>CM060177.1:23254013-23576513 GCA_030549775.1 Tamarix chinensis | reverse complement strand
GCATCGTGGTATTAGGGTTTGCATGGTTGTATTAGGGTTTGCGTGGTGGTATCAATGATTGCATGGTGGTATTATGGTTTGCATGGTGGTATTAATGGTTGCATGGTTGTATTAGGGTTGGCATGGTAGTATTAGGGTTTGGATTGGTGTTAGAGTTTTGCATGGTGGTATTAGGGTTTGCATGGTAGTATTAATGATTGCATGGTGGTATTAGGGTTTGCATGGTGGTATTAATGGTTGCATGGTTGTATTAAGGTTTGCGCGGTAGATTAATGATTGCATGGTGGCATTAGGGTTTGCATGGTGGTATTAATGATTGCATGGTGGTATTAGGGTTTGCGTGGTGGTATTAATGGTTTCATGATTGTATTAGGGTTGGCATGGTAGTATTAGGGTTTGCATGGTGGAGCTAGGGTTTTGCATGGGAGTTAAGGTTTTGCATGGAAGTAGGGTTTGCATGGGAGTAGGGTTTACGTGGAGCTAGGGTTTGCATGGGTGTTAGGGTATGTCATGGTTAACTATGGTGGTGGTGGCTAATTAGGGTTGGAGTGGTTAACCTGAGTTAAAGAGTAGGCATGGTAGGAGTCTGACGTGCATATCTTGGTGGGTTTTCTGAATAAGACACTTAAAACATTAATTACGTAAAGTGGAAGATGTTGAGTCGGGCCTAGACCGATCCACCAGCATAATAGTGGCCAGGTACTGCGGTACCCTGGAGACCGATCCACCGGCGTATAATAGTGGTAGGGTATGTTACCCTAGTAGGGATGGCAATGGGTCCAAGACCCAACCCAGACCCGGCGGACCCGACCCGTTAATACAAGGTCTGGATCCTTAATTTTTAGACTCGACGGGTCTGGATCGGGTTTGGGTCTAGACCTGAATAAACGGGTCTGGATCTGGATCCTATCATTTTAGACCCAGACCCGTTTAATTTTTTTTTAAATATATATATAAACCATTAAACCCTAATGTCTCTCGCCGCGCAGACTGTTTAATTCCTATTTCCTACTCATACTCACTCTGCATTGCATTGTTACTGTAGTCTATAGCCTTTAGGTCAAGAGTCTCGAGCGAGTGCAGTGGCCGCTCGACTGGTCGACCATCGATGTCGAGGACAACGGACAACCTCCCGATCTCATCTTCTGAGTTCCGCCGGCCCGCCGCTGTGTGCGCCTCTGTGTGTTGTGGTTGTGTGTGGCTGTGTGCTACCGAGTGTCGGCTGCCCTGCAGCTCTGCTTGCTCCGGTGCTGCCTGTAGGCTACACTGCACCCAATCACCCACCCGACTCCCCCCACGCGACCACGCCCAGTGCTCTACATCTGCAGGCTCCTCCCGGACCTCCCCTCCTCTCAGGCTCTCAAAAATTCAAAGTTTGCACAGCCACAGGCAGCACAGGCTCCCACTTCCCAGCCTCGCAGGTTCGAGTCATTCGACCGTTTGCAGGTATTGTTATTGTAAGTAATATTTTCCTTTATCGACCCTTTACTCTGTATTTTTTTGTTTGGTTTGGGGGGCCTCTGTATTCATTTTCAGGTTCAGGAATAAAATGGTGTAGCTAATCATCTAGCAAATTTGGCTTACAAGGGTTAATCCACTAGTTGCAACTTGCATGGTCATACTGTGGAGGTGCCTTGTGCTATAAGAGGTCTGGATGTCTGGTATATCGACAAGATGACAACTTCATTTTGTATATTTTTTTTGTTATGATCAGATTTGGTAGTAGGGGATGTTAGCCACCATCACATGGAAATACCAATGAGGTTTAGTTTCTTATCTTGGAAATGTCCCAAGAAAAAAAATGTTAAATGAGATGTTGGAAATGTTTAAGACAGAAATAAAGTCAACTTGGGGATGCTTGTTTCCTGGTTCTTTCTTCCAGGAAGTTGATGAATTTATAACCTCAGTGCTTTCTTCGTAAAATATGGTAAAAAATTATAAAAAGAAAATGTATTTAAAACATCAATTTTATCGATGTAGTTGACATTTACTGGAGTTGTTGATCACTAACACGATAGTTGCTTCATCTCTATTATTGAAGTTCGAGTTTCATCTACAACTAATTGATAATGCTACAAATATCAAGTTTTCATACTAAAATGGAGAGATATAATGAAGGCAGAGAACCAAGAGATTGAGACTTGAGAGGGATGGAAGTTAGAGAGATAAAATAATTGATAAAGAAAAAGGATGATGTCACAAAAGAGAGGAAGAATAATGGTCATAGTGATAAAAGAGATGAAGTCAAGTGTTCATAAGTTTTAATATAAATAGTTGGATTTTTAATCTATTATGAGATTGGGCCTAAATTGGATTGTAATAAAATAAGCTATACTTATTAGATATGGTTTATTTAATAAAGTAAATTAATTTAAAAGTTTAATTTATTTTTAATGTAGTGAAGTTTACAAATAACAATAATTTCTTGTAAGTAAACTAAAGGGAAAAAATGAATTGGTAGAGAATAGTTAGAGAAAGGAAATCCAAGAGGAGAGTAAGGAGGGAATCTACTTATAAAATAACTTGAAAAAGTATAGTTAGATTAGGTTATGTATCTCTTTGATAACTAACTTAGGAAATATAGAGAATAAAACAAGACTTAAATGATAACTCTAAAATGTACAAGTACAACTCACGCTAACTTTTATTTTTAATTTTAGGCAAGTTAACATTACAAGTTATTGCATGGGTTAAATTTGATAATATTCTATTCTTGAGGTTGCTTAAAATTGTATTTTTTTTATTCTAGTAGGTCATGGAACATGAACAAGAATCTAATTGTGCTTCTTCAAAGTTTGCATGGTCTAAGGGCACTCGTGTTGGTTCATTTCAGCCTGCTACATTTCGTGTGGATGATTTGGATGTAAACATGGAGGATGTTCAAAATCAGAACAATGAGGGGCACCTAAGTGATAAGGAAGTAGATCAAGAACTTGATTCTGCTATTTGTACACAGAAAACTAGGAAGCGCACTTCAGTGGTATGGGATTTCTTTGATAGAATTGAAGTTAATGGTGTGGGTAAGGCAAAATGCCATCACTATAAGGCTATTTTAACTTGTGCAACTACTGGTGGAACCTCACATCTTAAAAAGCATATAGATAAGACTTGCCCTGGAAGACATTTGAGGCTTGGGTCAAGAGGCGTCAAGCAACAAAAATTGAGTATAAAGACTCAATCCGACGGCTCATCAAGTTTAGATATAAAGCAGAATAATGATACGTCATTTGATCAAGAAATTTCAAGGAGGGAATTAGTAAACATGGTGGTGATGCATGAGTATCCGTTGTCGATTGTTGACCATATTGGATTTAGGAGATTTGTACAAAGCCTCAATTCTTCCTTCAAGATGATTTCAAGGAATACTTTGAAGAATGATGAATGATGTGATGAAGTTGTATCAAAGTGTAAGACACAATCTAAAGGATTTGTTGGATTATAATCAGAGTCGAGTTGCAATCACCACTGACATGTGGACTGCATCTAACCAAAAAAAGGGATACATGGTCGTGACATCACACTTTATTGATGAAGATTGGAATTTGCGAAGTAGAACTTTGAGGTAACTATTTAATTATTATCGTTATATTTTATTAGCTTGATTAAGTGTAATTTTTTAATGATTGTTTCATTATTATTTTGAAGGTTTTCGTTTGTCCCATGTCCACATACAAAAGGCATTATCTCCAAGGTTTTATTAGATTGTGTGTCCGAATTTGGGCTTAAAAGCAAAATCTCTTATGTGGTGGTTGATAATTGTAGTACTAATGATGCAATGATGGGAATTTTGTTGAGAAAATTTGAGAAAAAGTCTCTCATACTTGGTGGAGCAATATTACATATGAGGTGTAGTGCTCATATTCTTAACTTGATAGTTAATGATGGATTAAATGTGATCAAGACGAGGATTGAAAATATTTGAGATTGTGTCTCATTTTGGACTTTAACTCCTAAAAGGATTGAAAATTTTGAGGATTCATGTCGATATTTGAAGGTCAATACTTCTAAAATGTTAGTTCTTGATTGTAAAACTAGATGGAATTCTACTTATTTGATGCTCTAGAGTGCTTTTCCCTATAAAGATGTGTTTAAAAGGTTGAAACATTTATATGGTAGACTTAAGTTTGTAGTTCCTAGTGATGATGATTAGGATTTGGCTCATGTTGTATGCGAGAAGTTGGAACTTTTTTATAAGACTACCGTAGTTTTCTCTGGAAGAAATTACCCTACCACAAATTTATTTTTTTGAAAAGTATGCATGATTAGAATTGCTTTGAGAAGTTGGCTAAAAAGTGATGTTGAGGTCATTAGTTCTATATCATCAAAGATGATTGAAAAGTTTGACAAATATTGGCGCGAAATTGATGGAATATTGGCTATTGCTAGTATCTTGGATCCTAGAAACAAAATGGATTGTTTTAAATACTATTTCAGGAGATTATATGATGATGAGGCTCATAATGAATTAGATAAGGTTAGAAACATGTTTGATGCTCTCTTGGTTGAATATCAGAAGAAAGTTGTTGATTATTCTAGTGACCTTGATGGTTCTTCTAAAGCTCCATTGAAAAATTCTCTAAAGCGGGTATCACCTCAAAATTCTATTGATGATGAGGAGGATGAATTTGCTTTTTTTAAGAAACTAAAGTAAGAAAAGTAAGTATGAGGTGTGAGTTAGATCATTACTTGGAAAGTGATACATTGCCTGAAAGTGATTGTTTTGATATCCTTAATTTTTTGGAAGAACGACCTCAAGTATCCAACTCTACAAAAGATTGCCAGGGATATTCTTGCTATTCCCATTTCTACTGTTGCTTCAGAAAGTGCTTTTAGCATGGGAGGACGGGTTGTAAGTCCCCATCGTTCGAGACTTCATGCAAAAACTGTAGAGGCATTGAAGTGTTTACAAAGTTGGATGGTTGAAGACATTAAAGGTATTTTAATCTCTCTTCAATCATAACTTATCGCATATTTTATTTTATATGAAATATTTTTTTTTAATATTCTATAAAGGTACATTAGAGAATCCATATGCACGTGCTACAATGATAGAAGATTCGGACACTAAGGATGGAGTAGATGTAATTGACGTTTGTGATATGGTACATAATTATTTAATTTTACGTTAATATTATTATTGTATAGAATTTCACCGATTAAAGTTAATATTTATAATCTTATAAATTTTTAGGATATTGACAATGATAAAGAGGATGATTGATGTCAACTTGAAGTCTTGAGCTTACCGATGAATCAATGGTCAAGGAGGCAAGGATATATCCTACAAGCTGCAAGCCTGCAAGCCTACTATTGTGTTTATTGAAAAATTATTTTTACATGATTTTTAGTTTGTTGTCGTTTGTATAATTGCATTATGTTATTGTACTGTTTGTATTTGTAAGCAATGACGTACTAGTTACTATCATTATGTCACTGACTTATTGATTGTTGTTTAAATTAGCTTGAAATGGATTTGTGTGGATGGTTCGATACTCTGATGTTGAAGACTTGTATAAGTGCATACATAACAGGTGGTTATGTTTCATTTTAGCTTTTGATTTATGGGTTTAGCAGGTAGTTATGTTTAAATATTTTTTTTATATTTAAATATGATAGTTTAGCAGGTGTACAATAGACTTACTATTTACAGCACGAATTAATAGATTTTTTACACATAAAATGACTGGACCCATTAAGGACCCGTTTAGGACCCGATTACCCGACGGACCCGCCGGGTCTGGGTCAGGTTCTGAAATTTTGAGACCCGTTGAGTCTGGATCGGGTCTAGATCTTCTAACATAAACAGGTATGGGTCTGGATCTCGTTGGACCCGACCCATTGCCATCTCTATACCCTAGTGACCGATCCACCAGCTAAAATAGTGGGGGATCCCTAGCTCAACAACCCAAACCATATATGTTGTTAAGATGTGGGAAGACACTAATGACTTACAGTGGAACACCGTGTGAGAAGGAGTTAGACCGATCCACCGGCATATAATAGTGGTAGGGCATGTATCCTAAGTGACCGATCCACCGGCTAGAATAGTGGCTAGGAGCCAAAAGTGCTCTGGAGACCGATCCACCGACAAAAATAGTGGGGTTCCCGTATTCGTATGGATTTGAGAAAGAGCATGGTGTGAAAATAAATCCGATAAAGGCCTAATGAAGTAAGTAATCTGATCTGTATTGAATCATGGTATTTCACATGAGCATTTATTTTATCTTGTGTTATTATGATTGAATTATATGCTCCTTTATTATTATGCATTGGTTGTGTGAGTTTTGTATGTTAGCCTTAGTGCTCGGTTACCTTACTCAGTACATAGCGTACTGATCACCCGTTTTATGGGTGCTGCTCATTCCCACGAGCAGAAAGCCCATCTGACCTGTTACAGGTAGGATACGCTTATTTCAATGCTATTGATGTCTATAGGACATCATGTGGGGCCGAGTGATTGTGGGCTGGATCGGGTCCTGGAGTGGCGTGTCTGTTTTCCATTGAGATTATTATTCCTATTTTCTTTAATTATGATTAACACTTCAAAAATAATTTTATTATTATAGTTATCTCTTTTCCCTGAAAAACTAACTCCCGTGTTTTGGATTGTGTAAAGACTTATGTGTACTCTGATTTCTGTATTTATGAATTTGGATTATTAATAATGTTATATGTAGTGTTTTCTTAGCCTTAGCACTTGGTACTGGAATGGTAGGAGTGAACCGGTCTGGTACTAAGTGTGGCGGTAGCATCCCCAGAATTTACAATTTTAATTTATAAGTATTGTTTAAAAAAATGTGTAAATTTTGGGCATGTTACAGAGGGTAATATGGTAATTTGTCAAGTAAGGAAGGGAGGACTTAGCAATTATATAAGTAAGGGGTAAATAAATAATTTGTAACTAACATGTCGTTGTGATTGTGGAATTTTGTAATATGACTCAAATAACGTTGATTAGCAAGGTAAGAGCATTTGATAATTAGTAAGTATCACAAGAACGAATTCTAATTCGGAATTAGATGAGATTAGGATGGCCTTAATTATTCTTCTGTGTTACCTTGGACAACCGTTTGAATAAGAAATATCTAACGATATCTGAACGATTGAAAATGAATAATTATCTGATTATTGTTCTTTTGTGATCACCTTAATTAAGACACTAATACTTAAAGTGAAAGACCTCGAGATCGAGAATGGTGGCTTTCTTAGGGGTCGCTACCCTAAAGACGTTGTTTAGCCCACGATTATTTTGGTATTTGCTTGTGTGCCTTTTTGCCCCAACCAGGCCCTATATCTTACTCTATCTAGCTCTACGGACCTAGTTAGGGGGTATGCATACTTATGGATTATGTGTCCTTGTCGTTAGGGTACTGAGTTAGCTTTATGCACCAGTACGACCAGGGTACATTTGCGTCCCTAGGTTGATAGTTGAAGGGTACTGAGTTGCTTTTATACACCAGTGTGACCGGTGTACCTTTGTGTCCCGGGATCTTGATCTCCCTATCGAGGCAAATAAATGAAATTGTTGTGATGATTAAAAAGGGAAAATACCAATCGTTAAAGTGAAAGATTAATGAGCCGGACCCGGTTGAATTATATTATGAGTACCGATCCACCAGATATAATAGTGGCCAGGAGCGTTTTACCCTACATAACCGGTCTACCAGCAAATAATAATGGGGTTCCCGCACTTACACGGATAATTATAATCCGATATGATTGATAATGATGGACTAAGGGCTTACGGCCTAGAAGTATTGATTGTTCTCTATGGCCTATTAATATCTGATTGATTTGTTAAGCATGTGGTTGTATGACTGTGGATATTAAGTATTTACCTTTCATTATGTATGTATGTAGTATCATGTGTTGCATTGTGGGTATGTTGTTAAGTGTGTTTTAAAGGGGTTACTCAGTACCGTAGTATTAAGGGTTCCATTCATGGGGCCCCTGCCGATTCAATGGGAAGTGTCCCTTGCAGGTCGTTTTCAGGTGCTATTTAAGTGGGCTCTCGGGAAATAGCGTAAGGTACTATCCGGTAAATCCTAGGGTTGTACTCTTTCGACTTTAAAATTTATAGTTTCAATGTATTTGTTGATTTATAATCACCGCTGGTGGATTTTATTTTTGTAAAGTGATATGTACGCTACTCTGATTTAATTATTGGTTGAGTTTCTCGTAAGTTGTATTTTTTCCTTTTAGCCTTAGCACTTGGTACGGGAACGGTAGGAGTGAACCGGTCTGGTACTAAGTGTGGCGGTAACATCCTCAAAATTCACAGTTTTGTTATTTCGCTTCCACTAATTATTTTAATAAAACGAAATTTTTCAGTAGTAAATTTTGGGGGTGTTACATTGACCCACATGTATGAGGGATTCTGAATTCATGGTGATTATGATGGAAGGAGAAAAATGAGTCTTAGAGTCTTAGGGAGTGTAGAAGTCCCAAGCTATGGGACAGGGTCATTCAGGAAGTCTGAGGTGGAAGGGTGATAATGAGTTGGGGAATCCATTGGGGGCGTGCATGTCTAGTTGGGGTAACTTGTGGAATAAGACACGAATAAAATACTAATTACTTAAAGTGAAAGATTATTGAGTTGAGCCTAGGTTAGAATATTTTCTGGTCCATCGGCTATAATAGTGGTCAGGCGCATTCTGCCTTAGAGTAGTATTTCCGATCCACCGGTGACTTTTTGAATAATACACGAATAAAATACTAACCATTTAAAGTAAAAGATTATTGAGCCAGGCCCAGAGTGATCCACCAGCAAATAATAGTGGCCAGGTATGTTTGGCCCTAGAGATGTATTTCGATCCACTGGCTATAATAGTGGGGGATCCTAAGCTGAATAAACCAAACCTTAGGTGATAACAAATCATGGGGAAGACACTAATCACTTGTAGTGGAACACCATGTGAGTCGAGGTCAGGTCGATCCCTTAGCGAGAATAGTGGCTTGGAATATTTTTTCCTAGAGACTGATCCACCAGTAAATAATAGTGGTCAGGTGTATTCTACCTTGGAGTTTTATTTCCGATCCACCAACTATAATAGTGGGGTTCCCGTACTCACATGGATATAATTTGAGAGATGTGTAAAGATGGAATTAATAGCTTAAATTCTAATAATGGTGATTAATCTACTTGACTTACTGCTTGCTTTATCTACCTTTTATATGTTATGCCTTGTCTTAGCTATATGGTTATCTTACTCAGTATGTAGTGTATTGATCACCCCTATCATGGGTGTTGCTCATTCCTACAAGCAATGACCCCTCCTAAGTTTGTATAGGTAGGAGATGATGTCCTTGCTGATTTTGATGCGTATGATTCCTTGGGGTGGGGCAGAGTGATGAATCGATGTACTTAGAGTGGGTTCCGAGAGGGTGTTCTCCGAAATTATGTTTTTCTATTATTTCTACCATTTTTTATTCCCCTGTAGCGAACGTTGTTTTATACCTTATTTTATATCTGTATTAACCTTGACATTTTCATCCTCTAGTATTATTAATTAATGTTGATTTGTTATGGTCTTTAATCATTAGTGTTAATAATTTTTGTACCTTTAGCCTCTTAGTTAGTATGAGATTGGTCAGGGATCAATATGATACTGATCACAACTGTAGCACCCTCCTATTTTTAGTGCATGCTTTTATATAATAAACAAAATTTTCAACTGTAAATTTTGAGGCTGTTAAAATATAGCATAATGTACTTAAATAGGGTCCCATAAATCACTTTTTTGTTTCTAGTACCTTGTCATTTAGTGCTCAATTGTCATAAATTATCACGGTTGGCTCCTCCCAAGTGTTAATGCCACCTCTATTACTAGTTTGCTTATCAGCGCTTGATGGGAGGGAATCTGGGCAACCAAGAATACGACCCCACCATGTCTCCTTAGCTCCTAAAGTTAGAAGAAACCCTTGTGGGACTAAGAAAACAGAGGCTCGAGGTCACAAGATTCTAAAATTTTATACTCAACCTTTTGATCTTTAGCTTTGCCCCACCATTGGAGGTGTTCCTTATATTAAGTCATCTCTATATACAACAACTACCAATATTAGTAACCCCTATACATCTCATGCAGGATCCTTGCTTATGGTAGCCCTACTACAATATGAACAAGATTACCAAACCTAGAAGATGGTAGATCTTGAACATATGATACATCAAATCCCTAGGGTACCCACACCAATCATAAGAATTCCTCCTAACAACTTCGGGGACTCTCCATTCATAGATGTTGTTGTAATGGAAGAGATGCCAAATAAGCTCATCCTTCCTCACCTTAGGATCTATGATTGGATGGATAACTTAATGTTCTTTTCCCTCAGTACAACAAACACATGTACACATTGGCCATAAGAAGGAAAACTAAGGGTCACGCATGCATAAGAAATTCAGGACCATATTTGTTAGTCGACCCTCTAGTGGTATACTTCTTTACCAACAACTCAATTTTGTCTATTATGTAAATAATTGACACTTTTTTCCAACAATTTGTAAGTAACCGAAAACTCCAGAAGTTTTCAAATGATCCCTCCAAGATAAACAAGGAATCAACGAAAGTCTATAGATGCCAAATAAGCTCATCCTTCCTCACCTTAGGATCTATGATGGGATGGATAATTCAATGTTCTTTTCCCTCAATACAACAAACACATGTACATATTGGCCATAAGAAGGAAAACTAAGGGGCACGCATGCATAAGAAGTTCGGGACCATATTTGTTAGTCGACCCTCTAGTGGTATACTTCTTTACCAACAACTCAATTTTGTCTATTATGTAAATAACTGACACTTTTTTCCAACAATTTGTAAGTAACCGAAGACTCCAGAAGTTTTCAAATGATCCCTCCAGGATAAACAAGGAATCAACAAAAGTCTCTAGAAGTAAATTAACATATTCAATAGGGAGAATTTTACTATCCCAAACTGTCACCTAAATAATGTAGGGACAATCTTCATTAAGGGTTTGTTGCTACGATTAGCTATTTATTAGGAGATAACAAAGTACCCATGCAAGATAATGGTAGATATCCTCACAAAAGTCTGTGAACAATTGAAATAGGAGAGAGATTAAGCCAATTGATTGTCTCCCTAAGATAATTTGGGGTATGGGGATAAAGAATATCGAGATGTGATAATTATCATAGTAGGGTTCCAAATCCCTAAGTAATTGACAAAGACCCACATAGGCAACAGAGGGGTGACTTAAGAGACCCCCACCTAGATGTCTTATTCTTGCTTACAATCTCACCATTGATCCTTTTGATATTATGGTGGTGATGAAGAAGATGGGCAATAAAGTTAAATGGCTTAAAAAACTCAAAGTGACCATCAAGAATTGTGATATGACCAAGTATGACAAGTTCTATTTATACTATGATCAAATTACCATCAAATTCATAACTGATGTAGGAGCATCTCAATCTCACTCTTCTAATATTGAATAACAAGAGTTATCATACTTAGAGATGCCACCAATTGCTTTGAAGATCCTAATATTTATAATATTTTATTAAGTAACTCTTGCAGGTATTATATATGTTTGCAAGATCAATCCACCAAAGATATCTAGTGTATATAATAATGGCATTACAAGGATTACAAAGTTTCATATAAGACAAGGCTACAAGACACAAAGCTTGATTGCATATGATTATTCAATGTATTACATACTTAGGGTTTTGTGTAGCTTTGTTATTTTTATATACACTTTGTAATGTTTATAATTTGTAATTGTAGCCATTATATATGTAATATAGGCGTACAATCTAGTTAATATTTGTTAATTAGGTTGGTTAGATGGGCTTGGTTAATAAAGAGTAAGCTAGGCTCGCATGTGTATGTCTATATATATATGGCTCCTTTTGCATTCATTACAACAACAGGTGAATAATGATAATGGACATTGAGAGATATACTTTCAAGTCTCTTTTTCTTCTTCATCAAGTGAGAGTTGTCTTGAGAAGTTGAAGATTATTTTTCTTTGAAAATCTATTTATATATTATTTGGGTTTATATCCATTAAATGTTATCCTAATTGAAATATCTTTTTAACTATTATTTTTAGATGTTATTTATCTTGATTATTGTCAATATTTTATTTATAAAAAAGATCCTCGCAACCCCTATCTTCTTTCTCTCTTCACTCTCTTCCCTTTCCATTTTCCTTCCTGCATACAAATCCAACCCAACCTCCCTGCTCCCTTTCCTCTACTTTTTTCCTTCGTCACGCAGCACCTCCACCACACCACACCACCGCTCCATCTCCTCTTCATTGTCAACAACATCAATCAAGTAGTAGTAGCTGCAGCCACGTGAATCGAGTAGTACAACATAGTAGTGGCGCCACTATCCAGCCACCTTCGATGCACCCGACCACTAGCGAGTGGTTTGTGACCATCGGTAAAGCTCTAACAGCCCTTATCCCCTCTAGTTTTGTAGCAGTTCATTTGGTATATTAAGATTTCTGTGAATTAACTTTGATTAAGCTAGATTGATTTCTATAATTAATTTGGATGAATTATTTGCGTGGTATATGCTTGCTTTATGAAAATTGGGATTTTAACCCGGTTATGTCCAGATTTCTTTGATTCATCCGATTAATCTAGTTTGGATAAATTAATTATGCAATATACTTTGAAATATACCTAGTTTTATGTTGGAATTGTCTATTTGAGAAATTTATACGAAATTAAGCAGAAATTGATTTTTAGGTCAAAACTCTTGTGGATTTAAATTGGATTATGTAATTGAGTTATTTTATTAAATTAAATATAAATTTGTATCAAAATATATTTAGTTTCACTTTTTACCCATCACTTTAAATATTTGAGTAAGATTTGATCGGATTTGCATTTCGAGCTCAAAAAGCTTTATTATGTTAAATTTGGTTTTTCCTTTATTAGTTTTAATCAATTAAATATACAAGATGTTATAAAATAGGTCTAATAGTATTTCTAAACATTCAATTTAAATAAATTAATAAAATTTGATTGAATTAAATTTTTGGGCCTAAAACCCTAACTTTTAAATGAAATTATGGAATGTCATTTGTTTAGTTGTTTCTTCTTAAATTGATTTTATAGAATTATTTGAAATGACCTTAATTGTATTATAATACCTTCAATTTGAATTAATCGGTTTGAAATGTCTTGATTTGTATCATGGGCTTTAAAACCCTAATTTAATAGAATAGTTTTATAAAATCTAGTTGTGTTTGATTATTTCATATATTAATCAATTAGTTTTGAGTTAAAATCAATTTGATTGTGCTTCTAACTCATTGTTTGGATCAAGTCTATGAAATTGATCGATTTGTTATTTTGGGGTTGTAAACTTTAATTATATAAGTGGTTTTTGATAAAATTTAATTATTTTCTATTTTTCTATGTTAGATTTTTTTTTAACTTAGTCTTATGATTATTTAAGGTGATATAGGAAGGAATGTTAGTGGATCCTAAAGCTAGGTTTTTTCTCCTTCTTGTGCTAGAATAGCTTTAAAGCTAGGCAAACGTCCTAAACTCCTAGTTAATAGAGTCTTATGTGTTGATGTGTATAATTCTATATTTTGGTTATACTAAGAGCATGGTAGGGTTTGTTAATAACGTATGTAGTTTATGTGCCTCCACCATATGGATATCTTAGCATTTTATGTTTTATGAATCTTGTGGTGTGGTATATAGTAGTTTTTCAAAGATATAAATCATAATTCTTCGTAGTTGTATTGTATAAGTTATCATGCTAAGTCAGTTGATTATCATGTCGTTGATGCAAATGTAAGTGGTTTAATTCTTTATTGTTAATCATGTGTTATTTTTCCAAGAACATTAGTGATGGGTTATATATGATGAAATATGTGGTCATGTACATAAAGTATGAATAATTCTAGTGAAAAGAATGAATTATGGAAATTTTGCTATAGGTCACATTAGTGGTCATAGTTAGCTGGTTCGGTCCATCTATAGGAACTATGATATAGGTCACATTAGTGTTCATAGCTTGTATTTGTATAAGTCCACCTTGAGTAGCCTCGGAATGGCCTCCGAGGTAACTTCATGCGGTGGATGCCTTCCTTATAATTTCGTATGTGTTGTATCACTAGTGCGATGGTGAGGGCCCTCTCCCTACACTATAGGTGACCTACAGACCCTATAAGGGATATCGATACTTAAATGTTAGGGTGTCATGGGTGGTTGTAATGGCCACAACCGTTGTCGTATAGGTTACACCCACAAATCTATAGGTGACATGTTATTGTGGGTTCCATGGCCTTCATGCCTTAGATGTGCATAATATTATATTTTAGATATGGATAGTATTATGTTTTGAATGTGATAAATAGTATGTATTTGATATGGAAATAAGTGGAATAAGTGAAACAAGTAAACTATGATATCATATACAAAGAAATGGGTAATAATGTGAATAGGCATGTGTGGTGTAATAGATCAATAAGTGGTTCTATGAACTAAAGTGGAATGATTATCTGAAAACATGTGAATGATGTAAATGGAATTAAATAGAGTGAATAGTGGTGTGCAAGTGAATATTCCATGATACTTTGTATGAGCATGTAACAAAAATCCAACTATAATTCATGAATTTCATTATCTTCCATGACAATCTTTTGTAATGGCATAATTCTATTGCAACATCATGCTCTTTTGTGAATTCATACTTAATAAAGATTATATGGTTTTCTATGGAATATGCATGGATCTTGGGTCATGTTCTTCTACTACTCTTGTTAGTATGTATATATTAATCTTCTGTTTTCCATGATCTTATAGGAGAGCACGTATTTTATGTTTTATCAGTTATGGAAAGTATATGAATCTATGTGTGTATGATATTTCTATGAGTTGGGTTGTTTATTTAGTATGTCATCATTCTGATACTATGCTTGTTTAGATGTTTTTTTACAAGTACTCTGGTTTAATTTAGATGTGATTTGGACTTGGGTTAAGAATCAAAGCTACTCAAATTTTTATCCCTCGATGACTCATGTAATTATTTTTAAATATTTTAGAAGTTAAGTTATATTAAAATTTTTAATTTGGTGTTGTAGATTTCCATTTATATTTGTGTTGTTTGATTTAGATTTTGGAACATAGGTTTTCCATTGATTTATCAGTGATGATTTTCTAGGGTTTTCTGCTAACTCTATCAGCAAAATTTTTTTAATTGGGTTTCTATTTCAAGATTTGTTAAATAGGTTTTTAACCTTTCACCTATCAAGAGATAGATGGGCAGACATATGTCTTATGGTAGGTGTGGTGGTAACACTCTCTATTTCTTGTGTTTACTTCCACATTATATCATTTTTCTAAACAAAATTTTAGGGAGTAAAAATGGATGTGTCACATTTCATCACTAGGGGAGGTTGTCAACACCTCTTTTGACTTATTGAAAGCATCCAAACAATATTATATAAATTCAAAAGGTACATCTTTGATAAGTAATTGAGTTAAAAGTTTAGCAATTTTTGAAAAATATTTAATGAACCGCCAATAGAAACTAGCATGACCCAAGAAAGTTTGAACGTCTTTAACAGAAATTAGGGGTGATATCTTTTCAATAATATCGATCTTCACTTTATCTACCTAAGTGACCAAGAAAAACTCCTTCTTGTACCATAAAATGACACTTATCTCAATTGAGAACAGGATTCCCCTCTATAACCTTTCTAATACCCTAAAAAGATTACTCAAACAACGGTTAAAGGTAGTACCATAAACTAAAAAGTTATCCATAAAAACTTTTATAATATCTCTGATAAAATTAGAAAATATGGTCATCATGCATTGCTGAAAGGTGGAAAGGTCATTACATAATCCAAATGGAATCCTTTGGTATGCAAATATGCCATACAAACATTTAAATGTAGTATTCTCTTAGGCAGCTGGGTGAATAGGGATTTGTAAAAATCCCTAATACCTATCCAAGCAATAGAAATAAGAATTTTGAGCTAACCTCTTGAGCATTTGGTCGATAAATGGTAGGGAAGAGTTATCCTTCTATGTTCCCTTATTTAATTTTATATAATCTATGCACATTCGCTAACCCATGACTATTGTTGTTGGAATCAATTCATTTTTCTCATTCTTAATGATGTTCATTCCACTTTTTTTAGGTACCGCTTGCACCAAGCTCACCCACTCAATATCTAATATAACATAGATGACTCTCGCATCAAGTAGCTTAAGTACCTCTTTTCTTACCACTTATTTCATGTTAGGGTTCAATATCCTTATATGTTCATTGGAGGGCTTGTACCCTTTTTCTAAAAGAATACGATGTATACATATGGAAGGATTTATACCTTTAAAATCATCTTTAATATAACCAATGGCATCTCTATGTAACCTAAGAATCCTAAGAAGTTTTTCAATTTTCACCTTACTTAGGCTAGCATTCATAATGATAGGGTAATTAGAGTTAGAGTCAAGAAATTCATACCTTAACAAAGAAGGGGGGTTTAATTCTACTGAGGTATTACCTCATTTTTTAAGGTAGGTTTGTTTGATTCTACTTTAATAACTTCTTTCTTTTCTTTTCTTTGAGAAAAAAATAGAACTTACCTCTAATATTTTATCAATGTCAACAATTTTGAGATTTCCATCGCTAGACATCCCACTTCTCATTAACCATTCTTTAAGAGGGTCACTTGAGAAGCGTTTAACAAGGTATTCCTTCACCACATTATCAATTGAATCAACCCTATAACAAGTATCATCAATCAAAGGAAATTTTGTAGTTATAGATAAATTAAATTCAACTTTCTCATCCCCAACACTCAAAGAAAAGCTTCCATTTTTAACATCATTAATAGTTCCAGCCATAACTAGGAAGGGCTTACCTAGAATGATAGGAATTTGAGAATCTTCTTCAATTTCTAAGATAACAAAATCAACTGGTGTGAAAAACTTACCAACTTGGATAGGTACATCCTCTAATATACTTATTGGACCTTTGGCCAATTGATCTACCAACTACAGGGAGATGGTGGTGGGCTTTAAATATCCCATTTGTTGTTTGTCATACATTGATAATGGCATTATACTAACACTTGTACCCAAATCACATAAGGCTCAATTAATACAAACATTTCCAACAACACAAGGAATTGAAAATGAATTGAGATTCTTTAACTTAGGAGGCAACTTATTCTGAATAATAGCACTATGCTCCTCCGTAAGAGCAATTGTTTCATACTCTTCTAACTTTCTCTTGATTGATAAAATCTCCTTTAAAAACTTTGCATATGAGGGCATCTAAGAAATTTCTCCACCAAAGGGAATGTTAATATGCAACTTTTCAATATTGCCAGCAACTTCCCAAATTACTTTTCAAGTCTAGCCTAAGCTAACCTTTGAGGAAAAGGTAGGGAAGGCTTATAAGGTGCAGCTAAAACATATTTCTCAAATTTTTTCTTTTGATTGCTATTTTTCTCCTCTTTAATTATGAGTTCCTCAATATCATCACCTAAACTCTCATCACCACCCGCAATCTTAGGTCCTTCTATCTTTTTCCTACTCCTTAATGTGATGGCATTAACTTAATTTTTAGGATTTATTTTGGGGTTCTCTAAAAAAAATATTAGAGGGTATAGAAGATGAGCTAGATTTTTGGGCTACCTAAGTGATTTGGTTTTCTAGCATCTTGTTATGTGTAGCTAATGAATCAACCTTAGAAGCTAAATTTTTAATGGCACCACTCATGGTTTAGTTTTGATGTCTAAACTCATCAGTTTGCTTCTTAAACTCCTAATTTTGTTGTTTGAGTCATCGTAAAATTCTTAATCAATGTTTCCAAATTATACTTTTGGATAGGAGGATAGGGAGGCATTTGATTGTAAAAGCCTGGTGGAACATAATTAGATTAAGGCATAGGATTTTGGGGAGGATTTCTGTACAACAAATTCGTATGATTTCTCCATCCGGGGTTATAAGTGTTGGAAAAAAGATCCCACTTTTGATGAAAAATTTTCACATAATTAGCATGCTCATTGACACTCAAATCAAGGAAAATGAATGTTCCAACGTGATAATCTAATGCAGTATGACCTATGATGCCATATATTTCACATGATGCTTGATTAGTATGAGATTCTAAGCCATTAACACATAATTTGTTGAATTTTTAAAATAAAAAATCTACCTTAGATGTGAGATTATATAATGCATCAACATTATATTTCATGCTCTGTTCTGGTAAAGAGCACTCACCCGATCATTGGAAGTGACTTTAGGCCATATCTTCAATGAGTTGTATTATCTTTCACACACTCTTGTTCATTAGTGCCTTGTACGCTACAACATAAAAATTCATCCTAGTATCGTAGAGAAGACCATTTTAGAAGGTGTGGATGATCAATCAATCTTCCAATCCATGGCGCATACACATCCTCAAGAGGCCTTTGTACCTCTCCAAAGCGTCATATAATGATTCCCCTTCTTTTTAAGCGAATGTTGTTATTTGATTTCTCAGTTGATTAGTTCTACTTGGAGTGAAGTAGTTAGCAAGGAATGTCTGTGAGAGTTAGTCTCATGTAGTGATGGAGCCTGATGGAAGTGATTACAACCAAGCCCTCACCTTGTTTAGTAATGAGAAAGGGAACAACATGAGTTTGATAGCATCATCTGATACTCCATTCATATTCAAAGCATTGCAATACTCTAGTAAGATTGAGATGTGTAAATTAGGATCTTTCGTTGGATGACCACTAAATTGGTTATGTTGAACCATGGAAAAAAGAAAAAGCTTGAGCTCGAAGTTGTTAACAACTATATTAGGCCTGGTGATGCTCGATTGTGTGCCCTAAGAGGTTGGTGAAGCAAACTCCTTCAAAGATCGATCTTGGTTGCCTGAATTTTCTTAGTCTGCTATAGTGGTATTGTTATTCAAACTTTTCTTTTTTTCCCATACCCACTTCCTAATAACCAGCAATGTCTTTTCGATCTCAAGATTATAGTCAACTAATTCTCTAAGTCATTGGAATAGGGGCATGCAATGGTGCCTGCAAAAAATAAAAGAAAATGAAAATGAAAATATAGTCTAGTCAAACAATGAAAGTAATTAATATTAACAACGCCAAAGTCCCCTGCAATGGCACCAAAAAAATTAATGAACCAAATCCACAGGTACACAGACTCGTTGTAGTACATTAAGGTTGTCTTCATAGGGAATTATCGATAAATATTGAATTTTCACCAATTAAGACTAACTAGACCAAATGAGTTAAAGAGCAAGTGATAATTGTATAAACAATCAAGAATAATAAGCAATGCAAAGGAATCCAATACAATAAATAAATATTAGAATTGAATTTTGGTTATAATTCCGAGGTAAATAAATGAAGTAATCACTTATTAAATGGATTATTCTATTCGTAAGGAAGAAATAGCAAAAATTAACTAATAACCTCTATCGAGGTCTAAAAGTATAAAATTTAACATAGTCTAATAACCTATTTTTATGGTATTAAGCTGTATGAAATTTATTAAGTTCGATCTAATTCAAAGAAACTCTAGTTACTTTCGTGATTCGAGATTTCTTATCCAATTACTAATTTTTTGGTATTAATATTCACCTTTCGGTTCTTCGATTAACTTTCCAAGAAACTCTAGTATACTTTCGTGATTTAAAATTTCTTGTTCAATTGCTAATTTTTTATATCAATCTTTACCTTTCGATTCTTCGATTAATTTCCTATGTCTAATTAAATTAGCAATCAACCAATTCAATAGAAATTATAGGTCTAGCAATTTTATAATGAAATTGAGAAATTCATATACACAATCAAATCGATTCATCTATTTGCTACCAAATTAGAATTAATTAAATCCTAGATCTAGAAATTACTCACACATAGTTGAATCAATAAATATAATAGAGAAATTACACGTGAATAAAATAAATAAGGTATATATTAAAAAAATAGAATCAATGTGTTGAAGATATGAAGAGTCGATCGCCAGATCTGATTGATTACAGAGCTTTAAAATTAAATTCAAATGGTGAATATGTGTTTTTCTCTTTGGATACGAAGCTTTGGGCATGAAGATGAAAAGTGAGAGAAAAACCCTATTCCAAATATGAGCCATCTTAAAAACAGCATGCTTCATCTTTTCGTTTTTCTTTTTCATTTTTTACAAATAATTATCGCAGGTTCTATTATGAAAAATTACCGGTGTGCTTTTAAACACAACCTACCAATGTATTTCTTTTTTATCTGAAAAAGGCATGGGTGTGTTTTTTTTATGATATGGGGCTCTGGAAACTTCTTTTCTTCTTTATTTTCATGGTTGTACCCATTTTTCTTTGAGACTAGTTAGCAAACAACTTTAATCTATTTTACATCTTTTTTCTCTAATATGGCACACCTATAGGAAAAATTAAAAGAAAAGTAGTATCCCAACACAAAGGTTCTAACTCTAATATAGCAAACTAACAACACTATAAGGTAAATAAACCAGTTAATAAAATCATTTATCACAAACCAAGTTCACAACCTCTTGAACCATAAAATAGAGAAATACTCGAGGAAGACAACTTAGAATAGAAAGTATAAGTTTGATCTCATGACTGTGGTCAATGATTGAAGCCATGAACTCCCATTTCCCTCCATTCACAATCAAGTCTTACTTATAAAGGTAAAGGAAAGAGACAAAGAACACTTATTTTTAATAAAAAAAAGGAAAAGAAGAAGCGTTGTCAAATGGTCATAGAACAAGTTGGAAATGACAACATAAGATAGTGACTATGACTTAGGTTTAAGATAAGGGTTTCTTCAATTTGTCGGTCCAATCTTGGTTTGGCTAAAATTTGTGGGTTGTGGACTTCTCAATGCTTTTCAAATCCTATTGTACTAAACTAAGTTTATATTTTATCATAAATATAAAATTTAATTAGATGAATTATTTGAAATTTAGATTTATTTAAAAATTATATATTATTATTAAACTTGTATAACTTGTTTGTTCAACCAGTTTAAACTATCAATTCAACTTATAAATCAATCATAAATTGGCTCAATAAGCTATTTAACTTTTAACAATATAGTTAGATTTTTTAAAGGACAAACTATAATCATATTAAGTAAAGCAAAAAATTCTTTCTAAATTGAATTATAACACAAATTCTATTATACATCCAAGGTACACCTGATTAATGTGGTAGTGACACGTAATCAACAATAAGGATGTAGAAATCCAATATTGCAAAGTGTGTTTTATAAAGCAACTCTAAAGCTAAATAAATGAATCAACTTCTTATTTTAGTGATTTGAATATGCTCGTGCTATATTTGAGGTCATGGTTTTAAGCCTCACTGCACTCGTATCTTTTATTTTAGTTGATGGCTATTCTTCCGTTAATTCAATGTGTATCCTTCGATTAGAGAAATTTTATCATTTGTTAGATAGAGTTGATGTTTATCTTTTTTTGAATTGATGTAAATCTTTTTTTTGGAGAAAATTTATCCTTTTTTAAGTTGGATTGATTTTATCTTTTCCTTTTTATTTTGAAGTGTGTCATCTTTCTATCTTATCGGTATTATTTTCTTGGAGAAAGTTTATTGTTTGGATGAGATTGATGTTTATATTTCACCATATTGGAGAAAGTTTGTTGGTCGTAATTAAACGTGCCGAGTGCTGTATTAGGATCCTCTTCGTTATAATTATTATGCTGTTATTAAAGCGCATGTCATGACCCATGAAGCCGATCTCTCTGTTCCCGATCTTTCGCATTTTAGCAAAGGTAAAAATCCAAAAATATAGGATATTTCCCGAGCAAATTAAAATCGGTTGGTCCCTTTTTCTTTTCTTTTTTTCTTTTTTACTTTTTTTTTTTGGTATGGTCATTGGTCACTAGGAACTTAATATTCATACATACAGATACAGACATGGGAAATACTCCCTCCTCTCTCTGTCTGTATCTGCGCCCTCTGTCTCTCCCTCTGTCACTCAAGTCTCATTTTCTCTCTTTTTGTGAACCACCTTTCAAGCTCGATCCATATCTCAATCATGGTAGGCAAGAAGAGAAAAAAGCTCAAATTGTAAGATTCTTATTCGCTTTCTAACCTCAAATTCACTGAATTATAACATGTTAGCTTCACTTTAGATTCTTCTCATTTCTAGGGTTTCATCACACCCAATTAGGGGTTTTGAGGTTTAAGTGCAATTTTACTGTTTCGGATTTGTTTCTTACGTGCTTCTGACTGAAATTCGATGGGATGATGTTGAATTGGCCCGAATTGTCAATTAATTGTTATTTGATGTTGGCATTTTGATGGGAGGTCCTGGGAATAAGAATTCGATTGCATGTAGATGAAATCTTACATTTCCCATCTTGGTTCGACGCACTTTGTCATGTTTGTGATTGATAGGGGATGAGGAGGGTAGATTTGGGACCGCTGGCTGATCATTTCCTGTTCTTCTTGTGGTTTAAGTTGGATTTTAAAATGATTGATTGAGTGTTGTTTCTTTGATCGCTTTTGGGTTTATGATAGGGTTTTGATGTGAATTCTGATTGAATAATTGTCTTGAATTTGATCAATTATGGTTCATGCTTAGGTTTGGTTGGTTTCTATTTTAATTTTATAAATCTTTAAGTCGCTTCATTCCTTTCTTTTCTTTCATATCAACTTGAAGATAACATTTTACTTCACAAAAAATTGGTCTCACCTGCAAGCTGTCCTCAGTTAGTATTCTTCATCTACAATGTGTGTTACCAATCAAGTCTATCCTCATTTCAGTTGAAGTTGTGTCATGCAACACAGGTTATTGATATAAGTATCTGTTACCTCAAAGATTAATTTGGTTATTGGACCTCATTTTTGTTGAGTTTTCTAAACATTGATACGTCTTAATGATAATGTGATGCGAAGATGAATGTAGGGAGGATTTTGACTTCAGGGGAGTCTATTTATGTGTGTCCTTCTGCTTCTACAACCATCTAGATTCGATGTACCTATAGCCTCATGAGTTGTGAAAATGAATTTATTATTATTTTTATCAGTTTTGATTCTCCCTAGTCTTTGCAAAGTTATTCTGTTATGCTCAGTGATTTCATCTGGTTTATAGAAACATTTATGTTCAATCCTCTGGAGAAAGTCATTTAATATAGTATGTCAGATTCCTTTTAGTGAAGTTTTGTATTCTGTGTTGTGTTGGGCTATTTAGTTTGTTTCTGATTCTTCAAAGTGGAACTGGCTCAGAATCATATTTGGATTGTACAGGTTATCTGAGGCTATTAAAGACAATAAAAGAATTGCTATTCTGGTGAAGCAAGAATTAGGATCATGGTCTGATCTTCCAGCTGATGTACTAGAACTGATTCTATCGCGATTAACTCTGAAAGATAACATCCGTATCTCAGCTGTATGCAAAAGATGGCAGGCCATTGCTGTTTCTATCCGAGTGGTAAATTCACCTCCGTGGATCATGTATTTCCCTAAACTTGGTGATTGGTATGAATTCTATGACCCCTTGACCCGCAATATGTACTCGCTTGAGCTACCGGAGTTGAATGGTTCCAGAGTCTGCTACACAAGAGATGGTTGGCTTTTGTTGTACAGGCCTAGAACCCACGATGTCTTTTTCTTCAATCCATATACCCGTGAATCTATCAGGTTGCCTAGATTTGAGATGACTTACCAAATTGTTGCTTTCTCTTGTGCCCCAACGTCTTCGAGCTGCATAGTCTTTACAGTCAAGCACGTTAGCCCCACTGTTGTTTCTATTAGCACTTGTTTTCCGGGGGAAAATGAGTGGACTACTGCCAGTTACCAAAACCGCCTACCTTTTGTCAGTAGTATCTGGAATAAGCTTGTTTTCTCCAATGGGATGTTTTATTGTCTTAGTCTTACTGGTTGGCTTGGGGTTTTTGATCCAACAGCACTTACATGGAATGTTTTAGTGGTGCCTCCACCAAAATGCCCTGAGAAGTTTTTTATCAAAAACTGGTGGAAGGGCAAGTTTTTAGCTGAGAATAACGGTGAAATCCTGGTCATATACACTTGCTGTACTGAAAACCCTATTATATTTAAGCTAGATCAGGCTAGTGTGGTATGGAAACAGGTGGAAACCCTCGACGGGATTACACTTTTTGCCAGTTTCCTATCCTCTCACTCAAGAAATGACCTTCCTGGAGTAATGAGAAATAATGTCTATTTCTCCAAAGTTCGTTTCTATGGGAAACGATGTATATTGTACTCTCTCAATGATCATAGATACTATCCCCGTAAAAAGTGTTATGACTGGGGAGAGCAAGACCCTTTTGAAAGCATATGGATTGAGCCGCCACGAGATCTCGCAGCCTTTGTGTAGCGGACAATAATAATGGTGAGTTTTCAACCACTTGAGAAGCTGGCTTGTTTTGGGGCTGTGTTTAAACTTAATCTATTTGTTTTGTGGCTCTAGATATGTGATGCTATACATGGCTGCATAGATGGTCTGGTTAACTTATTTATGTAGTTGAATGGAACAATGTTTCACAGCAGTTAGTAGCTTTGCTTAATATGGTTGTAATTGGGTTTAGCAGAAGCTCCACTAGGGTAACAATTGCTTAATAACAGTGCTTCATTATTATTTATCCTGATTCTATGAGGTTATCAAAACAATGTTTCGGGATTCCTTTTTTTTTTTTTTTGCGCCAGCATTATGAAAAAATCATTATATTTATGAAAATTTATTGCCTTTCACTCCCCAATATTTGATCTCCTACATTTGTTCCCGCAGTTGTTTCCCTGTCTGGTTTTATGTTTCCCCCATCCCATTCTCATCTCCATATTATGCATGATGATCATGTCCTACTGACCAACTTCAGGATACAAATCCTTCAGTAGATCGTCTTTTATTGGTGCTCTGGCTCTTTGTATGCTATCAAGAGGCTCATGGGGAAAAAGAAAAAAAATCGCTTCAGTCGGTACCCTCCCTCCTGACTTCGAGCTATTTCGACCTGCATCATATAAGATTCTATGAACTGACATATTCAATCCTATCTAGCTGTTACTGTTAAGCTTTCATGCCAGTAAGGAACAAGGTAGGCTGCTGCACCTTGCATCCTAACAACCTGCTCACTGCCTAATCTTGTTATATACCCACTACTATCACAAGTTATGAAACACCAATCCCTGCAACGTCGATTATATTGGGACCTGTTGATTGTATGGGTTCTTCAAAATTGATCATCTTGTCTGATTGATTCTAGTGTCTTATTTCCCCTGAATTACACTGGGAACCATGCCCTGAGGGTTCTCTTTGTGGAGTTTCTGCCTTTCCCTGGAAGAAGAGGGGATATTGGGTTATCATTTCGTTTTAAAGACTTGTTCCTACTCCCTACCACACAAGGCAAGTGAGGATAGTTAATATGATTATATAATCAATTCTTCAGTTATATCCAATAGCCGAGGCTTAGGAGGCCATCACCCTCATCGTTTCTAGGAAGTAAATTAAATGGAGGAACTTCCGTTACCCTGCTCAGCTTTTTTTGATAATCTATGGAGGAGGTTGGAATGCTTCAGCATGCTATGTTTTCTCTTCAATATGTTCCGAACTTTGAGATGTATTATGCAAAAATACGTCGTATCAATTTTAGACTTTCCCAGTTTTTTTTTTTTTTTGGAATTATTTGGTATTAAATTGTGTGAGTATTTACTGGCGAATGATAAAAGATGTTGGAACTACTTCATATGACGATCGGTATAGATTGATAAAATTGAAAAGCTCTCTTTTTTTTTTTGGGTCCACGAAGATTAGTAAAACCTCTCTGTTATTTATTATTGATCGCTTTTTATTCTGTGTACTACATGGTGTACGGGTTTTGGAGAGCTTGAGTGATTCCTGCTTGCTAGTTTTTGTGGAATCCGTTGGCCCTGCACAAGAGTCTTCTGTCCTTTCATTACCCTGAATAGATAATGATATTTATTTTCTTTGCCCCGACAGTCTGCGAGGTGTAAAGGAAAGGCATATCGCCATCTAAGCTGGCCGGCTTCCAATAGCTTGTTTATACTTTCTTCTCTCTGATGCTGGCCACCCATCTGGTTTCTCTCCACCTTTTTTGGTGATGGCTTCCAAAACAAGGGTGCAAGAAGACATATAGAGCTCAGGCAGGGTCGATAATATTGACCGGTATTCTTAATAATGTTGTAATCCGGTAGACTTTATATAGAATCTGCTGCTGCTTTTTGCTCTAGAAATAACGGAGACCACTGTTTGCAGCTTTAATGAACGTAGAATGTAGATCTTTGATGATGTAGGTAGGTGTACCTTCGAATTGTATAGGTGCAGAGTGCATGTCCTAACGAGTCAATTGGCGTGGACTCGTGTATTGCACGAGTATTTGTAGGTAGTAGATAGAGGCAAATTAGTTCGAAATATAATAAAAATATTAGTATTTTAACTTCTTAAAGTCGCAAGTTCAAATGAATATATTAAATACATTTATATAATATGCAAAAATTACACCATAAATATTAAACATGACTATAAAATTATTATTATATTATTAATGAAATGAAATATGAGTATCATGGCAGGTATCTCTTTTACTTTAAAGACACTAGAAGTATTTATAGAATCAAGAAATTCTCCTCATTTTAACTACCACAATACGCATGATTCAAGTTGATAATGCAACGAACAAAAAAAAATTAAAGTAAAAGTTTGTGATGATATCTCTTCTTTCTTTCTTTTTTCTATTGTTTTTTGGCACTAGTGTGTGTGTGTGTATAGTTATTTATTCATACTAAAAACAAATTTTTTCGAAGAATATTCTTTCTGTCAAAACACATTATTTTAAAAAGGTGAACCCTTATTTTTATTTCAATTTTTTGCTTTCATTTTTCATTCATTAATTGTTTTGTTTGCTGCTAAAACATTAAGATTTGTTTCATTAACTCATTAAAAAGTATTTAAATTGCTAAAAATATATTTTCTTCTCACTCAGGGAAAATATTTTTATGTAGTCAAACCAAAATTTTTGGTTTGCCACCAATTTTATAACTATATGTCCATGGATCAACAGCTGTCAAAAAGGATAAAATAAAAAAAATAAAAATATATGTCATTATTTTTCATCATTAATTCGTACAAAACTCACATATCTATAACTTTATGAGTTATAATAAAATGGGGTACGTTTTTTAATTTATTAGCAAGTAAATTTGCTAAAATTATTTAGTAATTGTAAATCACTATATATTAACAAAGAAATCATGAAAGTTATTAATGATATTTACTAAAATTGTTACCTCCTTAAATTTTAAAAATGCACTATATGACCCTAAATTTAAGCATATTATACATCGTAACCGTAAGTTTTAATAAATACAGCATATAACCTTAAGCTTTAGAAAATAACTCTTTTATACTCCAAATAACTCTTTTATACTTTAGAAAATAATGTCATATAACCTTTGAGTATTTAAACGTAAGATTATCTAGTACTTGAAATTATAAACTTGGATTTATATTGTACATTTCTGAAAATTCTGAATAATATTATATATTACGTGTACACTCAAGAATATAAGATACATTACCTCTTAAATTTTCTAATAAATCACTTCACCTTAATCAAGTAAATAATGTGTAAATCAATTATATAAATAAAGTATAATTTTACCAATAATTACATAAATTTACTAGGGACGCATGTCAAGGTTTGGCCGGGAAGAATATTGCTTGATTTTTATTTATAAGTATGCTAATTTTGATTCAAAGTAAGTGATGTTTTGAAGATTTATTTTTCTTTCAACAACTTTTGGATAATTTTTTTTGTTAACCTTGTTAAAAGTAAAGGTAAAGATTAGGAAAGAGAATGACCAAGAGAGATGATATTAATTTAAAAATATTTTTGATAATTTTTTTTTAATAGTTATACAAACCTAATGAGTCAAGCCGACACGTTTTTTTTTTATTTTCCATATAAGTCGTTGCCACGATTATTGAAAAAAGCTATCAAATCTGACGACCGATAGCAATAGATGCATCGTGTCCGGAAAATATCCCGGGGCCGAAAGTGAGGTTGGAAACGCCAAACTCGGTCAAAAATGATAACACTCAAAGAAAAAAGTTATAATGTTCTCTTACCCATTTGCTGTTGTGTTCAATTTCTTGCTCCTCCGTAGTTCTCCGATCTGTGTTGGTATTTTTTTACTTTCGTGTGTCGATTAATGATGCGCATCGGTGTCTTATCTAGTCGGACGTGCTCGTGATGGTGCTGATTGATTTTTTTTTTTGTGGGAGCTGCAATTCTTATGTTGTTCGTGGAGAGGTAGAGACAGAAGAAGGATATGGGAAGAGGGAAGGAAAAAAGAAAGAGGACTAGAAAAAAATTAAGGCATCGAATTCTATGTATTCTTCTTTCTTTGATGCAGGAAGACGATGTCAAGTTCACAACTTACATCCTTTTCTTCTTTTGCTTAGATAGGCTAACGTCTCTCTCTCTCTCTCTCTCTTAATGAACTCATAGAAAAAGGAGATGGGAAGAGGGAGAGAGGCAATGATGGATTTACTACATTATATGTGGTTAATATATATGGCTTATCTAATGATCCAACGTTTATGATAAGAATTAAAAATTATTTTAATTTTCTAAGCTACTTAGAGTAATTTTTACTAATTTTTACCATGTACTGCAAATAATTTTTATAACTTAAAATATAAATATATAATATTTTAAAAAATAACATCAATTTTTTTTCTAACACTAAAGTACGATAATTTTTTGAGAGACTTAAACTAATTTCTTCAAATACTGCTTAACATAAAATATAAATAATTTCTTAACATAAAATATAAATATTTAATATTTATTAAAATACTGCTTTTTCTTTGTGACACTTAAATCGAGAGACTTATAGTTATAATAGTTTTTCTCCTTACCAAAAGTAATTTCTATCTCCTGTTGTAGGTAGCAATTAAACTAAAATATAAATACATAATATTAATAAAAATAACATCATTATTTCTGACATTTAAATATTATAATTTTTTAAATTACTTATAATATTTTTTTCTACATACTAACAATAATTTCCATCATCTGCCATAAATAAAAATTTTTTAACTCAGATTACTAATTCTCCGTTATCGATATTCCCTCCTATTTATACATTTTTTTTATCATTTACTTCCGTCCCCAATTTTTTATTTTTCAAAGAATAACATTTTATTGTTTTTCCACGACCCCTGTAACGCCGCCGGTGCCAGATAAACTAAGAGCGGGCGCCAAATTCGAATAACCACTTCGTATAGACCTGTGCTGTATGCTGAATGCCGATCCTTGGTTTCTAAACCGTCTTGGTAATCCCCCCCACCCCGGCTGGGGACAATAATTGCACCGTCAGAGCATGGGACACATTGCCACTTGCCAGGTTCGAGCATTATATACTACTCTAAATTGACTGTTTAATTCATCAGTCCCGCATGACTCCATGGGTATTCCGTGCACAATTTCGCCTTATAATTTCGCAGACTGAAACGTGCACCAAATGATTCGATAAATAATTTCACTACCGCACGGCAGCGCAATGTATAATATAGCCTCGGCATTTCCGTGTACAAAAAAATATCAGAATCTGCGCTGCGGAACTACCATACCCCACTCGCATTATCTTTGTTTAATTTAACATAACATTCTCTTTGTAACCATAAATTCAATAAGGGTTGTATCGGCTTCGCCCACGATTGCTATCACCACCACGTCTGCCCCCACTAGAGGACACGCCTCTACCTCCACCGCTGACCCTTCCACCTCTGTGTGGTGCAGTCCTTGGCTGCATTCCTGACTGTTGCCTGCAGCAGAACAATCAAAATTGGAATACAATCATGGAAACTTGGCGAAATGGAACTTCTCCATATTTATAAAATAATAATAATAATACAATTGCAGCACTTACACCACATATCCAATTCGTCCGTCAGGCAAAAGCATTGGCATCATAGCCATACCAGCAGGAGCAGAAGGGGTCCCTTGACCATACATCATTGGCTGCAGATAACATGTACAAATACAAAAGAAATTTAGCAGCAGCAGCAGGGTAGTAAAGGCAGCTGGAAATTCAAAATAAGCATAGAAAGCTCCTAGCATGGTCAATTGATCAGCAGAAGAAGTAATCATGCCTGGGTCAAACCTGGCGCAGCATAGCCATACGGATTACCAACCAAACCATAACCAGCCTGAGGCTGAAAGGTAGGAAGTAAAGCTGACTTCTGCGAACTTGGTCCGCCAGATGACCTTTGGTCAGCCTGTGGTTTAGCAAGGGAACATTCCAACACTTGACCTAGCAGTGAGAAAGTATCAAAGCGGGAGTGAACAGATGCTCAATATATGATAAAAAGAAAAGAACAAGGAGATCTTAAAATACCATCAATTTCATATTTCTCAGTATTTTTCAAGGCTTTCATGGCACTAGCTCTTTCTGCAAAGTGGATGAAACCAAATCTGCTGTTCTCCTGTCCCGATTTTGCAGGTGGCAGGACAACTTTTGTGATTTTTCCGTGACGCCCAAATGCTTCCTTCAACTGATCGGAAGTGACATCTTTAGGTAGATTCTTGATGTAAATTGCCTTAACCTACATAATGAAAGCGCAAAAGCACTATAGTTATCTGGCTGAAAGCCTATATCTCTAGCTATATCATATAGATGCACCACACTCATGTCATGTGTCCTTTTTGAGTTTTCCTATTCTTTATCATGGTGCCATTGACTATGACTTATTTTAATAGATGCCACTAGCCTGTCAATATTGCCTATGCTTAGCTGATTGAGGAATAGATACAGCATCATTTTTCTAACAATGGAGGTAGGATAATTGCAAAAAATTTAACAAGCAATACCCACAAAAAACCACAATTTTGCAGCACCAGAAGACCCAAATTATATTAATAAGCCCGTGGCACTGGCCCTCAGTAGGAAAAAAAAGGCAGAAAGCCGCAAGCAAGTAGAAAGCTATCAAACACTAAAGCAACCATTTTTACATTTCTCTAATCTCATGATAGAAACCTACAATTCTATAAAATAGTCAACAGATTGTAAAGTTCTTTGTAGTAATTATTTAATTGCAAATTGGTATTGATCAAAGATGAAACAAACAAGAAGAGGCCTAATTAAAGTCCCAAGAACTGTAATGTTGTAATACAAGATAACAGATTCAAGACAGATAATTCTGAAATATGGTTTCCCTTTCAGACATAAAAGTGTCATTCGTTTCTTTCAAAGACATCAGTGTTAAAACCCTAGATATGCAACTGCAAGAAAAGCAATACCTGTGATGCAGCAGAAGACTCTGCATTCTTAGGATCAGCCCAGCTAACAGTAGGAGCATTATCACCAAGCTTGAAATTTGGATTTGACATCTTCTGTCTTGAGTACTCTGCACATGCATGGTTATAATACTCAATGAACGCAAATCCACGGTTCCGGCTAGAATTCTGGGGATCCTGTACATAAGAATTTTCCGGTATGAATAATAAGGTGAAATGCAAAATTGATTGTGGGGATAGTTTAAGGCAAAAAATAAAATGAACAGAATGTGAGAGAGAGAGATCACGAACCTTCAAGAGCTCAATGGAACCAACTCCAGGCCCAACTTTTGCCACAACTTTTCTTAGATCCTCCTCTCCCCAAATTTTAGGAACATTACCAAGGAACAGTTTACGTTTTGCTTGGGATGAAGAACACTTTATCTTTTTCTCCTGAGAGCCATTAGAAATAGAGAATTCTCAATCAATAGGATTCTGGTGATTTCTACCTCTTTCTTGTTTATGGGATGTGAAGGTTCAAGTAAATTCCCAGGAAAAAAGACATGAAAAGCATTACACAAGTGATATGTGATTACCTTTAATTTGGTATTATTCAGCTTCTCCATAGCCTTTGAGGCTAACTCCTTAGTTTTGAACATTACAAAAGCATAACCCTTGTTCTCACCAGCACCTTTGCCTTTCATAACCCTGACCTGTTATTAGCATAGTAGATAGATTCAAGGTAAGCATTCCATCACTGGAACAGGATACATGGAATGTCTACACAGTAATATACCTCATGGATCTCTCCTACAGATTCACAAAATTTTCTCAAGTCATCTTCAGTGGCATCATGTGGAATGCCACCTAGGAAAACCTCTGATCCATGAGAAGGAAGGGCAAGCAGCTCGGCGTGTTTTTTCTTCTCATCATCATCATTAGATTCTTTCATTTCTGCATCAACATCATGGCTTTCATCTGAACCATCACCATCATTATCCTCTTCATCCTCTTCCACTTCTTCTACCTCTTCCTCTTCTTCAACCTCTTCCTCCACTTCCTCCTCAATTTCTTCATACTCAATTTCCTCCTCAATCTCGTCTGCTTCATTCTCTCCATCATAGTCCACCTTCTCTTCGTTCTCAGCAGACTTTTCAAGGTCCTCAACAGCTACTGGCTTTGATACAGCAACACTGGATCTTGTCCTCGGCATCTTATGTATCTATTCAGATAAGCTAGCAAGGCAACTCTGAAGGAACACAGAAGCTGGGAGTATTTGAAGGAGAAAGAATGCAAAAATGGAAAGTTGAACAAAATGAAAGGCCACAAGGAGGTGCACAGTAAGAATCTTGAATGAACCAATGCCATGGGTAAAGGCATCAAGGGTTAGCAAGTGAATGAATAGCAACAATAATTGATTAAGCCAAGTACAAAACTTGAATGATAATGAAGGGGTTGATGATGATGCAGAGGTGAAAGAAATATGAAGCAATGATTATTCTGAGATTTAGATAACAAATTTTGTCCAAATCCAACGAAGCAACGGTTATTCTGAGAGTTAGGTAAGCACCCTTAGGCCTTAGTCAAAAAAAAAGGCAAGCTTAAGTTTATAATATCCATCTGGAAAATGTATTCACCAAATGGGTTCACAAAACAAGAAAGAAAAAAAATAAAAGAGTAAATATTGGTCACTGAATTAAATGAGAGTAAAGCACAACAGAGTCTGATGCCATAGCTAAACAATTTACATCAATAATAAGCAAATATACCACTATGAAAAACTAGTTAATCTTGATTCATTTACCAACCTCAAAACTTAACTCTGTTCGTAAAAAGGTGCCATTCTATTCAATATCCAGACACTCCAGATATCAATTAAAACTTGAATCAAACATTACATTGATTGGCTCTTACAAGTTATAGCACGTCAAATGAATCCTCCAGCAAAGACAGACGATAAGTTTAAAAAGTGAAAAAATAGATGTCAAAAAATCATGCTATTATCTCCACATATGATATGAGTAATAAGACAGAGAAGGTGACTTGATCCAATCTGAAATTTTACTTGCACACCACCTTTCAGGAATTTCCCTGATATATTAAGTAATTTTGGGAGGGATAGTTTTTCACTGTTCAAGCTGTGGAAGAGCTCCAGAATAGATAGATTAGGAGACTCTAGAGAGGGACGGGACGTTTTCCATCAATTTTCATCCTATCCTCTATTCAATGCATTGTTAATTTGTATAGAGGTAAGTTCAACAGTTAGTACATCCATTACAGGTAGGCACTGCATAAGAAATTCATCCTATCCTCTATTCAATGCATTGTTAATTTGTATAGAGGTAAGTTCAACAGTTAGTACGTCCATTACAGGCAGGCACTGCATAAGAAAACAAAAGTTCGGGAATCAATTAAAATTTCTTCTAACAGAATGGATGACTCACTGACACAGGAACATCTAGGCTTCCTTAAAAAATGATTTCTTGGAAGATATTTTACTCAATCTTGAAGTTCTTGAAAGTGATTAACATGAATTAAGCACTTTCTTGAATTAAAAATAGGTAGTTTTCTTGCACTTTTGAGAAGCCACAAGTGCTAACACTTGGACAACGTGTCAAAGCACTTATGTGGTAGATTTAAGAGTCCAAGTCAACATCTTCAAAGTTCCAATTAAGGCTAACAACCTAGGTGTTTGTTAGAGGTGGCTGTTAGTTGTTTGGGTGTTATTTTGTATTTTTGTGTCTATCATTGCATGAAACCGATTGTAAATACCCCAATGAACTAAATCATGTGTATTAACCAACCATAAATAAAGGTTGTTAGTTAGTTAATGACATGAGACACATTGTTACATGGTTGTTAGAGTAGTTAGAGTTTGTTAGCCTATTTTCCCATATGGATTAATTGAGACCTATGAATTTTGTAATTAACTTTGTGGGACTTGGCTTGAGTTTGCTAGAAAGTTTGTTAGGCCTAATTCCTTATATATATGGGTTGAATTCTCCATGTAATATACAAATTGTATTGAGTTGAGAAATCAAATAAAATTCATTCTTTGTGAGTGCATTAATTCATCCATTTTTGTGAGATTGAGTTTATTCCTTGAAAATCTACTTTATATTCTTCTTCAAAGTTCCCTATTGGAGTCTACTTTCTGCTTTTTTCTTTAGCAATCCAAACTATGGAATTTTTTGTGACTCCTGAGAATGTTAGTTTGAAAGTTCTACTTTGTGTTTTGCCTTCATCCATATCTATTTTCCTTCTCTATTTGAATGGGTGTATCAAAAAACCACATCATTTTTGGTATCAAAGCCTAGTTGATCTCCTTTCTTAAGGTAACCACTTTCCTATGTCTTAATCCACTTGTTTTCCCATTTTTCTTTTGTGTTCGTTCACTCGTCCACCACATTCAAAAAAATAGCCCATTTACCTCTTCAAAATATTCATCCACGAAGCCAACAAGATAAGCATATCCCAAATGTTTTTAGTACCTCGTCAAACATTTAAAGATAGCCTTTTAAGCTCCTAATGTATATTCAACAATAACTAAACAAGAACCTATTAATCTTCATCAAGATCCCTTTGAATTTGAAAAAATATATTCCTAGTTGAATATATTGTCCACGGTTCACATTTGTTTAATCCTAACCCATTCAACTGTACGTTCTCTTCACCATGAAATATAATGGCAAGTGAGGAAAAGTTCAAATACATTCATGAGACCATACAACAATTCTTGAATGACTTAATAGTTCAACTTGATGAAGAAAAATGCATGAAGTTATAAAAAAGTCTACAAAGGTTACAAGAGTATCACATCATGTCCACATTTAAGACAAGATGTAGAATTGAAGGCATATGTTATAGAATATTTGTAGACCTGGAAAGTAATTTGAACTTGGCAAGTGCACACATGGTTTAATAGCTTGGAACTACAACAATTGATCATCATACACCCTATTCACAGTACGACAATAATGTAGAAGTGAAGGTAACTAAACAAGCCTTAATTTCATTTAAGATTGGTACATATGAAGATAGTGTGTTATGTGATGTAGTTCCTATGAATACATGTGGAATTCTATTAGAAAAACCTTGGGAAACTGAAAGAAATGCTAATATCTTCTAGACATGAATTCGTATGTTGTGTGCATGGGAAGACAAAGCATAAATTGAAACCCTCACGTACATAATAATGAGGAGATGATGATGATAATGAAAAGCCTAACACTTCATTTGGAAAAAACATGTCAATCATTTGAAGGAAAACAAATTGTATAGGAAAACAAATTGTATACCTTGGTTGAAGAAGGTTCAAAACAAGGGGAGTTACATGTTGATAATTCAAGAATCAAAAGACGTGAAAAAGAAGAGTTCAATTTGACTATCATGCTTATACAACTAAATAAATGCGAGACCATTCGAATGTACAACCATGGATTCAAGTTATATGGTCATGGGTTGAAGACATCAATTATTGTTTACATTCAAAGCATGAAAGTCGTCATTCCATGTAGCGCTGTTAACAAACCAAGTCGGCTCACGAGCTTTTTGAGCTCAACTCGTTAAAGGCTTGGCTTGACTCACCTGTTTAGCTAAACGAGCTTAAAAATTAGGCTCGAACTCAGCTCGATTATTAAACAAGCCAAGCTTGAGCATAATAAATTCAGGCTCGAGCTCATTTACAGTGTAAAAGCTCGTGAACTCGGCCAGTTTACCACAAAAGTTCGCGAGTTGACTTATTAAAAACTTGACTCGGCTTGTTAAAAGTTTAACTCGTTTATGAATAAGCCAAGATGAAGCTTCATTTTTAGGCTCATTTATTAAACAAGTTGAGCCCAAGCCTACCCCGATTCAGCTCGGTTCGTCTTGTTAACAGTCCTAATTCCATACTATATTCAAAGAAAAATAAGGTGGATTACTACATGTTGCATCCGAATCTTGTTGGTGAATGTTACATGAAGTTCAAGTTTAATTTTTCACCCTAGAATTTGGTAATTACTTCTAGAAATCCTATGTCAAAATTGTAGAGGCACTGGAAGATTTTAAACAATACACTTTATGTGGATAAATTGTTTAAAGTGTTGAAGAATGTGTGTGATGCATCTCAAAGATTATAATAAAGACTGATTATTATTCAAAATATCAAATTCTCTCAACAAGGGAAGAGTGATGCGTGAGCATCTAGGTGTCCTTCCAAAAATGGTTTCTTGGAAGATATTTTGCTCAATCTTGAAGTTCTTGAAAGTGTTCTATATGATTTAAGCACTTTCTTGAATTATAAATGAAGATTAGGTGATTTTCTTGCACTTTTGAGAAGCCAAATGTGCTAACACTTGGATGACATGTCAAGGCGCTTATGTGGCAGATTTAAAGTCCAAGTCAGCATTTTTGAAGTCCCAATGAAGGCTAACAACCTAGGTGCTTGTTAGTTGACTAGGATTTGTTTTATATTTTTGTGTCTATTATTACTTAAAACGATTGTAACAGCCACATTGAGCTGAATTACATGTATTAATCAGCCTAAATAAAGGTTGTTAGTTAGTTATGAAATGTGACACGTTAATGGTTGTTGGGGTTGTTAGAATTTGTTAGCATATTTTCCCATATGCGCTAATTGAGACCTACAAACTTCACAACAAATTTTGTGAGATTTGGCTAGAATTTGTTAGACATTATTCCCTATAGATATGAGTTGAATTCTCCATGTAATATATAGATAGTATTCAGTTGAGAAACCAAATAAAATTCATTCTTTGTGAGTGCATTAATTCATCCATCTTTGTGAGGTTGCATTTGCTCCTTTGAAGATCTACTTTGTGTTCTTCTTTAAAGTTCCCTATTGGAGTCTACTTTGTGTTTTCTTCGTTAGGAATCACATCTAAGGAAATCTTTGTGAAAAGTTTGGAGGTTTTATTTTGTGTTTTGCCTACATTCATATCCATTTTCCATTTCTACTTGAATGGGTGTATAATAATCCACACAACTCACTATGACAGCACATATATTCTAGAGCATACTCAGCTAATTGAGATGAATCAAGATAGCGAACTAGACTAACTACTGAAATAGAGAATTAGTAATTGATCCTTCCAGCATCTAGGCTGGGTTCCTTGCTTGGGGTTGTGGCCATTCGCTAGAATCTAAAAAATTGTTGAGACATGTGGTTGTGGATGGAATCAACCTTAAGTTCCACATAAATATCATCCTCAACCAACAATTTGGCAGGATCTGGAGGTTTGTACATCAATGCTTTAATTGATATGCTTGGTTATATGGGTTTAGGATTGTCAAGCATATCAGCTTCCTTGTAAATTTTTGGTTGAAAATATTCGTGGTTTTGTTTGGGACCATTTGGGATTGCGAGTTAGGACACGGATGAGATTGTTGGCTGCTGAATTTTGTGGTGTTGGTCGAGATCAGATTCTGGGAGTGATGGCTGTGGCCATGGATGAATTTGGATCGATGGAGTTTGTTTCATGTGGACGTTAACAGAAGTAGGAGGATGAAGCATTTCTGGTGGTGAAGGTAGTGAAAGAGGCGATGGTTTTGGGTGTTCTAGCAGGGGCTGAGGTCGATAAGCAATTTCTTGCTCTCTTGGGTTGGTGATTTGCAATGAACAGCAGCCTTTGTGCAGTTTCTTTGCTGACTCCAGCAACACTTTCATTTACTGTTGCATCTAGTTCATATTTTCTTGAAGCTTTAAGCAGAGCTGCCTAATTTCAAACCAATCTACATGAGCTTGAGTCATGGTCGTCTCTCAATGAGAGTCCCAATTGATACAGCAATTGTGGGAGGGATTATTTTTCACTGGTCGTAGAAGAGCTCCAGAATAGAAAGATTAGGATGGAGAAGAGACTCTAGAGAGGGACAGGAGGTTTTTCACCAATTTTCAGCTTACCCTCGATTCATTGCATTGCTGACTTATACAGAGATAAGTTCAGCAGCTGGTAGTACATGCATTACAGCTAGATGTTGCATAAGAAAACAAAAGTTCAAGAAGCGATTATAATCCCTTTCCCTTCCAACAGAATGGATGGATCACTATGACGGCACATATATATTCTAGAACATACTCAGCTAATTAAGATGTATTAAGCTAGCTAACCAGACTAATTACTCAAATAGAGAGTTAATAATTGATCCTTCCAACTTCTGGCCTGGATAGCTTGTTTGTGGCTGTGGACATTCGTATCATTCCCACAAACTAATATTGGAGATGCAGAGGTTCACAGCTTAGCAACAACGGCATCATGGAATGCGAAACGATAGAGTGACCACGAAAGAGAAAAAAAGGGCACGAGTATCGTCTGCGAAGTCGATCGGTATCCTCGAATTGGGCGGGAAGGAAAAAAATCACACAAACGAAGAGAGAAGTTTGGCTTACCGATTAACGCTTGGCGAAGGAGATTCGGAGAAGGACGGCACCTTTCGATTGTTGAACGAAAACCCTAGACGCCTTCTACAATTAGGGTTTAAATCGATAACAGAAGATTAAGAATCAGCATTCTTATTGTATCATTCGGATATAACGCCGAAATTTATCGACTATAAAATAGTACTCCTCTCGTCAGATATATGGAAAAAAAATAGTACTGTTGCAGAATAAAAGAAAAAATAATATATGTCGACGTTTAGACAATGTACATACTACATGTATATAATAAACAATATATATAGTACTAAAAAAAATAGTACTCTTCTCGAACGAAAAGAAAGAAAAGAAATAGTAATATCTGTCGACGTCTACGAAATGTACATACGTATAAGTATATAGCAGATCCTCTATGTTTGTGTCTATATACATATGTATGTATATAGATACATATATATATATAAAAATCAAAACTAAGATATTTGGTAATTCATATAATTTCTACATTATCTGATAGATTTAAGTAAATATCTCATTATCTAAAACACTTTTTTTATAAGAAAATTAAAGGTAGAAATTCGTTACAAAGATCAAAGATTTATATCACTTGATGAGCATTCTTAAAATTTATGCAATCTTCGTCACAAGACAACCAACCTTAAAATCTACACCCTCAACTAAGCCAAAAGGGAAGTTATTTTATGATCTCAAAATAAAAAATAAAAAAAAGATGACACAAATAAGATATTATGACCCAAATGAGTTAGGGGTATGTTATTATGAAAAACCTTGTCACCTATAGCCGAGTCATAACTAACCCGAATATCTAAAAACTCACATCTTAGAGCTTCATTAAGTCACACCAAATACTCTAAAGCTAAGCGACAAAGATCATTTCCCATTCACCTAACAAAGCTATTGATAACAAAAGTTTGTTATTATGTTATTATTATTAAGATAATCTATTAATAAAAAAACATAATCAACAATTATAAGTGATATCAATGATTATTAAGAAAATAGATTATTATTAATTATATTTTATTATTAAAATTTATAATAATATATTATTAATTATTATTAGTAGTAGTAGTAGTAGTTATTGATAATAATATTTTTATTATAATAGTATTATTATTATTATTATTATAGTCTATTAATAATAATAATTAACCATTAACTACAAATAATATTATTGATTAATTATCAACTAGTAAGTAATTTGAACATTTTTAATTATACTTTAATTAGTAATATACTATCATTAGTAGTTATTAATAAGTATACTTTATTATTACTATTATCATCATTAGTTATTGATAATAATTCAATATTTTAATTATATTATTATCAAGATAATATATAATAGGAAAACTATACAATATAACCCTAAGTTTAAACAAATATATGACATAAAAGCAAATGGAATGACTACATGGCAAGCATAGTGGGAAAAGGAATGTAAAAGCAAATGGAAAAAAAATAATAACTGTTAAGATATTGTGATACTTTCCGCTAAAACCTCGACTTCGTATGCTTTTTATGTCCATTAAGATGGCCTCTCTAATGAGATGGCATCATGATAAAGATAATGATGGAAATTTGAGGCATCCAACTGATGGGTTAGTATGAAAAAAACACGATGAACTCAATCCGAATTTTGCTTCTGAACCTCAAAATATTAAACTTAGGCTAGCTAGTGATAGTTTTCAACCGTTATCATATGGTATGTGGCCTATGATCCTTATTCCATACAACTTGCCTCTTTCGTTGTATATGAAGGAACCAAATATGTTGTTATCTATGTGCATTCCAAGTTTGCGATTAACTTTCAGCTTTCATCAACCACTCTAAATTATGATATTGACAACTTACATTTTGTCCTTACTTCCCTTTGATATCCATGTCATTCAAATTTCTTTCTTTTATGTTGATTTTAGGTTCCGATGGTCCTGGGGATGCTATTAATGTTTATTTATAGCCTATAATCAATGAATTAGAGGACTTGTGGACTAACGGTGTCTAAACATATGATGCATCAAAGCGTCAAAATTTCAATCTCCATGTATCTTTTATGTGGACTATCAATGATTTTTCCTACATATGGAATATTGTCTAGATGAAGCACAAAGGAAAAACTTGCTTACCCTATTTGCAATAAGAATACTCACTCTTTGAGACTAGTTAATGGGGGAAAGTAATGCTTCATGGGTCACCAACACTACTTGAAAAAGAATCATAGATGGAGAAGAGAGAAGATGTTATTTGATGGTACTATAGAAAAGGACATACCTCTAAAGCCTCTAACAAGTGAAGATATTCTTCACCAAGTGTAAGATCTTGAAGACATCATATTAAGCAAAAATCTGGCTTTCAAAGGAAATGTTTGACATAAGAATAGGCAAGATAATTGGAATAAGAAGAGTATATTTTTTGAGCTCTCACAATAGAAACACCACTTAGTACGGCATAACCTAGATGTAATGCACACTAGGAAAAAATATATGTGATAACATACTTGCAACACTACTTAATGTACTAAATAAGACAAAGGATAACTATAAATCTTGTCTTGACTTACAAGCAATGGGTATTAGGATGGAGTTGCTTCCTATCACAAATTGCCATAAAATATTGTTGCCCGATGCCCTTTTCATCTTGTCTCAAAAGGGAAAACATAAATTCTATAACTTTTTGAAGCATTTGAAGGTTCCAAATGGTTTTTCTTCTAAAATTTCACAATGTGTAAACTTAAAAGAGAATAAAATTTATAGATTAAAGAGCTATGACCATCATATTCTTCCTCTTGCATTGTGTGGCCTTCTTCCAAAGATGTGTATGAACCACTTTTTGAGTTGTCTATATTTTTCAAGGATTTAGATTCGAAATATTTGAATATGGAAGACTTGAGGTGTCTTGAAGCCCAAATTCCAATAACCCTTTGTAAGTTAGAGAAAATTTTCCCACCATATTTCTTTGATGTGGTGTTACATTTGCTAGTTCATTTGGAATATAAAGCTATGTTATGTGGACCTGTACATTCTCATTAGATGTATCCAGTGGAAAGGAATTTATACACTTTGAAGTATTATATACGTAACATGGCTCGTCCAGAGGGTTCTATTATAGAAGGGTATATAGTAGAAAAATGCATGAATTTTTGTTTAAGATATTTACATAATAGAGACTAAGTTTAATTGCCTTAATCGAAATTATGGTGATGATGTGAATGTCTCTACCAAATCATATTCTTTTTCTTGCAAAGGAAAAGGGCTAGAAAGTGGTAGAACCAGAGACTTAGATGCAGATGAATTAAAGCAAGGCCATATGTATGTTCTCAACAATTTTAAAGAAGTTCAACTATTTCTTAAGTAAGTCATACTTAAAAACTCTTTTCTTTCTATCTATTTTTTTTAAAGACACGTATTAGACATAAGACATCTTTTTCATTGTAGAATGTATTATCAAAACCAAGAAAACAATCCACCACAAATGTCTTCCAATGAATGGAATAGAATGTTTATTGAGTGGTTTAACAAAAAAGTAAGTTTTCCATGCTATTCAATATTCAATATATATAGTAATGCAAGTTCATTTATATTATTGGGTTTTTAAGAATATGTTATAATAAAAATAATATTTATTAGGTTACAAAATTATATGAAATAGATAAAAGTGAAAAGATTGAAGCCTTACTCTCATTATCACATGATCCATCAAAATATGTGACATGTTTTTATAACTATGTAGTAAATGCATATCGATTCCACACTACATCTCACAAGGAAAGAACAAGGTCATAATGTAGTGGAGTGGTTGTGGTTAGTGATGATGACAGTGGATCCATTAATTACTATGGTCGATTGACCAAGATTATTGAATTGCAATATTTAGGCAATAAGCACTTAGTCTTGTTTCTATGTTATTGGTTTGATGTAGCTGATAAAGTTAAGGGATTGAATGAAGTATGGGTTCACAAGTGTTGATTATAGACGTATTTGGAAAACTACAAAACCTTTTGCTCTATCAACTCAAGCATCATAAGTATTTTATGTTGAAGATAGCATTAACAAGTGTTGGCATGTTGTGTTAAAGAATCTACCAACAGTTCTTTATGAAGACATTACAATCGGATGAAGACTTCAACATCTAAACTTTAACCATCACTGAGATTTATAATAGTGCTAAGTGATGTATTTTTGTGTACTTGCTACTAATAGCTTGATTTTTCCGAAATGAGATGTATTTTTTTATTTTAAACTCTTAATTTTTTTGTTTAATACATTAAGTGTTTTATGTACTCTATTTTGGTAATGTGTTATAATGTTGATGAAGATAGAGGAACAAAGAAATGTAATTGTCTTCCACCAATATCTTCCACTAAATGTTGTTTTTTAGAGTCTAACTATTTGTATTAATAGTATGGTTGCATATTTCAAGGAAATGGTGTCACCAGTTGAATAAAAGATTGATTGACCTAAGTATATATCAACGGGTTAATTGATAGCTATTGGTAAGGGGCACGGCCGCAAACTAGGATTGAAGAAGTTTTGGCTATCCTCTACAATTGATGGAAACATTCATGACATTGATAAGACGAATGACGTTCCCCGTCAATGTCAACTTCAAGAGCCGGCACTAAACACAAGTCCTGCACTACTAATGTCTCTGTAGCTCAAAGGGACCCCCTCCACCTTTACTCAATGAGGATGTTGCTGGTGAAACAACTGCCGCCCTAGGTGAAACAATCAATTGAATGCTAAAAATGTCTCCCAATCTTCTCTACTGAAACTTACAAGTGGAGGCATAACACAATAAGCTTTTATTATTGTTATTATTATTTTACTTAATGCTTGTTCACCTTTTCTACTAATTTTATGCAATAGATAATTCTAATCAAAAGATATGGAAGCTTTAAGGTAGAAATAATTACCAAAAAGTGGCAAGACTTAGCAGTAGAAAAAAGCTACCTACGACCTTTTTTTTAATAGTCGCGTTGTTGGAGATAATAACTATGAGTGGAGTAGGCACATAGCTAAATTAGTCTATGATCGCAACATAACGCCTATTCGAATCCACTCTTGGGATGTAGTTGAACAAAGACACAAGGACCACCTATGAGCTGCAATGATGGTAATTAACTTCAAGTGTTCATTTTGATATTTCATTTACGTTTACTTATGCTACTGCAAACTTTTTTTCTTTTTCCTTATAATAGTTTCCTTTGACTTGTTAATTTTTAGTTCCTTTGGATTCATTGCACTTGTCTTGCAAGAGAAGTTCTCCAATAATAACATGGATAGTAATAAAATTTCTACTCTTTGTCACATGAAAGATTTGTAGAACAATTGGAGGGAAAAAATCACATAAATATTAAAGACTTGGATGGTCATGAACAATTGAAGCTTAAACCAACTACGATAGAGGAGCAATCCGATGGGGAGTGGCTAGTGAAATGTTACTATCATAATCCAAAGTTTGTGATAAATCACTTATGAATAATTGATTAGAAATATATGTATATATTTGATTACCTTGCTAATTATTCTTCTCTCATTTATTATATAATACAATAAATGTGCACAGGAAATGATCCAAAAAAAATAGAAACAACCGCTTAATGATGGACAACAAATGTCTTCATCGCAGTGGCTGCAAGCCTTATTGAGAGATTGCCTATGATATGGTATATATCATATGTATTTGCTTATGAAGAGTAAAAGACAATGTTTTTCAATACATTATTTTTTCCTTTTTTTTAATCCTCATAGATAAATGTTGTTATATTATCTAGGGAGGAAAAGATGGAAAAAATCCAAATTATGGCACTGTTTATTTTGAAAGCAATAAAAGGGTGAAGAGATAGCTACAATCGAGGTTGCAAACATCCATGTACATCTTTTTCCATATATCATTCATTTTATTAGTTCTATATATTTTTTGTTGCCTAACTAAAAGTCTTTTTGTTGAAGGCTCAAATTATTAAGGCCCAAGTTGCTAAACCCCCCTTACTCATGTTGAGGTAGTTGAACATGTGCATAGGTTGACTTGAACAAGGGGCGATGTTCCTGGTTATAGTGGTGGAGTGAAGCTTAGAGACACTAGAGGCCCATACAAAGGTAAGAATAGCAAAGGATGCTGCTCTTAAAAGAAAAGAAGAAGAGCTTGAGAAAAAGAATCAAGAAAATCAAGTACTAAAAGAAAGAATGGACAAATGGGAACCTGTCATGGAGAAAAAATTGAAAAGTCTACGATTTCAATGCTTGATGCAAAATGAAAAGAATGTAGATGATGATGTAGATGACATGCTTGCTTCTCCATCTATATCAGAGGATGCTAGGTGTCCTTTAACATAAGGTTAGTTAAAATTGTTAAACGTGTTAGTCATTATGAGTATGATTCTAACTAGTTGTATAATAAGCTTAACTAGCTATTTTAGATCTAACTAAATTCAAATCAGCTACGCATGGTTCCTAAGGATGAATTTTTGAAATTAACAAGCATAGAGATTTTCCTAAAACAACTAGATATGACTTTTGAGATTACAAGTAATATGCCAATGTTAGTGGCTAAGAAATTATAAATATGTATAGTAGTAACAAGGCTTCAGAATAACCTAAAAATTATGGATATGGTCAGAAGAGCCATACTAGCGTACCTCTCAATAAGTAGATTTAGGGTGTATATTGGTTGCTCACAAGGGTTACACATAGATAGATGTTTCCATTAATTTTTATCTTCTTTACTAGAATCATTGGTCATAAGGGTTTCATGTTTAGTTATTTACATTACTCTCTTTTAGATTGAGTTGTTCTTTTAATTAAAAGTTTTGTTTTATACTTTGTTTTAGCTCTAACGGTTGAATTATTAAAATATGCATCCAGCAACATCCAAGTAGATATATTTTTGAATATATTGTTGGATTTGAAAAGCTAACTGGTGGTTATAATATTCATTGTGTAGAGATGAGGCTTCTCTTCATAATAATGCACATGTAATTATGGTTGAATTATTAAAATGTGCATCCAACAACATCCATGAGAAGGGACTTGTATAGTCCGGTTGCATCTTGGTATCCTTAATGTCATAGAATATATATTCTCATAAAGTCAATTGTTTTCTTTGTAGTTCCCAATTATTTTTAATTCACAACGAACACCATAGAGTTCTAAGTAGATATATTTTTGTAAAGGTCGTTGATTTTAAAAAGTTAGCTAGTGGTGGTAATATGCATTATGTAGAGATGAGTTTTTTTTCATAATAATAAAAAGCACATTTTTTGGTTAAGATGCAAATTTGAACCTTATTCATTGATTTTGTTGGATTGCCATATATCATTGATAATTGATTAGTTGAATTTAATTGGTTTAAGTTATTATCTTGGATATCTTAGAGGAATTGTTTCCATGTGATAAGGTTGGAGGGTAAGGTTTATAGTGCTTGTTGTGGATGCTGCCAACTTGGCTTGGAAATAGTTTTTATCTTTAGTTGAAGAGTAATGATATACTCTTGTTTTTATTATTCAACATAATGTTTTTTTTTTCTTTTGATATGATATGTCATTGTTTATTTGATACTTATATTAATTATTATTTTTATATTTTTCCTGTTACAAATCCAATTCATTTTAACAAACTAATCAACTATATTATGTCCAATAAATAGATTGATTAATTCTTAGGCAGCTGCTAATCATTATACTTTTGTAATGCAACGATATCCTATAGCTCTTTTATAATATATTTATATTTGATCAAATATTTTATTGAACTAAACATTTGATACAAACTATTTGTATGAATATTTAGTTGAATGTTTGTAAACAAATATTTAGAAAACTATATCCATGTGTTACAATGGATATATATGCATACAAGTATAGGGCTTTAGAAGATTGAAATAGATATATATGAATACAAGTGCAGGATTTGAAAAGATTTAAATGGATATATATGCATGTATACAGGTTTTGAAAAGATTAAAATGGATATATACATGCATATAGGTGCGAGGCTGTAGATGAATATTAAAATGCCAATTATATTATTGAATATATAATTATGTCGCTTATAATTAATGAATTTTAGTAGTGACGAAAAAGGTAGTCGTTATTGATGTAATATTTTTATATTTAATTACAATAAAAAAATTGATTGTTAATATTATTTACGACGGTGTATTTTGTTCATCGTTATTACTTATAACGACCAACATTATACGTCGTCACTATTATTTTTAACAACTAGCATCATAAGTTGTCACTATTATTTTTAACGACCAACAACATATATAGTCACTATTATTTTTAATGACCAGCATCATACATCGTCGTTATTGCTTTTAGCGACCAACATCATACATCGTTGCTATTAATTTTAGCGACCAACATCATAATACATTGATATTGCTTTAGCAATCAAAAAAATTCAGTTGGTCATTAAAGCCTTTAACGAGGGAGAAATAACAACCACGAAAATTTTTAGTTGTTATTAACATTGGCGACAAAATTTATCCATTAACGACGAAAGTTGTTGGTCATTAAAAATTGAATTTCCTGTAGCGTTATCTACGTGTTATGCATGTCTTAGTGTCAGCATAGGTGTATTGTGAGATAGTATGAGTTTGTATGTTATTGCATATGATAGTACAATTACACACATGCTTATTAATGTTGTGTATTGATTTGTTTACGTGAGCATACTATTTCTTTATAAGTGTTATGATTTACTCGGTACAAGAAAATCATACAAAACTATACTCTTTGGCTAAATATGTATAAGCCATGGAGTGGCATAAGGCTTATGAGCATGGATATGATCCTTGGGAAGAGATTCCTTTTAAGAATGGGCTTTTGGGACTGAAAGTTAGGACTAACTAGTATTGTATCATAGGATGTTCCTTTGTTGTTAGTTATTCTTTTTGACTCTTATGTCCTTGACATGTATGTTGTTCAGCATATGTTGTAATGGAAGATATATTATCCGTAAATATTTTATTTATATTATTATATCTCTCTTTCAACTATTTTATTGATTTAAGTTTAAATATTTTAGCCTTATCACTTATCATAAAGAAGGGAATGAAGATTGGACTTACACTGGGCGTGATGATGACACTCATTATCTTATGACTATGCTAGAATTTATGTCACAGATTAGAATTTATTATGACTTTTTGGAAGCTTTAAGATGTTTAGGAGCATTTAAGGCCATTTTTATCTGTTTAATTCTAAAATTTTAGGTAAAATAAGCGTAAGATATTGAGAGAATGAGTTAAATGTGATAAGTGTATATGTTGGATTTAGTTTTATGAGTGGACATTAGAGTAAGTATTTTTCATTTATCTAAACATAAGTGTGAATGGCCTTTTAGGTATTTGTAAAGTTTGAGATTAGTTAGGATCTAATATCAATATTTAATGGAATTCCCTAGATAATAAATTGGTTAAGTGTTAATCAATATCAATACTATGTTGGTTTAGATCTTAAAATAGATAAAAATGATATTAATATATGTTAAATTGTTTTTTTAGTCCTTTTATTATCTTCAAGATCACTTTAAGGACCTTTTTTTTGTGTAATATCAACTTTAGTGAATTATTGAAGTCATTTGGGAGTATTAATAAGGTTTTTGTGGATTAAGGCTTCTTAGGGCTTCTGGTCTTATGTTAAGTGATGTTTTGATATCATTTAACCAACCTTAGAACAGTTCTTTATAGCTTGTTTTAATACAATTATTGGCATGAATTTATCATCCATGATTAATGTGGACCTTTATGCTAATGAATAGTATTAGGCCTTTTATAGCAGGAATAGTGTTAGGCCTTTGTGACTCGATGAACGGAGATTAAGCCTTGTGCCACATGGTTGTTGGGCTTTGATCCCTCATATATGAAGTATGTGGTTTGGAAATGGATTAAGTATGATGAACGTGATAAAAGTGTTATTATGCAGGGCTTGTTTTATGTATTTGGCTAAATATTTAAATAAATCATTAATTATTGATGTGAAAGAAGGCTTGCTTTGAGATTGTATCACTCGCGATTGGCCCTCCAATTTAGATTTGACATTTGTGCCCTTGGGTTGTTTTTCACTTTGACCAATACTTTTACAAGGGTCAAAGAGACACTTTATCTTCTCTATAAGCACCGAGGGACCTATAAAGGATATGTATACTCAAATGATTACGTATCTTAGAGATTGGATAATTAAACCCATTAACGCCAACAAGAGTGGTATTGCTCATGTGCTATAATAGTATCCTAATGGGAGCTCTACACCCTATCCTACAGATCTAGTCCCGATCATGTACTAGATAAGGTGAGTCTTTATCATCAATTCAATTAATAATCAACTGTTGTCATCATCCTAATAGGATACTATAATTAGGTGTTCTTATTTAGAAGTATAGTCATAATCTTAGTGTTGTTTCATATTAAATTTTCTTGATTATGTTATATTGTATGTTCTTAAGCATATTTCTATGATCTTATGTTTATTGTTAGTGCTTTGTATGTTGCATTATTATTATTATTATTATTATTATTATTATCATCATCATCATCATCATCATCATCGCATGTTGACTTTGTGTGTTCCATGTTATCATTTTAGGCTAGATTGTGTTACTCAATACTTAATCATACTATAACCTACCTTGTTATGTTCATTGCTCATCCAACGAGCAAATGATTCTTGCGTATGTCACATGTATTTAATACTTATCCTACTATCTTGAGCCTTACTCGGAGGAGTGTTTGCTTTAGGTTTGGGAATATAGACTTACAACATGTGTCCCTACTATTCTAACTTATCTTATGGATATCTTTCTTTCGCTTTCCCCTTTTATTATATTATTTAGAGTTGATCTATGTACTATTAATTTTTATGTTATATTATAAATTCTTTCACTATTTTATCTATTTCCCTTGTTTCAATTTCAAGTTTCATTTGTTTTAGCTTAGTGTTTAGTGCAATAATGGTTTGGTGTCGGTGTCTTTCTTACAAATCTTATGATCTATGCATATATCAAGAACAAATTAATATATAGAACATACCTCATGTAACGTAATCAAAGAATCATGTTGGAATTTGCATGTTAATTGTCACACCTGAATTGTTATCCACATAAACAAACTCGATCTAATATTAGTTGTACTAGAACCAATAAGTGTTTTTTTTCTCTTTCTCAAGGGTGGTTGTGAAAATGATATAAGAAAACTAATTTTTGTATGTTGGCTTCTAGCATGGTTGTCTCTCCTATCTATGAAGGGGATAAGGTCACTTAAAATCCTATTCAATACGGTATTAGTCATGACCAACAAGTCAAAGCTACATTAGATATTTTTATCTAATTATGTTAAATATAATTAATTTTAATATGCAACTATTTAGGTTTATTGGACATTAGCAATGCCCAAAATACTTTTTAACCCACAAGTCATAAACAATCATCTAGGATGACATTGTAACTACCCAAGCTATATGATGGTCAAATATCCTATACAACATTAATGATTGATTCTTAGGACACATCACTAACAATTATTATATGATTATTAAGATGATCTAAAAGTAATAATAATACTAACAATTAATCTACAATTAAAAATAATATTCTTGATTAATGGTTTGATCATTAAGTAACTAGAATATTGTTAATAAAACTTTTATTATTAATAGTTATAATAAAATTTTATTATTAGTTATTAAGAAGAATATATTATCATTAGTTATTTATAACATTTTTGTACTATTAAGATAATGTATTACTAATAAGAATTAATCAATAATTATAAATAATATTGGTGACAAATTATTAATTATAAAATAATTAGACTATTGTTACTTATAGTTTCATTATTAGTAGTTATACTAATAGATTATAATTAACTATTAATAATGATAATAGTTTTATCATCATTATTACAAGTTATTGATAATAATATTGTATTATTATTATTAAGGTAATATATGCATAATAATTAACTAATAATTATAAATAATATTTTTAATTAATTGTTTGATTATTAAGTAATTATACTTCTATTATTAACAATTAAAATAACATAATATCATTCCTTATTAATCACAATTTATCATTATTAGCTATTGAAATTATTAATATACTATGAAGATAATCTATTAATGATAATAAAAAAATATTATTAATTAATTAGTAATTAAAAAATAAATTTTTTGATTGATTATAGATTATTGAATGATTAAAATATTATTAATTCTAATGTTACTACTACTAGTTATAATAATATATTATCAATAGTTATTAATAATGGTATTTTATTACTATTATTAGTTGTTATATTATGAATAATATTATTATATTAATTGATAATTTATTTATAATAATAAGTAATCAATATTTATAAATATTATTATTAATTAGTTGTTTGACTATTAATTAATTATAATATTATTAATTATACATCTTTTATCAATAATTATAATACTTTATTTTTATTATAATCATTATCATTATTTTTAGCTATTGATAGTAACTTATATTCCTACTCTTACTATTATTATATTAAGATATTCTATTAATAGTCATAATTAATAAAAAAATATTGTTTATTAATGGTTTTTTGTTGAAGGATATATGAGACTAAGGGTAAAATGATAAAATCACATCTATCAAGCATTAAAAATATAAATAATTATTAATAAAATACTTTATATCTAAAATTTACATCATATACCACTTTATTTCATTTCAGATTAGGTAATATTGCTTCGACCACATTCATATTCAGATAGTATATGCCTCCGAACACCCTACCATATTATTACTTCATGTATCATCACTAAAAACAAGATTATTAATTAAGTTATATGAATGGTACTTTAAAATCACTTAAATAATTAGGACAACATATAAATATAATACATTTTTATCAATACTTTAAGTCTACAACCTTTTGATGCTATCCATGATAATTATATTTTATAACAAATAAAGTATTCTAGTTCTATATTTAATTATATAATATAATTATCAATATAAATTTTTTAATTTGATATCTAGGATAAATTACAATAGTACTATTATTTTTTTATTTGAATGTATATTATCCTTATTTAATATCAATAATGTAAATATATAAAGCCACTTCATATGATAAGTTATATTAATGTTATTATTTCAAATTGGTGGCATCTTAGTTATCCTAAATCTATACTTTTAACTTTATAATATTAATTTAAATAAAAAGTTATAGATATGCCCACTTGGTAGCTCCGACAAGCTAAAATAGTATCATTACTCACTATCTATAAATCAATTATCTTATCTCTAATTATGTACTTTTAGTTGCATAGTTATAATATTCAACATTAGTAGCATATATTATAAATTGATATCAAAGATTTTTTTACAACATTTACCTTTTATAATTGTCTAAATTAGAAGTACACGAGGATGAAGGTCAAAAAGTGATATGCATTGTGGTGTTTCCTCCTTTTTTTAGATTTATAAGGACCCATAAATATAAGTAAAATTCATCATACAACGATACCATAAAAATGGTGAGAGATATTCAAAGCTAAAAATTTGGTGATCTTTTAAAGGATGTGAAAAACCTATTCACTATCCTATATCAGTATTTCATTCAAGGAAAAAAAAATCACATAACCAAAATAGAGTGAAGAAATGATTGTAAAGGTCTTCACACAACAAAATGAGGGAAGATAATAAAAAAGCATCTTAAAAGTGTGCGTGGGGAAGTAATCGTGTTCAAAAAAAAAAAGATTACAAAAAAATTCTATTTAACACTAAGGTCCAAGTTGGTCATGAACTTAAGTAATTATCTTTTACTTGTTATATTCTATCATAACAAAATTTATATCTCTCTTATGGGTCGTAGACAAATTTTGTTGCGACTTTTCTAGATTTTATTGCCTATTTAACTCATTAATTTATTTTTCTTCAAATTATTTTCTTTGCAAGAATAAATATTTGGTAAATGCCACTAAGAACTCACGATTTCTTTTGGTTGGCTGCTCAAGACAGGATATTGAGCAATTGACCATGGCATTTTCAGAAATTCAAAAGCGTGACTGTTCAAAAAGAGGATAAATAAATATGAGAAAGAAGAAAGAAAAAGAAAGATACGCTTCATTGTATTAAAGGACTGCAGTTTGGATGCCGCTCCTTCCACGAGATGAACCGGGACATTTCTTTAGCGGATTGCTTCCCTGCTAAGCTTGTGGTATTTGTAGCTAATCCTTCCTTAAAGATTATAAATGACAAGAAAAGCAATCCAGAAGCAATGAGCTAATCTAAGGAACGAAATATAGGTCCTTTAAATCCCACAAAACATTACAAGGCGGCTAACCACGATCCAAGGCCAGTAAACATCGAAGGTATTAACATACTTTAACCAACGGAATATGAGCCAACTAAACACTAAGTTCAGGTAAAAGAAAATCCGCATTAGGTCAATAACAGCAGCAAGACCACCATTGAAGCTATTAGCGTTACAAAAGCAGCTTCTCATAGGAACAAGTGCTTGAACTCTCCATTGGCTAGTTGGCATAGCTGATTGTACGTATGTGGTTCTGCCAGAGGGCAAGGAATATTTCAACATTTATGCAAGAAAACATGAAGAAACAAAGGAGGTATCTGCTCAAACATTTTCCGAAGTCTAAGGAGAGAAATTCTATGCTTTATGTTAGGGTGCACAAGGGAGATGCAATTGTAAACCAAATCTCGCTGACCTAGTGGTCCATCAAAAACAGTTATCTAGTGTCGAAGAAAACACTTGAACAAGAGTAAAACTAAGCACAAGACAGTTGAAAGACTCTCTTAACACGGACAGGAGAAACTGCAGCACCATGCCATATGTGTACTTAAGGGAAATGCCTTATTTACAATATAGCAATATCACCAAAACACCTTTGAATCTTATCTATGAGAATCAAACACCTCAGACAATTTCCACGGGCAAAGATACTAAACCAAGGTAAGTTACATTTAACTCATCACTTCATCCTCAAGCTAGTCACCTTTGACGAATCGAAATAATGTTTAGTTTCTAGTCCTACCATAAGAAAATTATCGAAAAGTATGCATATTTTTAGTCCTTGGCACACATTCTATCCAGAATTCACGACCAAGCCTCATTACCCGCTTTAGATGAACGCTAATTCCTCATTTAGAACCTTGTTTGTGCGTCAAATTAATCCGCCAATCGACATGCCACCATGAAATTAAATTTCATTTTGTTATCTTCAGTAAAATTGAGTTGCACTGAGATATACTCCAACCATATATATATGCTTTAAGTTGATACACCAATATTCGGTGTATCCAGCACAAGACAGCAATGAAGAAATTAGATAAAATCACTCAAAAAGATAGAAGAATCCATACCAAATGAATCACCAAAATTGGACCAAATCTCAGCACGAATAGACTGATTAGAATCAGCAATGCCAATAACCTCGACGAAAGTTGTGAGAGGATTTGGTGGGTTTCCTTTAATAATCAACTGTTGATCATCCGTCGACTTCGCGACTACAGAAGCCCCGTCAGGACCTACGACCTGAACGACGGTTCGAACCCTTCGGCCAACGAACAATCGGAGTAGCGCCCCGTTGACAAACACGGCTGGATTTGACGTGTCCATACTGTCGAACATATGGCGAGCATTGTTTCAATTGCATATGAGTTCAGTAATAAAAAAAAGAACAGAATAGGGATAAATCAATGTAATCGATGAACGAAATGAGAGAGATGGACAAAGTGATGATGAAGGGTTCGATCGACCACTTGTTAAGCGTTTCATTTATATTGCCAAAAAAATTCTGAAATTTTACGTCTAAATTAACATTGCTTGGTTAATTTGGGATCGGAGAAAGGCCACTCGTACCTGATTGATACAGTTCGACGGGGAGCCGGTGTGCAAGTCGCAGATGAGAAGGCGTCTATCGAGGAGGATTTATTTGAACAGACGGAAGATCTGGGAGAAGTGAAAACCCTGACGAGTGTTTTTATGGTTCTATTTTTCGCGCGCATGGAAAGGCGGTGAAATCAAAAAAAAATGAAGATGACACTTCCCGCGTTAACGTTGCTTTCTCGTGCTACTGGCCTACTGCTAGTGGAGCTCATTTTTATTTATTTTTTTGTTTTATCTTTTGTTTTTTAACTTTATTCTTCATTTTAGTGGAAAAGCTAAAAAAAAAGACTCATTTCTTAATGGGATAAGTAAAAAATTTTCTCTTCAAATGTACAATAGTAGAAAAACCTTTCCCCGATTCTAATATTAATGATTTATTTTGGTTGATACTACCGCTATTTTTTATAATATATTAATTTTATCTGTATCTTTAATCATGATTTTAATAGGAATGGTTTCTAAATAAAATATTTGTTAAAATACATATTTTAAGAAGGTCACTATACAATAATTTCATATTATTTTTATTTCAGCACATATTTTGTAAAATAGAACTTCCATGGCTAGCTATGGAGGTGATCTCTAACCCAAAATTTAGCATCTTAAGTAGTAAAAAATTTCTATTTTGCCATTTACATTATTAATATAAACAAAAAAAATCTATACATAATTACAATATATATTCTACAATAAAAATTGAAGTATTAGTTATCTTGATCGCCATACTTTATAAAATGTCTCGAGTTGGTTACTACAAATATTTTTAAGTTGGTTATTTAAATTTAAATTTATATTTTGACTACAAAATTTATTAAATTTATCTTATTTTAATCACTCTAATTGTGATCAAAAACTTCATGAGTAGTTTTTTTTTTTAAAAAAAAATTTAAGTGTGATGATTGGATTAAGACAATGGTAAAAGTTTGGTAGCTAACTTAAGTTGATTGAATAGAAAAACTAGGAGCAAGTATATTTCTGATCAATGAAAAAAAAAAATATCAAACTTTTTTATTTTTTACTTTTTTGATTGAACATTATAAGAAATAACTAGCATATTGATGATCTCACATGTTTTCCTTATCTTCTTCAACATGACCTATACATATTATGACTTATGTTTTAATAGTATACTTTGCTCAATTTCTGAAAATATATTTTTTTTTGGAGAAAAAAATGTTAATCATTTATTTCTATAATACATTATTATATAAATTTTAATTATTACATTTGTATTAAAAACTAATTTTATAATATTATTTTTTAATTTTTACAGATATATATTAATGATTAAATTTTATCCTCAAAATTTAGGAGAACTTTCTTTTACAAAAGGAGGGAGTTACATTTTTCAATCTCAAATAAGAAACTAAAGAATAACTATTTATAATACATCTAAATTAAGTCTTCTTCAGTTGTAGATGAAAGGCAACAAACAACGGTGGATCAAGGATAAAACTCAGAAATGCTAAATTACCATGAGGTGAAGGCCTTTTAGGAATTGACCTAGATTAGTTGAAGAAGGCATGTCCAGCCATCAATCAAAAAACTACAATTTTGCCTTAAGTGATATGTGCCAATTGGATGATGACCCATGGATTATCCTTGGGATTTTTAATGCAGTATTTAAGCAAAATGAAAAGTTCCAAGGTTCGGACCTAAACATATGTGATGTTAGAGATTTCAAAATTTGTCTCCGGAACATTATCGTAGTTGATCTTCATTAATTAGGGTACAATTTTACCTAGAGGGCCGAGAATGTGGGTGAAGCAAGAATAATGTGTAAACTTGATAGAGTGTTGGTCAACTGTCAGTGGCTAAGCAAAATCCCTACTTCATCAGTTGATTTCCAAGCCTCCTACTTCTTAGATCATTACCCTGCAGTGGTATCCATTCCATCCTAAGGGTATATGGCAAAAAGGAATTTTATATTCTTTGAGACGTAGACGTTAGATGCTGAATTTCTTCCATTGGTGACTAAGATATGGAATTAGTTTTCCTTAACCTTTACATTAGCAAGAGTGAAATATGCTCTTTTCCCCTTAAAATACAAATTGAAAAGGTTAAAGTGGGAGAAATTTGGCAATATCTCTTCCAAGGTGAGTGAACAAGGGTAGAAACTAGAGGAAATCCAAATAAAACTTACCATTTAGCCTGATAATCTTGACTGACTAAAAGATGAAGAAAGTTGCATTAGAAAATATGAACGTTTTGTATTATGCGAAGAAGGTTTCGAGATCAAATAGCTGAATATAGGAGATTTTAATAGCAAGTTCCTCTTTGCTAACATGGAGGCTAGAAATAATATAATAGTTATTTCCAAGATACATAACCAATAGAAGGTTTGGGTCTCTTGAATTTTCATCTATCAAACAAGCTTTTACAAACTATTATCGAGGATTGCTTGGTTCTCCTCACTACCACCCCGAAGCTGGTTGTATCCAAGCACATGTGTTACTTAATGGCCCTGTCCTATATATAGAACAACATACTTTGCTACAACCTATTTCTTTTGATGAAGTTAAGGATGCTTTATAGAGCATTAGAAATATTAAAGCCCCTAAGTTAGATGGTTTCAGTATAGGTTTCTTTAAGGCCGCCTTGGAGATCATATGGTAGGACATTTGGACTCTCATAAAGGAGAACTTTTCTACTGGCTCCCTTCTATCCTTCATTACGTCTACTCTTCTTACTCTTATCCCTAAGGTGGACAATCCTTCTGAGGTGACTGATTTTATGTCTATTGCTTTCTATAATGTTCTTTACAAAATATTATCTAAACTAATAATAGCTAGGCTCCAATATTTACTCCTTGATTTAATCAATCCATTCCAATTAGCATTTATAAAAGGTAAACTTCCTGGGGATAACATTCTCCAAAAGAATACATCCTCAAAACGTATGATGACGATAGATCTTATGAAAGCTTATGATTTCATTAATTGGAGCTTACTAGAGAAGGTTTTAATGGAGCTTATGCCCCACCCCATCTTGTAAAGCTTATTATAGCCTGTGTCTCTCAAGTTTTCTACATCCATTAATGATGAGTTATTGTCCCCTTCCACAACTCACAAAGGCTTAAGGTAAGAAGATCCCCTTTTCCCACATCCATTTGTGTTGGCATAGGAATATCTTACAAAATTCCTCCAATTGCTATGGACTAATAAAAGTTTCAAAGGCATCCCACATGTAAGAAATTGAGTATAATTAATCTCTATCTTGCTGATGACCTACTTATGTTTTGTAGAGGTGATCTCTGATATGCTAAATTTCTTAAATCTAGTAAAATATTTGGTCTAATATCAACCAATTTAAGGGTTTAGTGTATTATAGAGACGTTAAGAACCATGATAAGTCCCTTATCCTCTATCTTCTATCTTTAACTGAAGTCAAATGCCTTTCAAGTATTTAGAAGTTCCTCTTTTATCCTTAAGACTTAAGGCTAGTCAAATGATGGATTTAGTGGAAAATATCACATGGAAAATCAACCACTAGTCGAATAATCTCCCATCTTATGTCGAGAGACACCAACTTCTCAAATGTATGATTTATGGTGTTTGAATGTATTGGTGCCAAATCTTCATTCTCACGAAAAAAAATAATGAATCATATTATTAACATTTGCAAGCACTTCCTTTGGATTGGGAAACTCAACCTGAGTAAAAGAGCTCAAATCTCTTGGTCGACTATTTGCTCACCCAAAAGAGAGGGGGTTTGGGTTTGGTGGATATATATATCTTGAATATGGTTGTAGTAGGTAAACATTTATGCCACCTAGCTCAGGATAAAGCTAATCTATAGGTGAAATGGATTCACAACTACTATTTCAAAGGATTTTCTATTTAGGAAGCCTCCCTCCTATTACATCTTCATGGACGATCAAAAAAAAAAAGAATCAATTTAAGGGATAAATTTCAACATATCTTAGCTTCCCAGGACAACTCTTCCCCTTATAAGATCAATATGACTTACAATCTAATGAGAGTTAAATTCCCTGAAGTAAAATAGTAGAAAGTTGTATGGCATAATAAGACCTACCCCAAATACAATATTGTTTTCTAGATTGCGCCTCACGCACATATACCTACCAAAAATAAAATTAGCAAATTCAACTTGGTAAATGACCCTACATGTGTATTCTATGATCAAGCTTTTCTAGTGTAATGTGATCAAGAACCTATGAAAGCCAGCCTACAAATGTCTTCATTTTTTAGTACTATCCTCTGCATGGCCAAACTATTGAGCTACTATCCAAATGCAAATGAGAAAACAAAGTAAAAATTATGCTACTGAGAACTATGTAGTTAGCTTTATGAAGTTTGGAAGGTTGGAAATAAGGATGATAATAGGGCAGATCAGGGATGAGGACCCCATCCCCATCCAAACCCGATAAGAAAAATAATCTTCAAATCCGACCCAATGCCCGATCTATTTCCTATTCCCAATTTATTCTCTGACCTTCAAACCCGATCCGATTCTCGAAATCCAATTTTATACCCAATCCCATCCCTAATCCTTAAGCATTTATTTTTATATTATATTTTTAATTTATATTCTATAAAAACAATATTATATATATATATGTTAAAAAAATATAAAAAAAATATTCGAGGTGGGTTCCATAATAAGGACCCCAAATCCGTCCCCGAAAAAATCCCCATTAAAAATTCTCTTACCAAATCTGAACGGAAAATTTCCGATGAGACCCCAAACCTGCAGAAAAATTTACCATCCCTAGTTGGAAATGTAAAGATTTTCTCTAACCAAACTTGGAGTTGGATTAGAATTATTAGGAAAATTACCTATATTGTTGCTACTAGGTTTATGCATTTGGGAGACAAAGTTAAAGGTGATTTGGTTCGAAATCTTCTTAACAAATTCTATAGAATATGCTGTAATCATCAATTTTATCAATGATATTTTCCTTTTGAAAAAAGAAAAAAGGATATATGCCAATTGGACGTTAGAACAGTCAACAACCTTCTCCTATTTCTCATATCACAAGCTCGCTTGATGTTAGAAATTCGTGATGGACATCCATCAGGGAAGAACGACTTGTCTCCTCCAGCTTCCCATTGGCTAAAAGGAAAACTCTTTTAGCCATTAGAACTGTTTCCAGCCGATGAGCAATGACTAGAACCTACATAAATATAACCCATGCATTTGTTATGAAGAAGCATCTTAAATGACAGGCCAGAAACAACATAATTAGAATAGTTGCCCCGAGAAAAGGCACTAACTAGCATGCTCAAGCTAATATAATAAACAAAGCAGGATTCACAGTGGTACATGGATGTCCGAGCAAGCTGTGAACAAGAACAAAAGAAATTGTAAAGCAGTAAGAGATGTTAGAGCAACGGCCCTTACAGTATGATTTTCCATCACGCGCCCCACAGCTTGTCTGACCAACAGCTCAGATCTGCTATCTAAGGCAGAAGTTGCCTCATCTAAAATTAATATCGAGCAATTCTGGTAAAATGCTCGTGCAATAGCTAATCTGCATTTGTTTGGTAATAATTACAAGAGCTAACAATTAGAAAATAATGGAGCTTCATCCTGGTTAAACATAATATGCCAAAATATTCCAGCAAGTCCAGTATGTATTAAACCCAAGAAAAAAGAGCAACGAGAAGAAATAACAGCATATAAGTTTTTCCAACTTTTTAGCAGAAGAGCAAGATGCTGTATTTAATCTGAACAAGTGAAAACGGCAAACATGTGCAAAACAAGCATTGAGAAAATCTTAACCTTTGCTTCTGGCCTCCGCTTAAAAGAGAACCTCCCGGCCCAATATTGGTCTTGTACCCTTGAGGAAGTGATCTTATAAATTCATCTGCATTTGCAGTAGTTGCCGCAATCTTAACTTTCTCTATGTCAATACCACTTATCAAATCCCTATAACCAATGTTCTCAGCAACTGTTCCCGAAAAGAGTATCTTGTGAAACAACAAAATGAAATGAAAAGAAAAAAATTAATCAACTTGTCCCAATCTTGTTTCAATATTTTAAATATCTCAAACAATTTTGGGGCTTCCCCTCAAAATTTATTTTCTTATTGCCTCCTTCAGGTTTGTGGTTTTGCGGGAGGGGGTAACTCACAATGTCTTGAGATACCAGACCAACATGTCTCCGTAAACTTCTCAGTCGTATGCTGTCAATGTTATGACCGTCAATCTGTATACAACCTGTAAGCATAATGACACAAATGAAGCTGTAGTCCAAAGAAGCCTCTCATTTAAGTACATATATATGCTCATATCAAACTCCAAAACGATCGTGATTTTCAATGACATACATGATTCAGGACGAAACAAGGTTAAAATGAAGATAACCACACACCAGATACAGGATTATAAAGGCGAAGAATCAATTTAATCAGTGTTGTCTTTCCCCCTCCAGAGGGCCCAACAAAAGCAACTGTCTCCCCGGCATTAATGTGAACATTTACTCCGTTGAGCAAAAGAGGCAGATCATCCTTGTAGCGAAATGATATGTTACAGAATTTCACTTCCCCAGTCACAAAATCTAAATCAATTGCATCAGGTTCATCCACTACCTACAACAAGAACAATAAATAACAGGAAAGCAAACTTGTAATTCCCCAAGAAAGTTGTATTATAAAGACGTGAGGAATCATTAATAAATGAAATTAAACTAGCAACAGCCAACAAGCATCGCATTGCTGAATGAAAATTAGGTAAAAGCAAGCTGAGCAGTAGTCGTCAGTTTCCATGCTACATTGGTATTTTGAACATCTCATTAACATCAGGTCAAAGAGACTTAGAGACCTCATATTCTTTAGATGAACTCTCATTAGGCACATTTAGTCTCACTCTAAAAACTATTTTGCATCTTTTTTATTTTTACAGGAGGTGAAATTTCAATAATCAAGGACCCTGACATTCTGTACTTACTTGAGGATCGAATTTTGCAAGCTCAAACAACCGTTCTATGGCAGGTTCTCCTTGCTTCATTTCATTGTATGCTTTTCCAACACCCTGCATTATTCCTTCAAATTACTTCTGATCAGCATACCGCAGGGAAGAAACAGAGCAGTTCACTTTAGATGAAATGTGTGCACAAATATTATATAACCTGGATTGGCTCAATTAAGAATATCAAGGAAGTTAGGAAAGAGATGATGCAACTGCCATTAATAGATCCACCAGAGAGCGTCAACGGGACCACACAAATCAAAAATAACATTGCATAATAGATTGCTTGCACGACTTGAGGAATAAGTGCCTTCATCTTCTTCTTCTTTAATTGACTGTGTAGGTCGGCATCAGCAAGCCTCTTAAATCTAACACTCTCAGAAAACTCAGAATTGTTCGCCTTCACAAAGGAAATTGAAGGAAGGACCTGCCACAGCACACAAATCCCTCAACAAGCATTAACCAAAATGGCTACACCACAACCATTCTATTGAAAACAAACCATTTCATATCTTTATACCTCATTCAGATAAGCGGACAGAGCAGCAATACTAAGATGAGCATTCCTAGATATCACACGAAGTCTTTCACCAAGATATGCAATCACGAGAGCCATGAACGGAATCATCTTCAACCGAACAAGAGAAAAGGCACCGTACATCAAAAACAACAACAATAACAAATTAATGAAAAAAAATACAATAGTTAACTCAGAAGCGCGCGCTTTCTCACCAGGGCAGAAATCAATGAGAGAGCTGGGCTAATGACCAACATTTGTGTTGCCATCGCTGATAACTGCAGCATGCTTGGTACTGTTGTCTGCAAGGTGCAACTTTAAAGAATTCACTGTATTTCAATAATATCTTAATATGGGACAAGAGACCCATTCATATAGACAAGTACAGAATAACTCTTCCACAGTGGAAAGGTACCATCGTAATATGAGAACTTCAGTTATTGAGTTTATTAGTAATCAACTTAGTTATTTGATTTCTCTTTAATGAAAATATGACTCACATTGAGAAGAGCGAAGACACTATCGCCAAGAGCATCAGCCTCAGCAGTAATCCGATACGCAACATCACCACTCTCAATCCCATTCTCACCTTCAAAAAAGCTTAAATCTCTAATCAAAACCCTATAGAAAACAAAACTCCTAATCTCACACACACAATTAAAAGCCGCCTCCCACAAAAACGCTTGCTGCAAGTAATTCGCAATCAATCGAACTAAAACCAAAACCGCAAGTATCAATCCATCGGATTTAATATTATGAATATTATTATTAGCATTATTCAAATTGATGGATAAGTTCCCCGCGGTAGGGATGATTTTGGAGAGAGAGAAGACGGAGATGGAGCTGCAAGTCCAACCGAGAAGAATTGGGTTCAATTGGGATTGCAAGTAAGGTTTGAGAGTATTGAGGGTGGAGATTGAGCGCGACAAGTGATTGGAGGAGGGGATGTTGGTAGCTGCCCCGGTGGAGGTGCATGAAAGATGTAGGGAGCGGGTACGGAGATATGGTGTTCGGGGGCGGAATGGATGACTAATAGGGTTTTCGGGGCGGATGGAATGAAAGTAAAGGGGGTGAGGTGATCGGTGTGGATGGTGGACCTGAACTCGCGCAAAGCTCATTGCAGCTGATTTTTCAATTGTAGTATGCTAGTGAGGAGAAGAGAAAGAAAACGGCGACTGGTTTTGCGTTGGCGCCATTTCAGTTGTTGAGAGGATGAGTGTTCCATCAAATAAAACACAGAGGTTGAGCCACGGATGACGGAACCCCAGTAATGGCTGGGTCAGCTCCGTTCAAGTTTTTAAACTAAGAAAACATGTACGTTTCTTCCACACGTTCTAACTTCACACCTCCGTTTTTATCAAATCCTTCTTCATTTTCACCCCCACCCTCAAAACTTCAAAATTCAAATCCACCATCCTCTCTCCTTTCCTTCCCACTACAACTCAACTTTTTCCAAAACTTCAAATTTTAAAGGTGCACTTCAATCAAACTTTAATTTTGCAAGCCCAAAGTTTAGTATGTATATTATATACTTATTAATTTTTTTGTTAAAATTGCTTATTTTCAAAGTTTGGTTGTATGCATGATTTAGTGTTTAGATGTATATATCAACTTCAGATTAATAGTTTTATAGTACCTTTTTTAATGAATTTGAAGTTTCAAATCATAATAATGAAAGTTTTAAATGAATTTTATTAGAGGAATCATCGATAAGCAACCTGTAGGTCCCCCTCCCTTAAAAATGAAAAGTCGATAAGATACTTTTAGAACCGAGTAACTTGCCTGTTACAACTCACAACTCCTTCCAAATGGGTGACCTAACCATCATCTCATTTCAATTGAGTTAATTTAAAATACCCTAAAATTCTAATTTTGAGAATTATGGCAAAATAAGGATTTATTAGGAAAATTAAGTAAATAAATTATTTTATTAAAATAAAAGGGGAATTAATTAAGGCAAAATAAAGAGAAAATAATAAATGATTTATCTAGGAAAAAGTTGGGCATTTTGTTAATTAATATGGAAGTTAAGGAAATTTGCCCAAAATAACCAAATTAATCTAAAAGGAGATTTAATTATTATTATTATTATTATTATTATAATTAATATTAATTTTAAATATTCAAATAATAATAATAATAATAATAAAAGACCCAATATCCCAACCCATCCATTTTATCCTTTTCCTTTTCCCTTTCCCTTTTTTCTTCTTTCTTTTCCTTTTTCTTCCTTTCTCTCATTCTCCTTTCTTCTTCTTCCCCCATCTCCCCGATTGGGCCAACCCACCGGCCCAGTTCCTTTCCCCTCCCTTCCTCCTTCGGCGTGGTCCAGGCCCGCACGACCCCCCCTCACCCGTCACCCGAACCGCCTGGTCGAGCCACCCCTATTCCTTTTCTTTTCTTTCCCCTGGACCGTCGATCCACCCCTTCCCCTCTTCTTCTTCTTCTTCCCACGCACCTGCACCCCGACCCTACAACCCTACACCTGCCGACAGCCATCTACACTGTCCGGCCATCCTCCCCTCCATCTCCCGTCGCTTTCTTTCACTAACTCGGCCCCAACCGACCCTTTTCCCCTCTCCCGAGCACCCTGCCCCTTTCTCTTTCCCTCTTCCCTCGATCTTGTCGCCCCTGCCATGGCAGCACCACCTCAACAACCACCACCGACGGCATGCCTGGCACCTGCACCCTCTTGTCTTCTTCCCCCTGTCATTGCCTACCTCAATTGGACTATAAATACCCCATGGGCATCCTTAATTAGGGTTTTGATTTCGAAACCCAGAAATTTGCCCCTTCTCACCGCCGCCCCATCAGACGAGCACTCCGTCGCCGCCGCCTATCTCTGCCGGCCAAACCACCCCTAGAACCGACCCTTACACCACCCTCTACCTAATTAGACCTTCCTCGCCCCTCGATTTGCCCTGCACGAGCCACCGCGGGCGTGCAAAACTGCCAACCCAATCAACCCACTTTGACCCTTCGCACCGCCGTCCGTCACCTATTCTGCCGCAACAAACCCCACCCCTACCCTCCAAAACAACCAAGGGAGCCTCCTCCTCTACCTCCCCATACCCCCATCTTTCCCTGCCTCCCTCTCCTTCTCCCTTCTCCACCTTCCGCCACCATTTGGCCACTGCTCCGCCTGCCGTGCGCCACCATTTTCAGTTGCACCACCACCTCCATTCCACCCCTCTCCACCTGATACACCTTCCACCACCTCAAACACCCCCTCATTCCCTCTCCTCTAGCCTATAAACCCATCTTTCCAACTCTCTTCCTCCTCCACCGTTGCCGCCGGTCCCGCCACCAACCCTAGGTGGTGCTCTAATTTCTCCAACCCTTAAACCTTTTATATATAAGTGTTAATAATTTTTAGTAATATTAATAGTATTCCCCTTATTATTATTATTATTAATGTTGTGTTATTATTATTATTATTATTATTATTATTATTATTAACGTTGTGTTATTACTATTATTATGTTACCACTCTTATAATCTAACCTAACTTCGGAAATGTTTATAACTATGGTATTATTATTTAAAAGGCTACAACTTTAGTAGTAATATAGTATCTTTATTATCATCATCATCATCATCATCATCATCATCATCATTATTATTATTATTATTATTATTATTATTATTATTATTATTATTCCTACTTAACCTTACTTTATGATTTTCCTAACCAGTAATAATATTATTATTATCATTATTAATGGTCTACAACTTTAGTGTTGTTAAAATTAGGATTTTTCCTCGTTATTACTACTACTACTATTATTATTATTATTACCCTCACTATTATTCCTACTGTTATTACTAATGCTAGCTTTAGCCTTTTATTATTATCTTTTTTATTATAGTAAATATTTGAACCCTTATATTACTATTACCATTTTTATTATCATTACTATTAGTATTATTTTTAACATTATTATTATTATTATTAATGCCATTATTATTACTATTACTACTACTACTACTACTACTACTACTACTACTACTACTACTACTACTACTACTATTACTACTACTACTATTATTATTATTACTTAACCTAACTTTAGAAATATTTCTAACTAGTGCTACTATTGTTGGAGATTTACAATTTTAGTATTATTATGATTATCCTTGTTGTTGTTGTTATTATTATTATTACTATCATTATTTTCTTGCTAATATTATTAATACTAACTTTGTCCATTATCACTTTTTATTATTAATATAAATATTTGGACCCTTATATTATTATTACCATTTCGGTTACTAATATTATTGTTGTTGCTGTTATTGTTGTTGTTATTATTATGCTTAACATTATTATTTTTATTATTGTTGTTGTTGTTGTTGTTGTTGTTGTTGTTGTTACTATTACTGTTATTACTATTACTACTACTACTACTACTACTACTATTTTATTATTATTATTAATGTTATGGAAACTGAAATTGGCATGTTACCATTTTGTTACTATAGAAGAAGAATACCCAACCTTAGTATTATTATTATTATTATTATTATTATTATTATTATTATTCAAATATCGTTGATATTATTCCTAATGCTTTTGTTACTAACATTATCACTATGGTATCATTATTAGATATTACTATTATTATTGTTATTATTTTGTTAATATTATTGTGATAAAAACATTCGAACCCTCATATTATCATTATCTCAAATATAACTATTATCATTATTATCTTTAGTAATATTAGAACTTTGTTAGTATTACTAATATTATATTATTATTTTATCCCTAAAGCCATTATTAGCCTTAGCCTTAAAAATAATAGGGCTTCTATTTCTAGGAGCGTTAGTATTACTATTATTATTATCACTATTTTATTATAATAAGTATTAGTAATATTATTAGAAGAAATAAAGCTATTAGATTTAATAATATAAATATAGTTATGAATAGTAATATAAATGTATTTTGACTAGTAATATCTAGTAGGCTAACTTGAGGATAGAAACCCTAGTTTTCACTTATAAAGCTCCCTTTTATAATAAAAACCCTAATCTCAGACTAAAATAAGAAATAATAGTATTTTGGTAGGAGGGAAACTAATCCTTTAATCTTTCCCTCTTATAAGTGAATCAAGCCAAAACCCTAAGGAGGCGTAGGAGCGTGCTCCAAGCCTAGCGTTGTTTTAGGTAAGGATGCAGCTAAGGCCCATGTGTGTTGTGTGACTTGTATGTCTTGGATGTTATGTATCATGCTATGTCATGTATCGTATGGTTGTCATTAACTTGTCTTATGTGTAGCGCAGCTTGGAGTTAAGGTATGTTTATGCGTTCTTTATGGCATGAGTATGATATGTATATTTAGTGATTATGATGTGATATGATATGACCCTCTAGGACATGCATGATAGGATGATTGATAATGTGATATGGGAATGAAAGGATAAAAAGAAAGAAAATGGGAAGTGAGTTTACTAAGGGGGATATGAGGTTGATCAAAATACCCCATGATCCATGAGAGGAAAATAAAGAGGAAGAGATGACTAAAAAGAAAAAGAGATGGGAACAATGCATGGGAGTTCTAGGATTTGCATGGGGTGGATGAAACTTGCATGGGGATGATCCTTACGTGAGAAAAGTTGTTTTAGGGTGTAAATAAGCTAAGGGGAGATTGTGGAGTGATTGGAGGCTTGGGACGAAAAATAGTACGTAGGTTGGTGTAAGGGTGTACAAGGGACCCGATTAGGGTCTTGAGATGAAGCACCAATCTAAAAAAGAAAATGTAGAAGTAAAAATAAATAAGGGAGAGTGGAGTGCTGATTAAGAGTGGTAATTTATTTTATAAGGGGTGAGTATGGGTTCCATGGGAGAGAAGAGACTTTCGGTGAAAAAGAGAGAGGTTACTTGTGGGAGAAGAAAGGTACTAGGGTTGAAGTGGCCAACTAGGTTTTTCGGTCACATGTGGAATCGAGGGGGTAAAATGATATAATTTGGGATCAGATCTAAATGAGATAAGGTGTGGGGCATAAATGAAGTAATGGTAGTGTAAGTGAGAGAAAGTTGGGCCACACAGGTCCAATTAGGGTTTTCAAGGGAAAACCCTAGAGGGTGATAGTAGGTAGAGTTGATATCAGGAGGTGTTGGGCCTAACCCACACCTGTAGGAGTCGGGTTTCTCATTGTGCATAAGAGTAGGGGAAAATGGATGTCGGGGCATGATAAGGAGCGTAGGAGTCTCAAGATATGGGACGACCCCCCTTGGAAAAATAGAAGTAGAAAGTTGTTGACATGCATGTCAAGGGTGAAAACACTACAAAAAACTAGGATTTTAACGATCAACAATTTTGGTCGCTAATGTCATTAACGACCAAACAAATTGTTGGTCGTCAGTGGTCGTTATTGCTTCCTCGCTAAAGGCTTTAACGACCAACCGAAATTTTTTGGTCGCTAAAGCAATAGTGACAACATATAACGTTGGTTGCTATAAGCAGTAGCGACAACGAATTATATTGGTCATTATAAGCAATAGCGACGGCGTATAACGTTGGTCGCTATAAGCAGTAGCGACAACAAATAATGTTGGTCGTTATAAGCAACAGCGACGAACAAAATATACTGTCGTAAATAATATTAGCAACTAATTTCACACCAATAACGACCAATTTTTCCTTCGCTATTAAAATCCCTGTATCTGTATGCATATATATCCCTTTTAACGTATGTATATAATTTTCTAAATACCTGTCTACAAATATTCAACTAAATATTCATACAAATAATTTGTATCAAATATCTGGTACAACAAAATATCTGATTAATTATAAATATATTACAAAAGAGTTATAGGATACCATTGCATTACAAAAATATCATGGCTACCCGTTTAACCGACATAGAGAGCCAAAAGCAGGATTCTCGGTTAAACCGACACAAAAAAATCTCAAAGAAAGAATATGGAACCTTCTGCCTCATGATGTGTGGGGAAATCTAGGGAAGTGTTGTCACTGCTTTCCTCATTTGGAATTTTTCCCAGTCTCCTGTTATTTTTCTGCCCATCGACTGCTTTTCTTAGTGCAGGCAATCCAAACCCAACCAGTGACTTTCCAGAGAGACTTTCATTGACCTCCTCAGATAACATAGCAGCTGGGTTCATTGACCTCCTTATTTTCCCTTTCAAGCAGTCCTCCATCAATACAACTCCACAATATTAAGGTACTTAGTAAGATATAACCTCTATATACACTTAAAAACATTTCATATTTGAAGAAGACATATCTATCTCATGACCTTAATAATTGTATTTATCATGCTTTCATATATACGTACTATAAGACACATAAGCAAAAAAATATCCATAGATCACAATAAAAGATTTAATTCCCTTTATAGTAGTAAAATCCCATATACACCCCATATGTGATATAACTATATTTTGCCACATATGTGAATAAATACTCATTGTTTGCTGCAATGGAGATTTTCAGTAATATAACCATCTCAGAGTTCCCTTTTCATTCTCTACAACATTACTCACTGAAATTAAAGAGATTAGTGAGCGTAAACGTAGAGAAGATGATGTGCTTCTAGCGATTTCTGCTAGAAATAGAAGGCCTCTCTTTCCCCATATGGAGTTTGAATACTCTGACCCAGACATCCATGAAGATTTATATCAGCTAATCAAGTATTCCTATGGAGAAGTTTGTTTAACTGACCAGTTGGAAAAAGTGATGAAGATCTGGGCAACCTTCCTTGAACCAGTTCTAGGTGTGCCAAATCGGCCTCTTTGTGTGGAGGACACTAAAGATGCTGTTAATGTGGAGAATCAGGATTTTAAAAGCATTAATGTTGGGAGTCCTATTGCACCCACCAATTCGAAACAGTCAAATCCTTTCAGAGACAGGGAAGATTTGTCATTGGAACCAACAAGTTCTGGCAACAATGGAACCAAAGAGAATGATAGTATTGATGCAGTCAACATTGCTTTGCATGAATTTTAGGCGCTGAGTAATGGAAATTTGATGGATCAAACATCTGGTGTCAGCAAACAAGTGGCTCCACATCAGCATCTTGTCAGTTCAAATGTGTCCTCTAAGGGGGACCAATTTCATGGAAGAACCAACATGTTATAGGTTTGTGCTATGATTCACTCTCAATATTCCTATTGTTCTTATGTTATTAAGTTTGATATAGTTATTATTTGACCCCTAGTATATCTAAATTAGAATTATAGAGATGTTTGGTGGACTTAGCTTATTTTGTTTATGCTAAGTTATGATCAAGAATGGTCTTAGTTTATTTCTTTTATGCTAAGTTATTATCCAAAATGGTCTTTGCTAAGTAAAATACAAGGTGTGATTGAACTATGAAATGTATAGGATGACTTAGAGATAGTTAGTATATAGTTGATATAATCTAATAAATTAAGGTTTAATGCATTTGATGCTAAGGAATGTGACATTACAAGCTGATAATGAGCATTTAGTTGTTATGACTAGGGCTAAAATTTGTTGATGTTATAATTTCTGCAATTTTCTAAAGGAAAAAAGGGCATAAACATAACAATTAGAAAATAATTGCCAATTAGATAAAACATGCACACTATCATTTTGAAGAATACACGACAAGGATTACAAAATATAATACAAAACATCATTAATAAAGTATTAATGAAAGAAATAGAAAGCCCAAAAGCACACCAATTATATCATATTTTATTTCTTGTTAAAAAAAATAATGTCAATGTTGATTGTCATCATATTTTTATCTAATTTTATCAACTTGAATGATTATAAAATTCTTAAATGAATTAACATAGAAAATAATCTAAGGACATAAAAAAGAGATTATACAACAATATAAAGTAATGAAGAAAACTTTCAGCACCACCATCCATCAAAATCCTTCCTAATATTTTACTTTCAAGATAGCATCTATCGTATACTCAATTGATTAAAACAATAAACGAAAGATCCAATTTAACATAATTAGGATTTTTTAGCCCAAACTGCAAATTTGGTCAAATCTTGCTAAAATATTTAAATTGACATGTCAAAAATGAAATTAAACACAATCTAAGACAAATTATATAATCAATTGAATAAAATAACTCGATTACACAATCCAATTTAAATCTGCAAGAATTTTAACCTAAGAATCCAATTCCGATTAATTTCGCACAAAATTTTCAGTTTGATAGCTCTAGCATGAAATTAGATACATTTTAAAGGATATTGTAAATTCAATTTATCTAAAATAGCTAAATCGGATAAAACCGACAAATCCGGATATAGTTGGGTCACAAATCCAATTTTCACAAATCAACCATAACCAATACAATTAACCATTCCAAATCATTCATACAACACACACATATATATAACTAAATAACTAAATTATCTTATCATAAGCTAATTCATTTAAAATTAATCAAAACATAGGTTAGGGTTTGAGTATTTATACCAAACGAATTGCAGCAAAATTGGAGGGAGTGAGGGGTGATGGAGCTTCGCTGGTGGTCAAGGACCACTCGCTGGCGACGAGCGGCGCTGGAGGCAGACGGGCGGTGGCCCGTCGCGGCTGTCCTCATGCGTTGCTGATGGCTGCTGCTGCTGCTCTGAAGCTGCTATGTTGGAGGACGACGACGACGAGGTAGAGCAAGTGTGGTGGTGTGCTCGAGCGGCAGTGGCTTACGTGGTGGTGCAGCCTAGGTTGAAGACGCATAGTAGGAGGCGGCTAGGGATGGGGACGTCATCGAGCTTCAAGGGTCACTGGTCAGGGAGGGAAGGGACCGAAAATTAAAACGATATAAGGGTGGGGGTAGGGCGCGCGGGCGAAATTTTTTTGGTTTTTTTTTTATAGAAATTTTAAGGAGTTGAGGGATTTAAGTGTTTTTTTATTACATTTAATTTTTTTGGATTTTAGATATTTGAAAAAAATTTACTATAAAACATATATATATGTATATATGGAATTTAAATATTTTTAGTGACCAATAAATTAATGATTAACGACCAAAAATTATATTAGTCGCAATAGATACACCAATAACAACGACTTTTGATAGTGGTCGTTAATAATATATCAATAACGACAAAAAAAATTGGTCGTTAATGCACCAGTTTGTTGTAGTGAAAACTTTATCCAATAAGCCACGAATAAGATACTAATCACTTGAAGAGTAAGATTTTTGAGTCGGGCCCAAACCGATCCACCGGTATAATAGTGGCCAGGTGCCGGGGTGCCCTAGAGATCGATCTACCGGCATATAATAGTGGTTAGGTGCGTTTTACCCTATAAGTAACCAATCCACCAGCTATAATAGTGGGGGATCCCAAGCTCAAAAACCTAAACACTATGTTGCCAATGAATCATGGGAAAGATACTATGTAATTACAGTGAAACACCATAAGAGTTGGGGCCAAATCAATCCATCGGTAAAAATAGTGATTAGGTGTGTTCTGCCCTATAAGTGACCGATCCATCGGCTATAATAGTGGGGTTCCCGCACTCGCATGGATTAATAAATACTATGATGTAAATAGACTATATTTACCAGAGATCTAAAGAATAAGTCTACCTGGACCATAGCCTGCCTTCCTCATCTGTTTTACTACATGTTGCTTATATGATTATGCCATGTATGCTATGTTGTATGTTTTGTATGTTTGGCCTTAGCACATGGTTACCTTACTCAGTACGTAGCGTACTGATCACCCATTTCATGGGTGCTGCTCATTCCCACAAGCAGAAGACCCGTCTGAGTTTATGTAGGTAGGGGACAATGTTTTCGATGCCTACGACACCTACGAGGCATCGGGTGGGGTCAAGAGTTGAGCCTAATCTTGGCTTGGGGATCGAGAGTGACTAGCCGGACTCTATCTTACTTTTACTATGTATCGTTTTACTCTAATCATATTCTGTCGTACTGTGTTTGATGTATTCGAAAAACTTGTTTGATTACTCCTTGGGTTGTAACTCTCTTTATCCGCACTCTGATTTCTATATGGTGAACACTATCATTTCTTTTATAAAAGCTTGTTTCAATTATCGACTTGTGTTTGAAGTTAATTCTATTTAGCCTTAGCACTTAGTTTTGGAATGGTAGGAGTGAACCGGTTTGGTACTAAGTGTGGCGGTAATACCCCCAGTATTTATTGTTTCATTATTTCACTTCTGTTAAACTTTTTACTAAAACGAATTTTTTTAGTAGTAAATTTTGGGGGTGTTACATAATTACTCGTAGGCCCCCCTTCCCCCTTCATGAACCACCCATTCACCTCTCCATCAACGGGTGAACAAACCCCCAACCCTTGACCTATTCCCTCTCAAACCCTTAACAATCACCCCCAAGCCATTTAACCCCTTAGGCATAGAACATTTAACCCCACAAACCTCAAACTCTTTTTTTATTTAAAAAAGGACATAATGTCCGGTTAAATTATATTATAGTGTGTATGATGAAACTCACGTCTGAGGCATCATTACACAAAAAGCTCTGACCCATGAAGGGATCATGAAAGTTTACACACCCCTAAAGGTAAACTCAACACCATATTTTCAAGTCAGTCTACACATTTGTTTGTCACTCGGTAGCAAAAGCGAATCTTAGAGCCAACCTCAACTGTTAGGACCTTTCTACAGTCCTTCATCGCTCCCGTATTACTACCAGTATCCTTACCTAAATTAATAAGCTCAATCACTGCCTTTAAATCAGACTTGAAAGTCACTCTATTCAATCTCATCTCTTGGGCAAACAACAAACCTTGGCTAATCATCCATAATTCCACTACCTTGGTTGAGGTTATTCCCATGTTCATAAGAAAACTCTGAAGCTAGTGACTCATATGGTAGCAAATAATTCATCTTACATCAACAAAGCCCAAACCGCTATTCATGCACCCATCAACATTCACTTTATGTGCACCCTATGGTAGGGCATTCCAGTAAACCTAAAATGTTTATCTCTATAACGCCCCAAACTTTACTATGGAAAAAATTTGTTTTTAGTTGAAGCATAATACCAAATTATTTGGGTGTTACCGCCATAATTGACATAAGTTTGGCTTATCATACTATCCTTTTGTCAATCACACATCAACTCTATAAGAATGTAAAACTTTGTAAATAAAAAATGAGAGAAACTACATAAACTTAAATATAAATTTGGAGATTAACTTTGAGTATAATATCCAAAAATATAAAATAGGATACCATGGAGCTAAGAGTCTACAAAATTATTTGGATAAAACTAATATCTAGATAATATAACTCTACATCCAAACCCAACACGTAATATCACTCATCTACACATAGGGTATCATAAGCAACAAAATCATCCATTGGGTCCTCATCGACCTACAAAAAGATATCCGAGTCATCTACTCATGGGAAATGATAGCACCCATGCTAAAGAAGATTAGTGCACTACATACTGAGTAAGGTATCAATATAGTCGAGAAAGAATACAATGTATTACATAAGTTTACATTAAATAATAAGTATATATGCTGTTTAACATAAAATAATGTAAGGTAAATACTTATTTCATATCTCTTTATTAGATATAACATATCTCCTTCTTTTATTTATGTTGAGTTTGAGGGCCCCGCTATTTTTAATATAGTGGAACAGACTGAAATACCTCCCGGAGAAAAATGCATCTGGCCACTATTATTAAGCTGGTGGAATGGACTTTACACCTCCCAGAACTACATGCTTCTAGCCACTATTATTAATTTGGTGGAACGAATTGAAGCACTTCCCATGGCATAACGTTCCTGGCCATTATTACCATTCAGTGAAACAGAATCCTACACCTCGATCCTAACTCATGTAATTTTTTTACTTTAAGTGATTAATATCTTAATAATTTGTTGCTTATATCATAATCATATTATTATTCATGTTGAAATTAAGGCTACACTATTCTGAATCTGATGGAATAGACTGATGCACCTCCCAAGGCAAAATGTGTCTGGCCATTATTATTGTCTAGTGAACCAGACACATAAAATACATCGACTCGACTCACGTGATGTCTCACTTTAAATAATTAACTTCTTGTTCATGATTGGTTATAACATCATGTAGGACTCGCATATACATGCAGAACACATAATTGAAACATGTAAAGTATAACCACATAATTATCAAGGTCGTTCTTAAGGATTAGGTCTCTAATTTCCTAAGAAGCCCTAATTTCACATTATAGGTACAACTTCTTCTATATTGATCATTTATCCACAAAATTTATCAAGTACTCCTAAAATATAATTATTATCAATATACACAAAAATCAAGGTCTAAATTCAACATCTTACACATGCGATAACGACCATATCTTAAGAGTTATTATTCATGATGAATATAAAACCCTAATTTCACAAGTAAGTCATAACTTTTCCAACAAGACTCATATAATAACCAAATTCAATATACATTCATATAATTTCAATATTAACAAAATATCTAAAAAACATGGTATAAATCTAAAATTTTACACGTGCGATAATAACCTCATTTCTAGGGTTATGATGCCCAATTTAAGTCATTTTCTTATTTTATTTGGATTTAGTCCATTCATAAGTACCACAAACATTCCACATGATATTATTATAATATTTTAACCCATAAAACACATTAAAATACTAAAATTTCTATATTTAACACATATTGATGAAAATACCCTTTATACTAACCAAACATCCTTATTTCACAAAAACCATATGTGTCTGATGTCCTTACTTCCAACTCCTCAATTTATTACATCACCATATCTATTAAATATAATTATTTTCCACTTACCATAATTTTTTAAATCCACATTACAATAAGATATATCATGATCATTACTTAAGACTTACCACATCAGAATTATCGCAACGATATCGTATAAGTGGTTACTTTTCAACTTAGTCACCTTTCACCATATAATATCACATTACTACATCATAACATTAACAATAATGAAATTAAAAACATAATCATAGAAATATGACAATCCACACAATCATATATAACATTTAGCACATAAAACCCTAACTACAACTTATATCCTTATCGAATAAGACACCGATCTCTAAGCACTTATATCCTATCTTACCTCCTTCAAAACCTCCATAAAATCACCTAAGAGAAACAATAATAAAACAAAATTATTACAACCAAGGAAATGATACGTATAGGAGAGTGAAAGAAGGAGCAAAAACCAAATCAAACTAAGGTAAGGCTCGGTGGGAACTTGTGCCAAAATAGAGGGGGCAATAGTGGGATATGCCAAGGTAAGTGGGTAGTAACGGTAGATTGTGTTATTGCTAATGGGAGGGTATTGGTGAAAAATTCCAAAGGCATAGGGTGAGGATAGGTTGTGGGGGGTGTAGAATGGAAATAATAGCTATTGCTAGGGATAGTATTCCGGTGGTGGTGGCTGGTGCATAAGGAGAAGGAATGGAAGGAAATTCTGAAGGTGGTGGGTGATGGAGAAAATGAGGAGGTTTCAGTGGAATGGTAGGGGTAGCGTGTGCAAGGGATTGTGGTGAGGTGGATAGTTTTGTTTCTCATTTGTTTTAGTGTTTTTAGCAACAAAGATAAGGATGAAGGGAAGGAAAGAAAGGCTAAGTGGTCGGTGTTATTTTTTGAAAGAAAATAGAGGGAGGAAGTGTGGTGTCGTGCAAGGGAGTGTGGTGCGGTGGAGAGTTGCATTTCTCATTTTCTTTGGTGTTTTTGGAAATGAAGAGAAGGATAAAGGGAAGGAAAGAAAGGCTTCGTGGGTGGTTTTATTTTTCGAAAGAAAATAGAGGGAGGAAAGAATTGGTTTAGGACATTAAATGGTTAAATCTGTGAGTTATTATTATATATATACACACACACACACATGTAGATGTTGCATGCATGAAGAGAGGGAGAAGACGAGAATTGGGTGATCGAGTAAAATTTTCAACCCAACCCATGAGTGCAGGGCATGGGAGTTGATAGATGACGAGGGTAGGGTGTAGGTTAGGGAAGTGTGGCAAATTGATATGGTTAGGATAGTTGTTTCATGAAAGAGGAGGGAGAAAAAAGAAAAGAAGGTCCAAAAAGGGAAAGAAAAAGAAAAAGAAATGGGTAAAAAGGGAAAAGAATGAAAGAAAATAAGTTTGGGTTTTTGATTAGACTTAGGTTTAAATAATTTAGGTTAGGGTATTTAGGACAAATTAATTATCAACCATCCGAGGTCATATTTGTGTCAAATAATATTAATAACCCAAAATAAAGATTAGGATGAGGTCAAGATTTAGGATTTGGTAATTAGGGTAAAGTAAAAATATTAATCTTTTGATATTAGAATTAGGTTAAAATATTAATTAATTGAGATTAGAATGGGCTTAAATTTGCTATATTACATCACTACCTCCTAAAGGCGACTATAATATCCCAAAATTTTAAAATCCTAAAATTGATTTATCAACATTTTAATTTAACCTATTTTCTATTTTTTATTTTATTTAATTATATTAAATTAATCATTGGTAAAAAGTTTATAATTACTAATAAAAAAATCAACTCTAAAATATATAACCTAAATCCCACACCCAAAATTTTCTTTTTCTCCCTTTTTCTTTTTTCCCCTTCCTTTCTTTTCCTTATTTTTCTTTTTCTTCCTTTCCTCTTTCTATTCTTTCTTTTTCTTCTCCTTTATTCTAGGTTGTGTCGTTCCAACCCAACCTCTCCTTTTTTTCTTTCTTCCCCTCCCTAGGGGCAAGCCTAAGCTTGTCCCCCTTGTTTTTCTTTTCTTTCTCCTTTTCTCTTTTCTTTATTTCTTTTCCTTTTTTTTGTCTTTTCCTCATTAGTCTTCTTCCTTACGTCACCCTCCTCCTTCAATTTCTACACCAAATCCTCTCCCCTGCACGTCGCCTTTCTCCTTCACCTTTCCTCTCTTGAGAATGTAGTGCCATGTACGCTGACCTCCCCTACCCCTGTCCCTGCACCCTACATACTACCCCCTACACCTTACCCTGTACCTACCTACAACCCCCTCATACAACCATGAACATCAAATCTGTTAGATCTTCCTTTATTGTCTTCCCCTACCCCTCAACCTCCTCTGTCAATAAATACCCCTGAGCCTCTCCTTTCTCTTCTCTTCCACTCATAAGCTTGTTGACACCCCTATTTTTCTTCCCTCCTCCATCCTTGCCAGCTCTAGCATCTCTACCATCGCCGTTGCCCAACCAACCACCCAACCACCTCCGCTCTCTAACTACACCCTGCCCTCGCCTTTTATGCCACCTCTTTCCCCTTTCCTCCTACCCTTCCCTTCTCTTATGCCTACATCCGTAGTTATCTCCATTTCCACCGACACCACTGCTGAACCTTTTTTCTCCCTCCTTGCTACCACCACATCAGAGCCACCTTACGTAGGGGCCCCAACCAGTGCAACCACCATAGTAAGCCCCCTTTCTTACCCCTTCTTCTTTCTCCCTCTCAACTAATCCTCATGCTACTCCACCGTCGGCTACCATCTCTACCACCACCAACTCCATCTAGTCCCAATACCACCACCATCTCGGGCCTAAACTACCAACCTTCCCCCACTTCTCCAAAACAGCCACCGCTGCCGCCCTACACCATTTTCTTCCCACTTTGATCACCTCCATTTTCTTTCTCCTTCTTTAGATTTTTTTTAGGTTAAAGTCTTCTTTTAAAAAGGAAAGAAATAAAGGAAAGTCTAAACTGTGTATATCCTTATTTCTAGGTAATATTTTGGTGATATCAAAAGAGGAGGCTTAGGTCATGCATACTTAGAGATCGGATCCACTTCTATAAGGATATAGTCATATATAAGGTTTTTCTATATTATGATATACGTCCTTGTTGTGTTGATATGTGATTGCATGTATGAAATAATAAATGAATATGGTGTTGTATATGTAATTTTGGCTTAACATTAGTATAAGGTAAGAAACTTTTGTAGTCATTACTATGTTGATTTTAAGTGTTTATGTATATTCATGTCCATGTTTTTATGATATTGCATGTGTGGAAAGTTAAAGAGTCACTTGTGTTAGATGTTATGTGACTTAGGGATGGCAGAAGTAGGGTTTCAATGACATAGGGGCATTTTAGTTAATACTATAAAAAAGTGGTAAATTAGATACTTTAGGGTGTTAATTGGCATAAAATAGGTTAGGGATACTACATGAAATAACCGAGGCAAAAACAAATAATTTTATGGTGAATACAGTATGGGGGAGAAAGACCATATGTGTGATTGGTAAAACCTAGGGGAAATTCGTGATCATATGTGAGTAAAGTGGGAGATTTGGACTAGGGAGTGGATACAAGGTTAATGATGGCATCTTGGGTAGTCATGCAAATTTGGGAAGTTATTTGAGCACTGGGAAAGGAGTTATGATCAAAAGGTGAAATTAAGATTTTAGGAGGCTAATGAGTAGCCCTAGGATAGGCCATTATCGCATTTACAAGATGGGTGAGTTGGAATTCAACCTTGTAACATGATGTTAACCATAGAATTTTGGGAATTTGTACCAAATTTGGTAGACATGCAGGGTAGAGGAAAGTAGTTATAACTAAAATGAGAAAGTTTTGGAGGGGGAGTGAATAGGTAAGGTATTATCACATGCGTAAAACATGGGATTTAGGCCAAAATGTTTGATTTAATGGTTGATAATATCATTATATGAATGTGTATGGAATTTGAGGACTAGATAAGCACCAGCGAAGGTACTATTCTAAACAGGAGAAATTAGGGTTTTTAATGAGTAGCCTTAGATGTTAGTTATTATCACATGTGTAAAATGTAGGTAACAGGTTGTGACTCTTGAATATGGGATTTATAATGAAATTTTGAGATTTGTTAGGTTTATTAGGGACTAAAATGGGAATTGGAGGAGAGGATATGCTAGGGTGGTGAGATTAGGGTTTCTAAGGGAAAATGGGGTTATTCCAAGGTAGTAGTTGGGATAATGCCTTGCATGAGTTGCCAGAGTTGGTATACATGATTGTATTATGATGTTGACATAAATAAAGCTCGAATAATACCCTAATCACTTAAAGTGAAACATCACTTAAGTCAGACCTAGTTGTACCTACTGATGCATAGGCGATAATAGTGGTCAGGAATGTCTTGCCCCGGAAGTTGTACCTTGTTACCATTCTACCGATGAGAATAGTGGGGTCCTGAACTCAAGTAAATTAAACCATTGGATTATAATAACTTTTGGTAAGATACTTATTAATTACAGTGGAATATTATGTAGGTTAGGACTGGTTGTACCTTGATTACCGATCCACCTATGAAAATAGTGGCCAACAACATTCTACCCTGGGGTTATCTTTGATTACCAATATACTAATGAGAATAGTGGCTAGAAGCGGCCTGCCCTAGAAGTTTTACTTGATTACCATTCCACTGGTTGAGAATAGTGGGATCCTTAAACTCAACATGAAAAAAATCACGAAATAATTATCATTGCATTAGTACCATATGTTTGGAAAATATTAAATAAGTCATTAAGATCAACTTATGCACTTGTCATTTTTTATCGTGGTGTTATAAATTTGTGTAACCTTCTTAACTATACAATTATCTTACTCGGTACGTAGTGTACCAATCATCCTTATTATGGGTGCTTCTCATTCCCCACGAGTAGAGACCCCTTCTAAGTCTGTGTAGGTAAATGAGGACTCACTAGATGACTTCATTTCATACAATATTCTGATCGGGGTAGAGTGATAGTATTCTGACTAGGGTTGGGGACTGAAGATTTATATTATCCGGTTGTTGTTTTAAACTGGTTTTAGTTCTACTTTCAAAATGAACACCTAACTCTTATTTATGTTATGGATTGTACTTGTTCTATATTAAACATAGTTTATATTGTGTTCTACCTTTGCCTTGTAATTGATATAAGGATGGTTTGTGGCCAGACTTATACCGATTATAGTGGTAACACCCCTCTTATATTTAAATGGTTCTTTTATTTAAACAAAAATTTTCACCAGTAAATTTAGGGGTGTTACTATAAATTCATCCCCAAAGTCAATAAGTCAAGGTTAGAGAGGAAGAGAAAAAGGATGTGAGGAAAGATGATATCAGTAGTTAACTCTATTGAAGTTAGCACAACACTAGTGGGGATTACCTCCTTAAAAGGGATAGAACCTCAAAGCCTAACACACATGTGTTAAAAATCTCGGGATATGACTCAAATGCACCCGCTATTTTTATGGACCTGATGACGAGAATTTTCAGACCATTCCTCGACCGATTTGTTGTGGTGTTTATCGATGACATCTTGGTGTACTCACGAGGGAAAGAGGAACACGAGCAACATCTCCGCACTATTCTGGGTCTTCTGAGGGAGCACCGCCTGTATGCCAAGCTATCGAAGTGTGGATTTTGGCTTTCAGAGGTGGCGTTCCTGGGACACATAGTATCGGCCAGGGGAGTGGCAGTGGATCCTGCCAAAGTTGTGGCCATCACAGAGTGGAAGCTCCCTACGACCGTGTCAGAGGTTAGAAGCTTTCTGGGATTGGCCTGATACTACAGGAGGTTTGTGCAGAATTTCTCAGGATTGCCCGACCGCTGACCAACCTGTTGAAGAAGACCACTAAGTTCCAGTGGGATGAGACATGTGAAGGAGCCTTCCGAGAGTTAAAGAAGATGTTGACCACCGCACCAGTGCTGACCCTACCAGAGGAATCCGAGGGGTTTGAGGTATTCAGTGATGCCTCTAAACACGGGCTTGGATGCGTGCTGATGCAGAAGGGTAAGGTAGTTGCGTATGCATCCCGTCAATTGAAGCAGCATGAGCAGAACTACCCTACCCATGATCTAGAGTTAGCCGCGGTGGTTTTCGCCTTGAAGATTTGGAGGCACTATTTGTATGGGGCGAAGTGCAGGTTCTACACGGACCATAAGAGCCTCAAGTACATCTTCACCCAGAAGGAGCTTAACATGAGACAGAGGAGGTGGCTAGAGCTCGTTAAGGATTACGACATCGAGTTGACATACCGCGAGGGTAAGGCCAACGTGGTAGCAGACGCCCTGAGCAGGAAGACCTCCCACTCCACATTATGTCGTGTGGTTGCAGATAAGGTTCTGGGCGAGCTATCAGGATTAGAGGTGGAATTGATTCCACAAGGAGACCTAGAGGTCCGTATGAGTGCTTTGACACTCACCCCTACCATTTTCGAGGAGATCCGGGCTAGCCAGGAAGGGGACAGTAAGCTGGATAAGATCAGACGGAAGGTGCAGGAGGGCCGCGCAGAAGGGTTCCGCATTTATGAGGATGGCAGCCTCCGGTTTAAAGGTCGATGGTGTGTGCCCCGGAAGTGTTCAGATCTGAAGCGTCGCATTATGGAAGAAGGGCATCAGACTCCTTATTCTGTCCACCCTGGGGGAGATAAGTTGTATAAGGACTTGAAGAAGGTCTACTGGTGGCCCAGTATGAAGCGGGAGGTTGCGGAGTTCGTGTCTCGATGCCTGGTATGCCAGAAGGTTAAGATTGAGCACTGGAGGCCGGCAGGGTTACTCCAGCCCTTAGAGGTACCGAGGTGGAAGTGGGACTCCATCTCTATGGATTTCGTCAGTGGGTTGCCAAGGACTAAGAATGGTTGTGACACCATCTGGGTGATCGTGGACAGATTGACTAAGTCGGCGGTGTTTATTCCGATGAAGTCCACCTGGAGTATGGACCAGCTAGCGAGGGCATACATGAAGTTTGTGGTTAGCCGTCATGGGGTCCGGACAGATATTGTATCGGATAGGGATTCGAGGTTTGTCTCCCATTTTTGGGGAAAACTACAGGAGGTCCTGGGAACTAGGTTGAAGATGAGTACAGCTTTCCATCCTGCTACTGATGGGCAGACGGAGCGGACTATACAGACTCTGGAGGATATGCTAAGGGCGTGTGTGCTGGACTTTCAGGGTAGTTGGGAGGAACGTCTACACCTGATAGAATTCTCGTACAACAACAGCTACCACGCCAGTATTGGGATGACTCCCTTCGAAGCCTTGTACGGGAGGAAGTGTCGGACCCCCTTGTGTTGGAGTGACATCAGTGAGACCATAGTGTTGGGGCCCGAGCTGATAGAGGAGATGACTGAGCAGGTTCGACAGATTCAGGACCGGATGAGGACAGCCCAGAGCAGACAAAAGAGCTATGCGGATCGGAAGCGTCGAGAGGGTGACTTCGAGCCCGGGGAAAGAATATTGTTGAGGGTCTCTCCCACGAAGGGTGTTAAGAGATTCGGTAGGAAGGGGAAGTTGAGCCCGAGGTACATTGGCCCCTTTGAGATCCTGGAGCGGATAGGCGAGGTGGCTTATCGAGTAGCCCTCCCTCCAGAGTTAGCCCGAGTCCATAATGTGTTCCATGTCTCCCAGCTACGAAGGTATGTTGCTGACCCCTCCCATGTAATCCGCCCAGACGAAGTGGAGTTGGACGACTCCTTGAGTTATGAAGAGTGACCAGTGCGGATTCTGGATACCAAGTTAAGGAAGACTCGCATGAGTTCGGTGCCCTTGGTTAAGATTTTATGGAGTCGACACGGAAACGAAGAAGCTACTTGGGAGACCGAGAAGGATATGCGAGAGACATACCCAGAGCTTTTCTCCACAGGTTAGATTCATTGTACTGCCTAGTTTGTCCCTAAGGGGGTAGTTAGTTTAAGTTAGATAATGATGTGCTATTATAAATTTAGAATACCCTAACCCTAACCCTAGGGAGCTGCAAGAGACTTCGGGGGCGAAGTCTGTTTTTAAGGGGGTAGTGATGAAATACCCCGAAAATTTCTAATTTTATAAATTATATTTAAAAGAGGTTTTATTAGAAAATTTCTTTTTTTATATATAAGTTACTTTTATTAAAATAAAAGGGTATTTAATTAAGGAAAATCAAGAAGAGATTTATAAGTATTTTAATTGGAGAAAAATTAAGGTAATTGCTAATTAAAAAGGGATTTAGGAAAAATCTCGTAAAAATCCTAATTTAGCCTAAAAAGGAATTTAAATATTATTTTGCATACATCAAATATTTTAAATAATTTAAATATCCCATATTATTTTTTTTTCTTTTTCCCTTCTTCTTTTTCCTTTTCTTCTTTCTTTTTCTTTCTTCTTTTCTCTTTCTTTTTCCTCCTCTTCTCGCCCGTTGGGCCAGCCCGCGGCCCAATCCCCTTTCTTCTTCTCCTTCCCGCGGCCCAGCGACGTTCGGCCGCCCTCGCCACAGTGAAACGCAACGTTTTACCCCCTCATTCCGCCAAAACGCTGCACCCCGATTAATGAAGGTAACCGTTGCCTGCCACCACTTGACGCCGCGTTTTGTCCAAAAACTAACCAAAACGCCGCGTTTTGATAAGGCGTCCTTACCGCGTTGAACCGGCCGGTTTCCCCCTCCTTTCCTTCCTTCTTCCTGGACCGCCGGTCCAACCCCTCTCCTCCTTTCTTCTTCCCCACGCCGCTGCAAATCGCCGCCCAGCCCCCCCTCTGCACCGACCAGCTGCCTGCGCCGCCTGCACGCCGCCTCTCTCTCTCCCCGACCTTCCAGCCAGCCTTATCCGACAGGCCGACACCCCCAACATCCCACACAGGCCTACTCCTGCCCTTCTTTTTTCCCCAATCGAGCCGCAAGTCTGCCATGGCAGACCAGTGCCGCCTGTCACCGGCGGCCGACAGGCAAAATTGTTGGCTTCCCGTACCTCCCTCTGTCCCCTCTCTCGATCCCATCCCCATTTCGAGCCTATAAATACCCCCACGAGCCCAACCTCGGGCTTTTTCGAAACCCAACCCAGAAACCATTCCTTGCGCCGCCCCCCTCTTCAGATCGCCGCCGCCCATCTCGCCGCCCTCGCCGAACACCCCGAAACCCTTCCCTGCAGCACCCTCCACCCAACCAAGCCTCCCTCAGCCCTCGATTTACCCTACACGCGCCGCCCCAAGCGTGCGAAGTGCCCTTCCCGACCAAGCCAACCTCGAACCCCGCCACCCTTCGCACCGCCGCCCACCGCCGTGCCGCCACTCCCAGCGCCCCCTCTGCCTCCCAGAACCACCAAGGGAACTTCCCCAACCTCCCTAGACCCTCTATTTCCCCTGCCAACCCCTCCTTTTCCTTCCTTTCCCCCTCCACCACCTCTCCACCTTCCTTCTCCCCCCAACGCCGCCGTCGTGCGCCGTGCGCCGCCACCTGAGCCACCAACACCCTAGGTAGTTCTCTAAACTCCCCAACCCCTAAACCTTTATTATATAAATGCTAATTATTTTTAGTAGCATAATTAATACTATTCTTACTATTGTTATGATTATTATCATTATTATTATTATTATTAGTATTATTAATATTATTATTATTATTATTATTATTATTATTATCATCATCACTATTATCATTATTATTACCATTATCTTTATTATTATTACTATTGGTATTATTATTACTATTATTACTATTATTATTATTACTATTATTAATATTGTTATTATTATTATTATTATTACTACTATGACTATTATTATTATTATTATTATACCTAACCTTGAAACATTTATAACTATTGGTCTTACTAATACTAGTGGCCCATAACTTTAGTATTTTATTTTAACATCATGATCATTATTATTATTGCTAGTATTGCTATTGTTATTATTATTATTATTATTACTATTATTACTATCATTATTATTATTTATTATTATTATTAACTATTATTATTACTCTTATCATTATTATTAGTAACATTGAACTACTACCATTAATAATAAATATTATTAAACTACTTTAAATTATTATAGCTACTTTTATTAGTAGTAGCTTGATTAACTACCTTGAGAGTATTGACCATACTTCACTTATAAAAGTAATATTACTATTCTTAGCCCTAATGGTAAGGTAAAGAATAGGGGCAAGGTAAAATAGAATAGTGTTTTGGTCGGAGGAAAGTAACCCTAGTTTTCCCTCTTATAGGCGAGCCAAGTCAACATCCGGAGGAGGTATAGGAGCGTGCTCCAAGACCGGAGTCGCGTTAGGTAAGGACGAAGCTATGGCCTTGTGCTATGTGTGATGTGTTGTGTCGATGAATGATGAGTATGCCATGTTAATGTGTATTATGCATGTGTTATGAATAATCTGTTTGTGTAGCGCACCGTGGATAATGAGGTATGATGTGTGTGCCTTATATTACATGAGCATGACATGTTATGTATGACATTTATGATGCGTTGATATGGCCCTCTAGGACATGCATGCTAGCGTTTTGGTATTGGGGAATGGGACTAAAAGAATAACAAGAGGGGAATGGGGAGTGAGATTATGAAGGGGAGGATATGGGGTAGACCCAAGTACCTCATCATCCATGAGAGAAGCTGTACGTGGAAACATGTTTAAAACAAATGAAAGTTGGGAACCATGCATGGGGGCTTTAAAATCTGCATGGTGACTTGGGGTGTCTGCATGAGGTGACTAATTCCTGCATGGGGGTGTGTCTTACGTGAGAAAAGTTGAATGTGGGAGTAAATGAGAGATGGGGAGAGTTGTAGAGTGATTAGAGACTTGGGGATGAAAAGAGAGGGGTTACTTGTGGAAGGAGTAAGGCGCTAGGGTTTGACGTGGCCAACTAGGGTTTTGCTGGTCACATGCTAGATTGAGGAGTAAGGTATTATGCCTTGGGGTTGACTTGATAGGGGTGAGGTGTGGAGTGAAGAATAAGTAAAGGGTAAGGTAAGTGAGAGGAGGAGGGGCCACATAGGCCCAACTAGGGTTCCCAAGGGGAAGACCCTAGGGGTTGAGAATTGGCGAGATCGATGCCGTAGAGTGTTGGGTTTAATCTATACTTCCAAGAGTTGGTCCTTCACTATGTGTGAGCTTAGGGGAAAATAATGTCGGGGTTTGATTTGGGGGTACACGAGTCTCAATATATGGGACGGGCCTCTTGAAAGGAAAGCAGTAGAATGTAGTGGGCATGCATGTCAAGGGTGTGTTGTGATTCAATAAGACACGTATAAGACATTAATTACATAAAGTGAAAGATGTTGAGCCGAGCCCGTGATCCGGTCCACTGGCTATAATAGTGGATCAGAGGCGTTTTGCCCTATGCGTTTATTTTCCGGTCCACCGGCTATAATAGTGGATCAGAGGCGTCCTGCCCTGTGCGTTTATCTCCCGGTCCACCGGCTATAATAGTGGGGGACCTCGTGCTCAACAAACCAAACGAATAAGTTAATCCATGGGAAAGATACTAAGTACTTAAAGCGAAACACTATGTGAGTCGGGGCCATGATCCGGTCCACCGGCTATAATAGTGGATCAGAGGCGTTTTGCCCTGTGCGTTTAATTTTCCGGTCCACCGGTTATAATAGTGGATCAGAGGCGTTCTGCCCTGTGCGTATATCTTCCGGTCCACCGGCTATAATAGTGGGGCTCCCGCACTCACATGGACATTTGAAGAATGTGTGGAATGGACTTATTATCACTAATGAGAATAAAAGGATAAAAGCACCGAGGAAACTTTTGGCCTTGTCCTGCATGTTATTGTATGTTATCTATGTGCTGAACTTGTATCATATGTCCTATGTGTTGGCCTTAGCTCGTCTGTTACCTTACTCAGTACGTAGCGTACTGATCACCCGTTTCATGGGTGCTGCTCATTCCCACGAGCAGAGGACCCATCTGACCTTGTGCAGGTAGGAGACCACGTGTTTGATGCCTACGATACGTACGAGGCGTCAGGTGGGACCGAGTGATGAGTCTGTCCTGGTTGGGGGCCGAGAGCGAGTTGGCCGGACCCTTTTATTTTTCCTTGCTGTCTTCTAACTTAGCTTGTTGCATTTATATTATGTCGGTAATTTGAAAGTGGGATTTTTATGTTTTAACCTTAACGACACTCTATCGGTGGTTGACACCTCGTTTCCATGAACGCTTTTGTGATAACAGTGCATTTATGTTTGATGTTTCCCATTTTTGACTTTCTGGTTTAGCCTTAGCACTTAACATCGGGCGGTAGAAGTGAACTGGTCCGGTGCTAAGTGTGGCGGTAACACTCCCAAGTTTATAGTTTTAATTCAATTGTTTTGTGAAAACCTTGGTCTTAAACGAAATTTTTCAGTAGTAAATTTGGGGGTGTTACAGTACCTCCTCATATGGAAAAGAGTTTTTGAGCTCGATATCATTAGGGTTGATCATGTGGGATAGATCTGGAATGGTACCTCCTCACTAGTATTTTACTATAATTATCCTTTTTAAGCCTATATATTTAATTATATTAAATTAAATTATTAAATAAACTTATTATCAAGAATATTACATCCTATTATTTTATAAATTTAATTAATTTCAATTTTTTCCATTTTTCCCACTTTCCTTTTTCCTACCTTTTCTTTCTTTCTCCTTTCCCCTATTTCTTTTTTTTCCTTCTTCCTAGCTTTGGGCCACCGCACCTAGGCCTGCCCTTCCCCTCCCCCATGCGCGCTTGGGCCAGGCCCATTTTCCCCCAGCCCCTCCTTCTCCCAATCACGACGCACGTCCAGCCGCCCAAACACAGCCTTCTTCCTTTTTTTCCCTGGACCGACCGACTTGCTCTTCTTTCTTGCGCCGGTCCAGCCGTTCGTGCACCTCCCCTCCCTTTCTTTCTTCTCCCACGCCCGACCAACACCTTCTGCCATGGTCGAGCACGCCGCCGCCTGCAACCCAGCCACCACCTACCTCTCTGCCCTCTCTCTTCCTCTCTCCCCCGTCATTTTCTTTCCTCATTCGAACCCAACCAGCCCCTGCATCCCCAGCCTGCGCGCCCTGTTTCTTTCCTTCTTCTTCCCTCCCTTTCCGCTGCCAACCGACCACCACCTACCACCTGCGTACGCTCGCCGGCCAGCCACATGCCCCTCTCTTCTCCCTCTTCTTTTTCTTCATCTCTCCAGCCTTCATTTCCCACATTTTTCGAGCCTCTTCTCCTTTCCTCGATCCTCTTCTCTCCCTTTCTTCTCCTCCCCGGTTTTTTATCACCGCCGCTTGCACCACCGCACCCAGCCCTTGCGCCGCCTTCTACCACCACCTACTACCACCTTGCGCCACCACGAGACCCCCAAGCCACCTTCGAGCCCCTGCACTTCCTCCCTTCCCCACCTCTTCCTTTTTCTCCCCATTTTTCCCCTTACTGCCAAGCCTCCTGCAACCGCCCCTTCCGCCGCCGTCCGGCCACCTCTGTCGCCACCCAACCCACCGTTCGACACCCTGCAACCCCCTCTACCACCCCCATACCTTACTTTCCTGAAAACAACCCTTGAACCCCTTCATTTTTTCCTCCCCTTTTCCTTCCTTCTCAACCCCTCCACCTCGACCCATCTCGGCAGCCAACTTCCCCGCCTTGCCGCCGCCGTCTCCGCCGCCCTATGCCGCCGTGAAACCACCCTTAGCCTCCACCTACACCCCCTCTCCACTCCTGCACCATTCCCTTGCCTTGAAACCTCCCCCATCTACCCTCTTTTCTAGCCCAAAGACCCCAACCCAAAAATAACTAATTTTGCTTCCTTCACCCTCCCTTTCGAACCCTTCTCCTCTCATTTTGCATGAGACTCACGCTGTTCATGCAGCGTGAGCTCCCCCTTTATTTTTGGAATTTATTTGGCTAATTTTTAAGGTATAATAGTATTTTATATTAAGTGTTTTACTAATTAAATTTTATAAAGTTTTATGCTTGGATTCTTATTTCTAACATAATAATGATGGATATTATTTTTAGGTGTTGAGTTGCTAATTAAAGCTTGAATCTTTAACCGGGATACCGGTAAGATTTGATATTTTGCGGGATTAAGGTAATCCTTAATCCTCCTTTAAATACATGGAAAAACGTATGCTAGCACATTAGGGATTTTGGTATGATTCTATGCATGTTTTGTGTGCCTAGCATGATATATAAATGGTTGTTTATATTGATTGAAAGAAAAAGGAAAAGTATGATAGCCTTTGTGCCATGTGTAGGTGTGCTAATTAAGGAAGGAGTTTGATTATTGATGGAAATGTTAAATGCTTGTTTATGATGTATTATGTTGCTAATACATGAATCATATTATTGTCTAAGGGTATTTTAATGATATGCTTGTGAAGTATGTGATCTAATATATGTAGTTGCTAATGAGTATTATGTTGAGTAATGACAAGTTGGTGGACTTAGATGATAAGAATGAAGTACTAATATCATTATTTTATGTAGTGGTGGTAAATTCATAAAAGTGGCATAATAAAGGGGTTAAGTGGAAATTGTATAAGTGAAAGGGGTATTTTGGGAATTTTGGAGCAAAAGGGGGTAAAATGGTAATTTTTGTAAGTAAAATGGCATTATGGAAATTCTAAAAGAAAAGGGGCACAACAGTAATTTTATAAGTAAAAGGGTGTTTTGGTAATTTCAAAAGAAAGGGGTGGAATGATAATTTTATAAGTGAATGGATAAAATTGTAAGTTGTGAGAAAGAAGGGTATCATGGTAATTTTTGAGGTAAAAGAATAATATGGTAATTTTATGATTAAATGAAAAAATGATAATTTTATAAGGGGTATTATGGTAATTTATGGAGAAAAGGGTAAAGCGGTAATTTTGGAGTCAAAGGGCAATATAGTAATTTTATAAGTAAGTGGTAAGAATGGTAATTTTGGAAGTAGGGGTAAAATAGTAATTTTGGACGAAGGAGGGTATTATGGTAATTTGCAAGTAAAATGGTAATATGGTAAAATTGGATATAAGGGGCAAAATAGTAATTTCATAAATAAATGGCAATATGGTAATTTTATAAGTGAATGGCAAAATGGTAATTTTATAAGTAAGGGGTATTATGGTAATTTTGGGAGTAAAGGGGTAATATGGTAATTTTGGAAAAGAAGGGCAAAATGGTAATTTTGTAAGGAAAGATAAAAATGGTAATTTTGGATGTAAAAGGGTAAAATAGTAAATTGTAAAGTAAAAGGAGTGTTATGGTAATTTTATAAGTAAAAGGGTATTGTGGTAATTTTGTAAATAAAAGGATATTATGGTAATTTGGGAGTAAGGGGTAGAAGGGTAATTTTGTAAGTTAAAAGGATATTTATGGTAAACTTTGGAGTAAGGGGTAACTTGGTAATTATGATAACGACGAAAGATAAGTTGATAATTAAATTATGATTATAGAAGGGTAATTGGATAATTATGATAATAGAGAAGGGCAATTTGGTAAATTAACCAATTAAAGGGCACTATGGTAATTTTAATAGTGGAGAAGGGTAATTTAGTAATTTATCCAACTAAAGGGGCAATTTGGTAATTTAACTGACTAAAGGGTAAGTTAGTAACTATTTAACCAACTAAAGGGGCAAAATAGTAATTATGATAACGAAGGAGGGTAATTTGGTAATTTATCCAACTCAAGGGCAGTTTAGTAATTATAACAAAGGAGAAGGGCAATTTAGTAATCTAACAAACCAAAACGGGAAATATGTTAAGGTTAATAATTATGAAGGGTGAATGGTGATCTAAAAGGCGTAGGAGATAACTTAGTAACATAAACCGAGGAAGGGGTAATTTAATAATTATGCAACCTTAAGGGTAATACGGTAATTTATCAAGTGAGGAAAGGATGACTTAGCAGTTATATAAGTAAGGGGTAAATGAGTAATTTGTACCTAACATGTCGTTGTGATTGTGAAACATTATAATATGATTCAAATAATGATGATTAGCCAAGTAAGAGTATTTGATAATTAGTATGGCCTTAATGGTTTCTCTGCGATATCCTGGATAATCATCTGAATAAGAAACGATTAATGATATCAGAACGATTGAAAGTGAATAAGTATCTGATTATTGTGCTTTTCGTGATCACTTTAATTAAGACACTATTACTTAAAGTGAAAGACCTCGAGATCGGGAATGGTGACTCTTTAGGGGTCGCTACCCTAAAGACGTGGTTTAGTCCACGATTATTCTGGTATTTGTTGGTGTGCCTTTGTGCCCCAACCAGACCCTATATCTTACTCTTTCTAGCTCTACAGACCTAGTTAGGGGGTATGCATACTTATGGATTAGGTGTCCTTGTCGGTAGGGTACTGAGTAGCTTTAGGCACCAGTACGACCAGGGTACCTTTGCGTCCTTGGGTTCGTGGTTGAAGGGTACTGAGTAGCTTATATGCACCGATACGACCGGTGTACCTTTGTGTCCCGGGTTATCGATCTCCCGTTCAAGGCAAATAAATATGATTGATGTGCTGATTAAAGAAAGGAAAGATACTATTATTGAAAGTGGAATATTAATGAGCCGGACCCAGATGATTATGATTTTGATTACCGGTCCACCGATTATAATAGTGGCCAGGAGCGTTGTGCCCTGGATGATGATTCTTTATATATCCCGGTCCACCGGTTATAATAGTGGCCAGGAGCGTTGTGCCCTGGAGGATGAGTTATATGTATTCCGGTCCACCGGCAATAATAGTGGGGGTCCCGAGCTCAATAAAACCAGTTATGTACGTGAATAAAATTATGGGAAAGTACAAATCACTTATAGTGGAACAATGGCTTAAGGCCTGAATGTTTGAGGTTGCGTTATGATATGGCTTAAGACCGTAAGTATCGATTGTTCGTAACGATATATTGATATGCTATGTGAATGTTAATTATGTGAATTTTATATATGTATGTAGCTTGTTTCATGTGTTACATTGCGGGCCTGCTTTTAAGTGGGACTTTAAAGGGTTACTCAGTACCATAGTACTGAAGGGTTCCATTCGTGGGGCCCCTGCCTATTCAATGGGCAGTGTCCCTTGCAGGTCTTTTCAGGTGCTACTCAAGTGGGCAACGGGGAAGAGAGTAAGGAATTATCCGGTATCGTTAGGCTTTTTCTCTTTCTCATTTAAATTCTTAGTTTTAAATGCATATGTTGTTACTGTAACCACCATTGGTGGATTTTAATCCTTATAAACGATTTGAAGCGCTACTCTGATTTATGCATGTTGAATTTCTTTCAAATTGTATTTCATTTTTCTTAGCCTTAGCACTTGGTACTAGAACGGTATGAGTGAACCGGTCTGGTACTAAGTGTGGCGGTAATACTCCCAAAGTTCACGGTTTACTAATTTGCTTCCGCTAATTTCCTTTTAATTAATGAAATTTTTCAGTAGTGAATTTTGGGGGTGTTACAGTTTAGATCATCCTCTCAGTCTTCCTGTATGTAGTTGGGTGAAAGGTGGTACTCATGCTCAACTTTGTGCCCATAGCCTCTTACAACCTCCCCCATAAGTGAGAAAGAATCTTAAATCCCGATTGAAGAATATGTCGATATGGGTACCATGCTTACTCACCACAAACCTCGTATAATCATCGACCAACTAATCCATACTCCAAGTCGACTTTATCGTCACAAACGCTACCGACTTAGTCAAACTATTAACGATAACCTAGATCATATCACACCCGCTACGAATACTTGGTAGCTCGCTCACAAAATCTATTAATATGGAGTTCCACCTCCACCTTGGAACATCTAAAGGCTTGACTAACCCTGTAGGCCTCTAGTGCTTGATCTTGACCTTCTCTGGTTGTGGATATTCATGGTATATTTTTGCGCCAAAAACTTCCAGTATCACTTTGTAGTGTGTTTTAGAGTTGATATTCATTTGTCAATACATTTTATTATATAATAAAAACTCTATATTTCTTAGTTCTATTTTCATATGTCAATTTGGGATTAGGTGAAAACTACACTAGATTTTATAGGGTATAGGTTACAATTTTAGTTTAGCAACAGATATAACTTAGGTATTAGTTGTACCATATATATATTGGATGCCACAATAACTATAATCCATCATAAAGATAGGTTTTAATTGCATGTTAATTGATATATTTGATCATGCTCTAAGCATATTTTATTGTGGTTTGAGGTGTGCCTTGATTTATTTCCTAAAGGATTTTGGGAGAGGAGTTATTTTGGTAGAAAGACTTGGTTTCCTTAGGAAACCAATTGACTAGTTTATGTTTTTTCTAAAATTATAAACCTAAATAACCAGCTAATTGGTTGTTGGTAGGCCAATGAACTGGTTGTACTAGTTAATTGGTTGTGGCAAACCTGGTTCCTTATAATTGGTTGTTTTCAGGCTCAAATTATTTTAGATCTCCTTTTATGTGGCGATTAACTTTAAAGATTTTAGTAATTAGTTTGTGATATATTTTCAAAAGGATTTTTGAATGGACAATTTAGTCTAGATTATCCCTGCCATCTGTTGTCCCCTTCATCCTTTTTCTTATTTCCCTTTTGATGCTTATGCCTTTAGATTTGCAACACCCTAGAATTCTTGACCCTTTACCATTTTAGCTCTCAGGAAAAATTCAGCCTTGTACACCTTTAGAATTAACCCAACTTGTTTGAATTCAAGTTGAGGATTAGGTTTTTGAGCTATATACCTTTGTGCCCCTCATTTTCCATAAAATATTAGGCTCTCTACCCAACCCTAACCTCTCATTTATTTGTTTTCCCTAAACTACCAAATTCTTTCCTCCACACTAGCCTTCGTACCTCTTATTCCTCTCTTCCGTTCATTTTATTCTAATATATTCTCTTCTTCCAATCCTTTATCGAGCTCACTTTTGTTTTCCTTAAGCAAAAATGAGTTAGATTTAGGATAAATTTAATATTTAACTCTTCTTTCTTGACTCTTAAATTCTTTATGGAAAGGTTTGTTTTTTCTACTTATCCTTGAGTTCTAAGTTTTGTTTTAGTTTTAAAGGTTTACCAATAATTTATCTTCTATTTTCTAAGGCATCCAAGACTCTAAAGTTTCAAGATAAGGGTTTTTTCTTTTGTGTATTTTTGCTATCTTGGTTAAGGTAGGTCATTCTTAACTCATTTGTTGGATGAGATGGAGCAAATGGGTTGTATAGGTTTTAAATTTCTAAGATATGCATACATGTATGTCAATTATTGTTAAATACATGCTTGCTTCAATGAAAGTTACACAAACATAAGTAAGAAACAAGAAAGAAGGCAGAGTAAGATTTACAAAATAACTCCTTGTGAAATTTGTATTTATATGCTCCTTGAATATTCTAAGATTCTACATGTGAGCATGTATTATGGTAAGCATGAAGCATTTGTGTTGAGTATGAAAGGATTTTCTAAGGATTTTTCTGGTTATGGCATAGTATGAGATGACATGCTTAAGTGATGGATGTAATCCTAAGCATGATTTTAAGTATTTAGCTTTAATTCATGATTATTATATGATAATACTCTTACATACACCATGTTTGATGTTCGGGTTGAGGCAAGAAAGCATGCTGCTTTTGAACAAAATGTTTGGATTTGTGCCTCGCATAAACTGACCTACTAGTTGGGGTTAAAACTAATCCACTAGTATGACCATACTAGCTACTTGGTTTATGTTTTATGTGTTTCTAAATCGCTAGTTTATCGGCCAACTAGCTCAGACATGACCATTTAACTAGTTATACTAGCTAGTTGTACCAATTGAATGGATTATATAGAATTAGTAAAATGGTTTTTCTATTTTGGTGCATACATTTTTTGTTGTGTACCCAAACCAGTATACTAGTTCTAGGGACCAATTAATTGGTATTTCAATGGTATTTTATGATATTTTTGAAGGTTATTATTCATAGTTTGACCATGGCTATAATACCCCAGATTTTTATCTAATTCTAATATCGAGCAATTAATATCTGAACCTAATCCTAATCTTAGAGAATAAATATTTTTACCTTACTCTAATTTCTTAATCCTAAATTTAAACCTACTTTTAAACTTAATTCTAGATATTTAACCTAAACCTAACCACAAATCCTTAATAAATAAAATTTACCCTAATTCCCTAATCTAAATTTAACATAATTCAAATCCTAACCCTAAACTCTTTTCTCTCCTTTCCCTTTTTCTTTTTCTATTTTGTTTTCATATTTTCTTTTCTTTTCTCCATTATCCCGATCGACCTTCCTTCCCTCCTTTCCTCTTCTAGTCATGCAAAAACCTCCAGAATATGGTAACTTGTCTTACTAAATACGTAGGCATACTCATTTAATTAGCCAACTTCTCAATCCCACGGGTGAAAGACCTTGTGTAGGTTGTTGTGGATGACTAATAGATGGCCATATGTTTGTTTTGGGTGGGCTTTGAGAGCAAGACTTTATGGCATTGCATCTCTCTTTTGAGAGTTCTTATAGACCAAGACTTGTGCTAGTTATCTCTCCTTGGGATTTTATTTATATATTTTTGTAAAAGTTTTTAGGCCTAATATGGTCATGGTTTGTTGGACCCTAACTCTCTTCCCTTTATGTGTTGTATCTTAAGCATTCTTGTCTATCTTGTGTTGTATTTTGAACACCATAGCCTTGTGAATACTATGGGACATACAATAGGATGTCTACATTGTTCTAGATACAATAGTAGCACCCCATTTTTCATAGGATGGTTTTGGTATTTTTGCTTTTGCAAACATTTTTAAAAAATTGAAATTCGTTGGTAGAGAAAAATGGGGCTATAATAGTAATACCCATGTATTTATGTTTAGATTTCACTTAAAAAATTCAATGCTAAATTTTGGCGTATTATATTAGCGAATGCCTTGTCATATACATTGTGATGGGATACTACAATCTGAAAAACTCTCATTCCATGTAATATGCATTCTTGCAATCATGGTCATATGCATCATTAGCATGATTAGATTAGGTGGTAATTGAACCTCTTCAACAGTATCTAGAATAAAATGCCAATTCAAGCGGTCATAAACTTTAGAAAGTTCAATCTTGATAGCCAAAAGACTCTTAGGATTAGACTTCTTGGAAATTATCTTGATAGCCATATCATTAGCATCCTTGGATACTAATCCTATACTTCATGTTATCCTAACCTTATCAAAAACTTAATTTGGAACCACAACCCAATTTCTTAGGTAGAAGACAAGTGAAAACCGATTAACTTTAAAAGGAGCCCATCTCAAAAACTACCGACAACACCTTACACTCTTCAATATTTCCTTGCAAGGTAGTGATATCATTACTAATTTGATATTTGATTAACCAATCCACTTCCAAAAATAAAATAATCGGTCCTATATATATTTTTGAAATTAAATAACCGATCCAATAAAAAAATTAAACAAATTATATATTCGATCCTGCAAATACAAATAATATCAAATCTAATAAATTATATACATTTTTAAAAATATATATTTTTCATAATATCTTATTATATATATTCATTTGGTTTAAACATATAAAATTTAATACTTAGATTAAACCATTATCACATGGCAATATCATTTTAGTTTGCAAATTGAATCAATTTATTACTCATTAATTATATGATTTTTGTCCAATATTACTTATTTTTGGCTTAATTGAGAGTTTCGGTTAATACTGAATATTCGATCTATAAACACCCTTAGACGACACTATGCCTATTATGCAAACAATGTGTAATACCGACTCTTAAGTACTTTAATAAGGGGGGGAAATAGTAAGCAATATTATACGAATCTTGCCAAAACAAAACAACATTAATGATCTTATATGCCTATATTATTCACATAGATTTTTTTTATGTATACTAAGAAAGCAATGTTAATTGCTCCCAATAAAAGCAAAAAATAAAAAATGACAGAATATATAATCTATAAAAAACTCATATTCACTATATGAATAATATCCATGTATCCGTGGATTTTTTTTCCCCCGGTATAGATGATTATGAATGATTCAAGAATCTCATGATTTCTCCTTCAACTTCTTGGTCAGAGCAAAAGCAGCTCCAGCCAGAGCCAAAATTACACCTGAAACAATGATCGCTGTCTTCAAATTTTCGATGCAATCCTTCTTCGCTTCACGTTTCTTTTTCTCATTTGCTGCTCCGGTCACTCGTTGCTGTGGTTCAAAGGCACGCAAACAAATGAATAATAATAGTAAGTTATTGGAAAAGTCCAACGGAAAGTAAAGATATTGATCGATAAAATCTACCTTCTCCACTTGAGCCGAAACGGAATCAACTTCATAGTTCGTGTTAGTACCGGGATTTAATTCCCTGTTTACATCAACTGCAGGAAATGAAGAACCTTCGACGGCCATTTTCTTAACCTTGTTCGCTAATCAGTCAGAAATTTGCAGCTGGAAACGGAGTACGAGAATAGAGAGATTTGTTTTTAGATAAGAATAAATATTGAAAGCAACTAAACGTCAATAGATGATAGAAGCAATATAATTATGTGCTATTTTTGTGGGTACAAGACAGAGGTTTGAGGCAAATTTGTCTCAACTGCTCACATAAAATATGGGTTTTCACTAATTTCTGAATGTCCTCGGTTCCCTCACAGAGCATGTTCTTAAGCTCCGACATTCATGCAAGCCCACATATTTCTGGGAAAGATAGGGGGGATTTTTAGTTCCTTTTATTGTTATTATTATTATTATCAGCCAATGACTACTGATTATACCAATAAAATTGCTGGAAAAGCTGTGTAACAACCTGACTAACCTAAATCATGAAATCAATGCTGCCCATCACGGTAATGTCGACCAAGTACATGAAAAACTCTTACTGCCCTTGCGCTAGATTCAGTTTCGTCCTTAGTGTGTAAAAATGTCTCAAATACCAGTTGCTCTATTTTCACCCAGTCTCAAGCAACTCTTTTTCTCCTTGCTGGAGATTCGGCGGCTTCCCTCTGCTTCGGTGGTTCTGGTTTTTGTTTTTTGGATCAAATCAAGCCATCTCATTATATATTTTATATATGAAATTAATGTGAGACTTTAGAAATAAGTTGATCGTAATAATTAAAATATTCGTAGTACAAGAGTTTGATTTTAACCAATAAATTTATTCATTGATTGGCTTAATTTACTGTAAATATCTATAATTGCAAACATATATTTTAAGAAATATTACTCTCGTATCGGTCCAAGACGGAGGTTGACGTTAATGCCTAAAATAAACAAATTATAAGGTGGGGGGCATCAAATTGAACATTTACAACTGATCTCTCCTTTGGTTGGACATAATAGAGGCCAAACAAATTACTCTATATAATATATTTAAAATAAAATAACTTATTTTTGAACGGATATATATTTGAACTAAAATAGATATTTCATCAAAATTATTTTTATTAATTCTAAATATTTGATATAAAAGATATAAAATTAGTACAAATTTTTTCACTCTTAATAACCTATACCAAACAAACCCTAAAAACACTTAGGATTGATTCCTATAACTTATTTTTGTCGATCCAATCTAATTTGATCTAATATAGACTAATCTAAACTTTTGGCGTTGATATGATCAGATTAGGGTTAATAAAATGATAAATTAATTATTATTATATTAATATTTATAATATTATCTTTAATAATTATATTGAAAACAACAATTATATTAATAATATAGATAATAAAATTCATTCTTATAATAATGATTCTTCTTGTTCTTCTTATTATTATAATAGTTATATTATTATTACTAGTAATAATATTAATATCTTTATAAGTAATTATAATAATATTTATCAAAATATAATTTTTTTAATAATTATACTCATAATTATAGTTATAATAATTAAATCTAATTATAAATTTGATAATTCTTATTATTAATTTTTATGTTAATCTAATACAATTTTATTAGTATTGATCTCATCTTATAAGATATAAAAATAAGTCCAAAAGAATAAATCCTCACATTAGACAACCACAAAATTGGCTTTATAAATACTTTATGGTAGAAAAAGTTATTGCATAACCAATTAAAAAAACAAACCAATTCTACATTTGCACCATTAGTTCCATAAACTTTTAATTTATATGCACGCCTTTTATATACAATCATTATTTATCTACTATGTATTATCAATAGTTACTTTTTGATTTTGATAATTATCATTGTAGATAATAGCTTTTATTATTAATTGAAATTATATTACATGTAACTAAAACTATCATTAGTACTTTTTCACAATTAATACATAAATTATTTTATTTCTTTGATAATTATTATTATGCATAACATGTATTATATATATATATAACATTATACTTAATATTAATAAAATCATTAATATAAATTATTATTATTATTATCTATATACGAATTCCAATTTTCTATATGTATAATAAGAATTACATTATTTTCTGTATATTTGATATTAATATATGATTAATATGTAGTTTTAATAATGAGGTTACTTATTTTTTTTTATATTTAATATTGATAACATTATATTTAATTGCTTTGTTTGATTCAAAAATTGGAAAACCCAACGAGTGCCGGTCATTTTAGGCCCATGAGTATTTGCGACTTATCAGGTAAGATTGTTACAAAAATGATTTTGGACCGTCTTAAGTCTACTTATGGCACATTGTTAGAATTAGGGTTATTCATGATTTAAATATTCAATATTTTATATATTTAATTATTAGATATTTAAAATTTTAAATATCTAAAAATATATTTGATATTTAATTTAAAATTTCGAATATTTAAATTTTCGAATCAAATATCAAATATAACCGATATTATTCGAATTAAAATTCAAATATAAAAAACCAGCAAATCATAAATATATTTGACATTATCTAATTTACTGAATAAATATCTGACCTATTCAACACATATCCGACTTTTTTAAAAAATATTCGATGTTAAAACTAAAATTAAAGCTGTTACTTTATAAGATTTAATTGGATTCTATCAGATCAAAAAAAATTATATTAAAAATATAATTTTAACTAAATTAAATTTTGGTCCATATACTAAATTAAGTAAGTAAAAATTATGTATATATATATATATATTTAAATTTATTTATATATAATTATATATAAAAGAGGAAATTATAAAAAAAATGTATAATATTTTTTTTGAATCAAATATTATTTATATTTATCAAATTAAATAGATAATTTATTTGATTTTTCATTGATTAAATTAAATATTTAATTTTAAAAAATTAAATTAAATATTTATTTTTAAAAATTAAATCACATAAAATATTGGATAAGATAAATAAACAGAGGGAATGACTAAAAGTAGTTTTTTACCTGGGAGACACGCGAGAGATAAAATTATTCTCGCACAATAAGTTGAAATTGACACGTGTAGCGAGGTGAAAAGAAAAAAAGGCGAACCTCTTTAGGTAACTTTTTACTTGTTTATTTATTTTTTTCTTGCCTTGGCTCGTCGGGGACCGTCTGATTTCAAACACAGCCATCCACGTTATCGATCGAAGCCGCTCAATTTTTCGAATCAGAAACTTGGCGAATTTCTTTCGATAGTCTCAAAGCCGCGACACAACCTGGGGGCCATTGCTATGATCAGACGACGCCCATTTTACCGCCAGAAACGATTCATTTGCTCCCAAGGTACCCCGAGAACCGAAGTCCATAACAGAAACAACAATCTCAACTTCACCCAATGGAACCTTCAGTTAAGAGAACTATCAAAACAAAACCAATTCAAACAAGGTCTTTTCCTCTACCTCTCGATGCTCCGTTCAGGCCACTCTCCTAACTCTTTCACCTTTCCCTTCGTCCTCAAATCTTGTGCCGCTCTTTCCCTTCCAGAACAGGGCAACAGCTCCATACCCAAGTAATTAAGACTGGTTGCCAACAAGATACATATGCTAAAACATCATTGATTTCCTTATACTGTAAATGCCATCTAATAGACGATGCGCGAAGGGTGTTTGATGAAAATCCTCTGATTGATCAACCCGATGTCTGTTACAATGCTTTGATTGCTGGGTACAGTCTGAAATGCCGGGTTTATGATGCCGTTTCGGTGTTTCAGTGTATGAGGGCAGTGGGTGTCCCGTATGATGCTGTAACCATGCTGGGGTTAATACCTGTGTTTTTTCTTCCGTCCCATTTGAGTTTGGGAATGTGTATGCATGGGTTTATAGTGAAATGCGGTTTGTTGGATGATATTTCAGTGGGGAATTGTTTGCTAACTATGTACATAAGATGTGGGTCGGTTGAGCTTGGTCGTTATCTGTTTGATGAAATGCCGGAGAAAGCGTTGATTACTTGGAATGCGATGATAAATGGGTACGCCCAAAATGGACTCGCTACTCATGTTTTGGATCTTTATCGTGGGATGCAAATGTCGGGACTTCGTCCTGATTCGGTGACACTACTAGGAGTCTTATCGTCTTGTGCATACCTTGGTACCCGTATTTTTACAGGTTTCGAGGTTGAGAAGGAGATACAGAAGCTCGGGCTTGATTCTAACTCGTTTCTTAAGAACCAGCTGATTAATATGCACGCTAGGTGTGGGAATTTGGCCAAAGCTCGTGATATCTTTGATAAGATGAATGATAAAAGCTTAGTGTCATGGACTGCAATTATAGGTGGCTATGGAATTCACGGACAAGGGGATATTGCTGTGAATCTCTTTGATGATATGATTAAGTCGGGGATTCGACCTGATGGGACGGTTTTGGTGAATGTCTTGTCTGCTTGCAGCCATGCTGGTCTTACTGAAAAGGGCTTGAGTTATTTTGATTCGATGCAGAGGGACTTTGGATTGAAGCCTGAACGAGAGCATTATTCTTGTGTGGTTGATCTTTTAGGTCGAGCTGGTCGTCTTCAGGAAGCTTACAATCTGACTGAGTCAATGCCGATGGAACCCGATGCTGCTGTATGGGGTGCCTTGCTGGGTGCGTGTAAGATTCATAAAAATGTTGAGCTAGCTGAGGTTGCTTTCGAACAGGTTACTCAGCTGGAGCCATCGAATATTGGATACTATGTTTTGCTAGCCAATATTTATAAAGATGCTGGAAATACAGAAGGGATAATGAGAGTTCGGATCATGATGAGAGATCGTAAGCTTAAAAAAGATCCAGGGTATAGTTATGTTGATTGTAAAGGCAGAAATCACCTGTTCTTGGCTGGCGATAGGTCTCATCGTCAAGCAGATGAGATTTATAGAGTCTTAAACGAGCTAGAAGACTCGATAAGTGAACTTGGTTTTTCAAGAAAGATTGATCAAGAAGGCGAAAAGGAGGAAACTTCTAGCAGTACCAGAGTGCACAGTGAAAGGTTGGCGGTTGCATTTGCGATTCTCAACACCATGCCTGGTGCAGAGATTGTGGTGATAAAAAACCTAAGGGTATGTGAAGACTGTCATCTGTTCATAAAACTAGTTAGCAAGGTTGTGGATCGAAAGTTTATTGTTAGAGATGCTACCCGTTTCCATCATTTCGAAAACGGATCCTGTTCTTGCAATGACTACTGGTGAGAATTTTAGCGGGTATTTCACTTTGGAAGATGCAGCATGAACATCTGCTTTGCGGGTCAAGGAGAAAAAAGGTTTTGATGCACAGGTACATGATGAAGATGGAGAATACTGACGCAAGTGGTAGTTAGCCAGCCCATACTGTTTTAGGATTCGGATCACGCATTGATGCTTTTGCAAAATTGTCTCCAGCTCTAGATGTCCAGTATTGGAGCTTCCGTGGCGAAAGGCCTTTTGCTGCTGCTCAGAACATCAGCATCTAGTAATGTATCTTGATCCTTGAATTGCAATAAGCTATTGGGTTATTCAACAAAGTGGAGAAAAGACTTGGGCTTGTTTGTTTGCACCAATTTCGTGCTATGCCTTTGGGATCGGGAGCATTTGAAAAGAGATTGTTTGAGCCGATGCGGATGCCGAGACATGAAGTCCATTCTAACTAATCATGTTCCAGTATGTTCAAGATTGTGGCATTGTCTTATTGTTGGGAGTAATGCTAAACACAACATCATGAAACTTGTTTCTACTTGAAGACTTGTTGAATGCCAATGCAGATTTGACAAGCTTTGGCTAACAAGCAGCAGTAGTTTCCAATCCTTGACTGCAGTGAACTTACTGTTCGTTATTGGATGAGGCTTTTACTTACTGTTCTACGCACAATTTTTTGCCGATGACTCTGTAAGCAGAATTCTGAAATAAGCAGAATTACAAGAGTTGCATAATTTCTCAAGTGATGAATTTACCTTTAACTTGAGTGGCAGTGCTGCTCAATTCATTGTTATGTTATCAAAAAAAAGGAGTTATTGTCAATTTGTTATACCTGTTTTCATGGTATTTGACTATCAAGCATATTTAAGAGAGGGGTTAGACAGGAAAGACGCTTTGGTAGTTAAACTGGCAGTTCAATCGATTGCAGTGATCGATTTTACAGTATTCATGTAACCATGATATATGCAAAAATTCACTGGTCACTGTGGATGAGGGTCTAATCAATAGTAGCAATCTTCTATCATATCCTCCCAAAAAAAATTCATAGATTAAAATGCAATAATCAAACAATTACATTTATTGAACATACCTTGACTGCAGGGATCGAATCGACTTTTGTGGGAATCCTCTCTAGTGAATAGCCTATCTTTAGGTGTGGATATCTTTAGGTGGGAATCCCCATATGTACAGAAAGACCTAAAAAGTGAACTAATAGACTGTTTTCATTCTTAATTTGTTTGAGCCTCATGGAGAGCTTGCGACTTTTTGCTATAATAAATATAAAAATATATATAGGGATAACATTGAAACGTTCGTAGATAGGATAGCAAGTGTTTCCCAGTATTACATAAAAAAGTTTTGGATATCTAATAGCTTAGATATCTATAACTCCGGATCGGATCATAAATAATCCATTAGATATTAGAAACTTTCGATTACACAAAAAAAATATTATCAAACAAAAATTATATGATTAATGAATAATAAATCAATCAGATTTGGCTTAATTTAACTCAAGTAGAAAATAGAACAATAATACCAAGTGACAATACTGATTTAATCCAAGTCTTAGGTGTATATATATATATATATATATATATATATATAATGTTATGAAAATAGAAAATATTTAAAATATATATGTATTAATTTATACAATTTATTGGATCTAATATTAGTTGTATGTGTTGGATTGAATATCCAATTTGTTTGACTCTTTATTGACCAAATTGATTATTTGATAAAAAATTAGATCAATTATTAAGTATTTTTTTAATTTATTAAATATTTATTAAATATCGGATCACATAAATTATATTAGATGATGATCCTATTCTATGTGGTCCATACTAGCTCCGTCCATGATTGGATAGTGTATTTTATTGGTGCAAACAAATTTGTAATGGAATATTGTACATGAAAATTAACCCTCTTACTCTACATAAATGGCATCACATCAATTTTTACCAAGGTTTTCCTCTCTCCCCACTTTGCACTAATTTTCTTTTGCTCGGGCGCTTCTATCTCAAGCGACGAGTCACATTTTTGAAGCCCTTCTGTTCTCTCAAATTTAGTCGCCCCCACATCGTTGGTATGAAAATTTTGGGATTCAACTTTAAATAATTCCTCCATATAATGTAACTCATGGAAACGAATACCCTATGTACTGAAACAAATTCAGAACTGCACGTGCCCTTGCTAGGAAATCAGAAGAACATGGAATGATCAAATTGACTGAAAAATAAAATAAATTCCGAAGATTCTTTCAGAGCAACGACTGAACTTCCTCCCAATGATAGAACCGATCTAATCACGTAGAAAATTCAGTCTCAATCACTATTCCAGTTTCACTTCCACTCTCAAGCTTCAACCCTCTGAACTCGAGCATTCATCCGACCAACAATGTCTGTTTGTTTCTTACACATTTTCAGCTCTCGGGACCGTGGGCAGTTTATTTCTATCATCCCCATTCGGTGGTCGTTCTTTTTGATTAAGAAAAAACTTCCCATGAAGATTGTTTATTTCTAATCCTGTCAACATTACATGATTTATAATTACCAGGACTACTTTCCCTTGAATGATCAGTACCTGCCCCTTGCGATCCACTTGTTGTTACACCATCATCACCACCATCAACACCACCAGCACCACCAACACCACCACCTTTTTTATTCATCTTATGAGAAACAACGAAAGGGTAGTGATTATCACAGTCTCGAGGGATGACATTCTCAATAAAATTGAGAAACACAGGACTCTGAACCTGACCTTCTTCGGTGATGGAGTCATTATCATCTCTTAGTTGAGGGAGGTGTCGTTCCAAAACACGAGGATTCTCAAGTGTGATGGAATCTCGATGGGTATGGACTTTGCAATCGGTCTCATTGTTTTCCTCGAGAATTGTTTGTGAAGGGCCACAAGTATCATTTTTATCCCATGAATATTTACTTGTATCCTGATCCAAAGCAGAACCTTCTCGTTTTCTCAGTGTTCTAGCGATCAGTGTCTTAAGAAAATTCATTACATGAACTGCATGCATCAATGCAGTCAGAGGGTCCAAAACCTGCAATTTACAAACAGGAAAAAAGGAATCTAAATTAAACGTGGGGGGAAAAAAAAAGGGGTAACCTAAAAAGGAATGAATGACAAACAACATCTTACACGAGTCATGTTCGGTGCAAAGACAACAGCAACGTTGTGTGCATTCATCTTGTTCAAATGCTCCAACTGAGCGATATCGGCCATAAGATTAACAGTCCAATCTAAGAGAGCTGCTTCTGTTGGAGGCAGATGCCTTGTAGGATCACCGCATTCATCTTCAGTTTGGGATTCCTTAAGCACTTCAGGTGACAGACAGTCTAGAATACCAGTTGGTAGCTCTCGAAACCAAGTCTGTTTACGATTCGAGGTCACCAACATTAATTAATAGCATCGTATATTTGTATGTACTAAAGTTTTTCATTATGACGACATTAATGAATGACAACATTGATCGTCATATGAGTTGGTAGTACGTAGTACCTTAATTAGACCAGCCAGGCAGTGTACATCAGCATCCTCAGGAACTACTCCTCGATTTAATTGTTGTTTAACGTACTCTTCCTGATCACTACCAGCAGTAATTCTGAAAATGCCTTCTGCCTGAAGAGGGGCCAACTAAAACATGAGGCTTTTCGCTGATGAGGTTACGAGACTAGCGCTGTCTAAAAAATTGTGATTTCAAAATCCGATTCAATATTTGAAAAAAATCGATCTAATATTTAAGATGTTTAATATAATTTTAGTTAAAAGAATATTCAATTTTTAAGTAAATTATTCAATATAAAAAAGCATCTGATATTTTATTAATTATTTTATCAATATATTATAATATTATATATTTATATCATTAAATTTTTAAAATTTATTTATTTTTATAATTTAAATTTTAATAATAATATTTTATTACTTTAGTAAGATAAAATATAATACTCATATAAATATTAATTGATATATATTCTTTATTTTAAAAAAGTATTATAAAAGTTATTAAAATAATATTTTCATACCATATTTCGATGTCCAATTTATATCTGATCTATATTTTTAGATATTTAAATATTCGGATATCGGATCTAAGAAATCCGGAGCGAATGTGATCCGGTAGATACAGATATCCAGTTATCAATACCCCTATAAATTAGGCCGACTGTACACGATTAATGAACGGAAATTCATTTCATACATGTGATGTACGCATATGTACCTGGAGACCTCCTAATGTATACAGACGCCTCTGCATCATGAGAAGAATTGTGGGCACGCTATTTCCTCTCGAATCAAAAGACAGTTGCATAGAGTTTGTTGAAACTCCAAAGACTGTTGTACTACAGAACAAAGATACAAATGTTTCAGATGCATACCTTAGGCGATCAGATGATATAAAGAGACGAGGTCAAGTAATTGCAAGAATAAATTAATCCCGACATATATATATATATATACATACATACATGTGTATGTGTTTGAAAACGGAGAGATTTCAGAATAAAAAGTAGCACAACCATAATTCATTCCTGCTGACCTTTATAATCTAATCCGCGTTCATAAAGCAACAATTTTCATAAACAATGGCAAAGCAATAATCTAGGTGAAGGGAAATTCAGAAGAAGCATAATGTAAACATATTGACCTTTATAATCTAAGCTTGCTTACAACAAATTAGCTCCTAGTCTGGAAACAGATCAACTACAGACACAGCACCTAGTGAAAATGTTGGATTACAAAATGACTGTTGAGGTATAGAACACCTATTGGCCAAACTAATAGCTGTCATATAGAAAACACTTTTTATTGTATAGAATTTTTTTTTTCTATCTTACCATTTCCCTTCCAATTTACTTTTTCTGAGTCATTTTTCCTCCTCACTCTCTAACCCTCTCTTTCTTTCACTTTTCTCACTCTTTCACTAAACTCTCCCGGTCTCTCTTCTCTTAGCTCTCACTTGAAAGAATATAGATCAAAAAAATAAATTGGGAAAAAAAATTACGGGGAAGGGAATAAGTGTAGAAGGGGTAAGGAAAAGGAACGACAATAATGACCGGTGGATAAGGGGAGGGAACGACAAAAGTTGTTGGGATAAGAGTAGGGGCTAGGGGACAACGAAAGTTGCCTGTTGATAAGGAGAGGGAACGACAACAATGACCGGTGGGTAGGAAATATATTTGTGAAATTTTTTTATACTTGTGTAATTTTATTCAAAATAATAAAATCTAATTTTAAAAGTTATATAGATCTTTGTTGCATTGAGACGCTCGTGAACCCGCGCCGCGCATTTTTGAGACGTACCTTGAACAGAAAACTAGTTGGAAATAGCTAGTAGACCAGTAAAAAACTAATTTCCAAACAACTTTTTATTTTATTATTTTTTTTTTCTAAAAATAAACGCATTTCAATAGGTTAAAAAATAACATATAAATTTCAATAACGTGCTGTGTCTCACCAGAGGGGATTTCAAGCTCGAATACGTAGGAACCCAAATCCCGTTGTCTGAACTAGAGGACTAGGACCTCTTCGGATTCAATAACGGATCAAGGTTAACACATGATCATTCATAGCATCATAGTACCTGTCATGCAGGTAATTACTACATCTAAACATTACGATAAGAACGCTATGAATCAATGACAGCCGAAGCTAGAACAAAAGCATCATATCATCTCCTGATTCCATGGAAGTTTTACGTACTATACACAAGATGATAATTGATAAAGACAGACCACTATCATATCATTTGAATTTGAAAGCGAAAAAAAAAAGGCTCGCTCAACTTTATACACCATTAACGAAGCTCCAACGGGAAAACATGAAAAAAGGCATGTACAGCGAGTACATTAATGATGCCGTAAAGCTAGTTATATAACCAAAAGAGCTTTGCAGAAACATATTGAAACTTCAAAAAAGTCTTACACGGGAGTAAAATAAAACAGATACGAATACAAAGACAAAAAAAAATTCAAAAAAATGGACAGAATACGTACCGAACCAATTAATGATCGAGTCCAGAAAAACACGGGGAGAATAGAAAACGGGACTGACCTTGCACTAGGAGGCCTTCTAGGAACTTCAGGTTCAAATTCAAGAGGGAGACCCAAAAACCCGTTGAATCTATCAAATGTAACATGGGCAACATGCCTCACATTCGTAGGCACACCGATTTCCATGTCAGAGCAAGAAGAAGAAGACGATGAAATGGGATTCATCGATGAAGAATCCTCAGACAAACTCGAACGCCCAAAAACAGATCTCCTTAACTGAGATACAAATAATGCCAAAACCGACCCTCCGTCCGCTTCTTCTTCAAACCATCTCGATCCCTTTCTCTCTCCTCCTCTTTCTTCATCTGTATCTTCTAAATAGAACCGTTGTTGTAGCGGGATTGGTTCTAAAGCTGTATTTGGATGGTTGATGAGGCTAGTAGGACTGAGATGTACTGCTGGTTGTTGGTATAACCCGTCATTAACGGGGCTTGGAGGCATGCTGCGATTGCTGACACAATATTGTATAGAAGAAGAAGAGCTAGGAGGTGAAGATTGTATCACCAATGTCATGCCTGCCTTCTTTTAGTATCGGGAGTAAAGGAAAGATCATAAAGATTGATTCTTTTTCGGGTTAATTAATTTCCTGTCTGGCCGGGGCATTGGTTATATCACATTGACAAGGAATACATTGTTTTTAGCTGGTTTCTTAAATTTTGGGAAGTTATCGAGAGGGAGATATGAGAAATTGCTCGAGCCGAGCAGCAATGTAGGATGTGGGAGAAAAGGAAGTGGAGTTCAATTTAAGGAAGAGCCTAATGGATCGTACGACGTTAGACATCACTTTTTGATTTTTATTTTATCTGAACTTTACTCCATTTTACTCTTCCCCTCCCCCCCCCCACCCCACTCAAATCTTAAGTCTGTTGTTGTGATTAAGATCGGCCGTATATTATGCGTTAGATAACGGATGCATTATGCAATATGAACCCAAACATCGTGTAATAGATAATTTTAAACAGATGTGCAGTATTTTTTTTAAAATGCACCGATAAATATACGCGTGTAAAAATAATTCTGTATATTAATAGATAAAATGTATTTCTACGAATTAGAAATATGGATTTCGACAATTATATTAATTATATATGATGATTATAGCAATCATATCTAATATAATTAATGATACAGTGACGTGTCATAAAATATGATATGAAGTGTGTTAAGGCGATGAATAATATGATATTAACATGTATCCTAAAGAATACACCGGTAACACACAAAGAAAGTAAGAAGAAAGAGAGAGTGGTACTTGTATAGCCTATACTCGGGGAAAACCATGAACTTTATCAAATAGATAGTATGAGTAAGTTATTATTGGCCATAGTGGTTGACCATTTCGATCTATGTAATAACTAAATTTACTCAAATATGTACACATTTCTAAAAAAAAATTAGTTGAAAAGCCACCTTTGGGAATTGAAACTCTCACCCAAATGCTCTCTAACTTTGATAACAATAATGATACATAATAAGAATGCCCTCATTTTGCCAATCTAAATATAGCAACAAGGCATACACTATAGCAAAAAAGTAAATGCAGAAAAAAGTGCATTAAATAATAAATGTTCAGAGTTTGTTCTCATTAAAGAACAATCATTTTTTAATTTTTAAATAAGTCATAAGCATTTCCACTTCATTTCCTTTTAAAGATATTCTGATAAGTTATTTGCTGGAGATTGTAAGAATTTAATAAGATACTAATACTTTTATATTTTATACTATATAATATATTTTATCTAGTACAACCCATGTATAATACTTGTTTATGTATCTTATACTATCTAATATACCATCACTAATCTAAAGTAAAATTCATCAAAATAAAAATGGCTAATTTATTACCAAAAATACATTAAAATTCATTAAAACAAACAAACCCAATGAAATTTCATTAACCGTCCTAATGTTCTCTACCTTTCTCTATCTTTATTTTGTATTTCTTTTACTCTTCTTAATCAACCAGATATTTCCCCATTTTGGCATCTTCATCTTCTTCGACATGTGGTGCCATGAAGCTGGTAAACTCTTCATCTTCAAACCCTTGAACTGAGATCTTCATTCAATAAAAAAAGATTTTACCAATTCACTAAATTCAATTTAAATTGAAACTCCACCATTGCGGTTAAAGGCATAAAACACAAAATTAAACATAAAATTGAGAAAAAAAGTAGCATAGATCTAATAAACAACTTGGTCCAATTTTAACAATGAACAACCTAAAATCCAAACTTAATACGGATTAGACCCAGGAAACTAATAGGAGGCCCGCGGAATTAGGTCAGGTAAAAAATCTAATAAAATCAGATGTAGAGAGTCCATGGGTATGAGTTGACATTTTTTTAAATATTTTTGACCCAAATAAATATGGGTTGACTCTAAAAAGTCCATGGGTACCAATAGAATTTTATCAACCCAATTATTTTTTAATTTATTATTAACCTATCTATTAATAAAAACATAATAACCCTTATTTGAGACTAATTATTTTCTTTTTGATGACTCGTATTTAAAAATTACATTTAAAATAATATTTTTTCAAACTAGCAATTTTTAGGTAATATTAATAATGATAGATAGTGTTAAATAATAGTACAAAAAAAAACTTTAACTTCTTTTCCCTCTTGAAATACAACTGAAGTTTTAAAAAATAGATTAACATCACATTCATCTTAAGTATAAAGTTTTTTTACATGAAAACTGATGATAAATGTAAGCATTGACTTTATAGATATTTTTAACCCAAGGAAAACTAGCTCTATTACAATATGCTATTTAGAAGTGAGAATTTGATCAAGTAAGATATCAAACGAACTTGTTTAATAAATATTTTCAAATGTAATATTAGAATTAGTATATATAGTTTTCTAATTTTATATTTTTTTTTACTTGTAAAAGATATAAAAAATGATCAACTTAAAAAAAATATAAAATATAAAAAAATTTAAGGCCTAGGGGCCGATTGGATCCAACTCGACCTACTGTTGGTTCAGGACCAATCAAGGTCCACTAACAAATGATTGGATGAGCCCATGACCTGACCTAGCCAAGACCTGCCTTTGATCCAACCCATTCGGCCCAATGACAGTGTCTAATCTCGATCTTGTGAGAAGAGGAGAGAAGAAGTGAAATCGAGGAAAGTCCAATGAAAATACAAAGGAAAACAAAGATAGAATAGATTCAAACCATAGGGTTTAGATATGAGAAAATGATCAAGATTTGAAAAATGAACTCCACTCAAAGCATTGGGACATCATCACAAAACCACATTTGAGCCAACAACGAACTAAAAATACAGTATGGAGCTTCAATTTTGTAGATTTGGGACAAAATCAAACACGAAACCTTGAACCGAAACTCAAAACAAGTGAACACAAACCAATTATTCAAGTCCACTCGGAGATTGAACAATAGCAATAACATAATTCAAAATCTAGTCGAGGAGAGCGGAAATGAGGGAATCCAACACAAAATATCAAGAGGGGTGCTCCTTTAATTGATTTTCCATGTCCCTTGCATTGGTCACTTTTTTTTATAACAACATGAAGAGGAGAGAGAAAGATAGGGGGAAGAAGGCATTCAAATAATGATAAAGGAAGACGGTGATGGATTTTGTGGGGGCAAAGAAGACGATGAACCATGAGCCGATCTTTTTTTTTTTCTCTTCGAGCATGTGCTTTGACATTTTTTCTGTGGTACCGATATGTTTGGATTTAATTTCACTTTGAATTACGCAACGATTCTTTTGAAAGATAAATTTAATCTTAAGTTTTCTTGATTGATTTTTATGTTTAATTTAGTTTGTTTGATGTTGTCGAGTAGCTGCTTTAATTTTTTTAATAATAATATTTTAGTCTGTATAAAATACATATAATACATAATCTATCATACTACATAAAATATAGAAATAATATATATATATATATTTTAATATATTCCGACCAACTCTGGGAGCTTAGTTGCCAAAATTTTCTCGTGACTAAAATGTTTAATCTTTAATTAAAAAATTTAAAATGTTTATTCATTAATTTGAATAAATTCTAAACTTTTATTCCCTAATCCATATTTTTCTCAAAGTAGATTAGTAGGGTATTTCCTCGAGTAAACTATGGTTTCCATTGAATCAGGAGCATTTTCCAATTCTTTGAGAGAGGGCAAATGTTAGAATTATGGACTACGCTCAAAATTGAATAGGTTGAATCATGGACAAAAACAGGTGAGCGCACCTTAGTACAACGGCTCCTATAACCCCCGATCTTTTAATATGTTTAACGTGCGAGTAATTTTATCTTTGGTAGTAGAAACCATATACAATATCGCCGCCATATGTCCTTATCAAGCTGTATTTGGCGACGGATGCAACCTACGACATTTATATACAAATATCGTTTCATCAAATAAAAATTGTCAACACAGATGTGCAGAACTTTTATAAAGCTTTAGAAAAAAAAAAGAGGCGAGAAACAACCATGTGTTTCAATAGATATAAACCATGATTATAAAAATAGAAATCATGATCTTGATAATTGCATTAGTTATACTTGATGATAATTACAATTTTCTTGCTCAAAATGATTAATGTTAGGACAAAGATAAATGGTGAATCCTAATACTACTTGAGAGTACATGATATTTTATTTGTTAATCAACAACCGCATATCCGGATGTCTAGTATGGCTTGCAATAAAAAGGCATTAAGATTACTCTATATATGTTTAGTAAAATTAGATATGAGGTGTCTTAAATCATAATAGCTAGTTTAAGATTTAAAAGTTATAAACTACTTTAACTAACAATTCGATAGCTAACTTATAAGTCAATGTTTTTTTTTTAAATATATATGATTATTAAAAAAAAATTGGCTTATTGACTTGAACTTTAGTAAAATTAGTCCAACGTCTAAGGCTGCGGATAGAAAACGTTTAATGTTAAAAGTTGATGCTTATAAATTATTTTAACGACATTATCAGTAAAGTATTTTTAAGCTTAAAATAAATTATCATTCTAACACGTCTAAAATTGGTTAAAATAGTTATTTTTCGAGTGAAATAAAATAAACGTTATCGGAATGTACATAAGCTAGTTTATTTATTGCTAAAGTAAAAAGTAAAAAATCTTTGTGTTGAGAGAGAGAGAGAGAGAGAGAGAGAGATGAGCTCTTGGGAAGCGGTGGACGTCATCAAGCAGCGAAAGAAGTGTATAATAAGTTTGATAATAATAATAATGGAACATAATTAGTAGATAAAGAAGCCCACATTAATTTGCCAATGCCTTACAGCAGACGCAATATATCATAAAAAAAATAGATTAGTGGGGTATTTCCTTGAGTAGACCATGGCTTTCCTTAATTTAGGGGCAATTTCCAGTTCTTTGGGAGAGGGAAAAGGTTACAAATTATTGAATAGGGTGGTGAGGATGTGCTGCCCTAGTACAACGACGACCACAGTAATCCCTAATCCATTATTGCAAGTACGTAAACGGTCCAATTTTATCAATTTTTTTTTTAAAAAAAAAACTCTGGCACAAGAAACCGTTTATTATTTTGAATTATTGAGGACTGTAAGTCAATTAACTTATAGCTCTCGTACTCTTCGCAAATTATTGCCCCCAACCCCTTAGTTTATTTACTAAATCAATAGACACGTATGATCACTTCATATATGGAACATAATCTTTATTTATTTTATTTTATTTTATTCAAGAAGGAGGATTAAAAATTCAGGCGACATTTCCTAGAATGGGTAATTACAATAATGAGACACACCGCCCCCGATATTGTTAAAGAAAAAAAGAGAGGGCATCCAGACAGGGCGGTCTGAACTCCAAGGAATGTCGGCCATCAACAGCCAAATCGGACTTTGTATTCGTGCACAATTTGGCAAGACTGAAATTCTCTGATAATAGCTTTACCAATTGACAGTTGACACCAGGCAAGCACACAGAGGATAATACCATCCCCCAGACCTCAACCGCCAAAATGCTTCCAAGGCCCGTGATTCCAAAGCGCCACCGTCCCCAATGGTCTCTCACCAGGCCCAAAACCCGGGTCCTTTGCCTCGTTGACCCCACAGTGTCTCTCACGTTGAACATTAGTTACGTTCAAATTGAATCCAAGCTTTTGGACGTTTTTTTTGTCTATTTACATGGAATTAAAAAATGTCTCAATTAGAAAACAAAAATATTATAAAGACTATTGAAACTAAACCATCTTAAATGAGCCGTCAATCAAGCCAAATAATTAAACAAGTTAATTTAATTTACCTTTTAAACTATTTAAATAGTAAAAGAAATCGAATAATTTAATGAATTAAATCGCGATAAATGAGTCGATTTGATTCATTTACGTTAATAGAACCGATGCGAATAAATCACGAGTCAAGATTGAGCCAAGTTTGTTTGACTCGTTTTAAATTCAAGGTGAACTCGAACTTAAAAAAATTGAGTCAAGCTTGAGTCCGGAGAATTTGACTCGATTCAACCTCTCAACATTCCTAATTATATGGAACATTTAGTTGAACATATTTTCAAAGTTTTTTTTTTTTTTTTTTGCTATAACTTTTCCTGAAATACCAACTCAATTGTTACCTAAAAGCATCAAAGAACTAGAAAACACCATGCAATGGTAAGAAAAATAATGTTTCAGGCTTTTATTTCTTACATCTTTTATTTCATTCTATTACTTTCCCCACTTCTCCATTACTTACACCCATACTATTATTTCTCTTCTGCGTTCTTTCTAATACTTTGTAATTGTTAAGGAGAAGGAGAATAAGAAGTCACATCAATGTTGATTATAATTTCAAGTCATTAGATGTATACAGTTATTCTTTATTTGACAGTTAGACTCATTGTTAATGAGTTTGATTTACTAGAAAACAAATCATATATGTGAAAATATTCAATAACTAAGAGTATATAAAAATATTTGATGTCTTGTAAAAAGAAATCATGTAACTGATTTTGATAATACTTACAATACAGTAAGTAGTAAATAATATGAAAAAGAAGAAGAAAGGAATTGTGTTTAATTATTAGAGACAAGTGTCCTGGCCTGAAGCTTAAGTGAAAATCACCTAAATCTGAAAAATTCTCTAACCTCCTTTGTTAAAGTTTGCTCGAGTCAAAATTGGTTGTTTTGTCAATCGATGAATATATATTTTATACCATTTTAACTTTAATTTTTGGTCTTTTATTTGAGTAATGTATACGGATAACTATATTTTTATACTTAAGTGATAATAATCTCGTTTATTTAATTATTTGAGTTAAAATGATAGAAAATTAATGAGCTTAAGTTATGAAATTATTTATTATTTCCTCTAATATTATATTGCAAGTACAATAAAAGACAAAAAAAGAAAACAACATTTATTTTCTTGAAATAAAACTACAAAACAAATAAAATTCCGCACAAATAAGGGAGGCCAACCCATCTCAGCGCATGAAAAGAAGAAGACAAGAAAGACCCAAACATCAAAGAGGAAAAAGAAGTCATGAAAAAAAAAAGAAACAGAAAAGAAGCACATGCCTGATACAAGAAAGGGAGGACGGGCCTAGCGACAGAAAAACGAAGGGGATCACATGATGTTAGGAGGGCGCATAGAAGAAAATAAAAGGAGGCAACATAGACAAAAAGGATGCATTAGAAGACAGAGAAGGGCACAGGTAGAGAAGCAGGACAACTAGAGAGAGAGAGGTAGAGAGGTGGTAGAGGAGAGAAGGAAAAAGAGAAGAGAGAGGCAGTGATAGGGAGAAGAAAGAGAAGACAGAGAATGCGGGAGACAGAAAAGCAACAACAGGGAATGAAGCCGATATAGAAGAGAATATTTTTTTTTCCTTTTTCGGTTATTTATTCTCTTATATCTATTTTGTGTAATTAACTTGTTTATTATGTTTGGCTAAATAATTGCTAATGGGGAATAGATTGAAGTCCTAAACCATAATTTGATATGCAATAATACCTTTTTTTTTGTTTCATGTGATTATTCTTTGATTCTATTTTAGTTGTTATCATTTATATGTGTGATTCAATTAAGTCAAATTATATGGTGCATGCTTCGTTGTTCCTTCCTCATAATGACGCTATGTAGGAGTATATGTATATTAAGTGACTATATAATTGCACTTGAATTTATACATATAAATTACAACTAGGATATATAATGATTCACTTAATAGTTTTATAATTTTAATTGAAGTAGTGGAACGTTTAGATATGTATAGGTCAAAGGATGAGAATACGAATAGACACACTTGAATCTAGTTAAATATAGTATCTACTTGTGGTGGCTATACTATTAGAATTTAATAGGATTTAATATTAATGTTTTATCATATTAATCATTTTAGAGAAGTAATATAAAGTGTACATATCTACTTTTGGCTGACAATTTGATCAATCTGGTTTTTGTGATAAAAAGATGACTTAAAAAAAAAAAAATATTATTATTATTATTATTATTATATTTTGATTTAGTCTAGTTGTGGATTTTGACTTTCTTAGTACATTTATCATATTTGCATTCATCTATTTTTATTAATTTATTTTATTTATTTTTGATATTTTCTATTTTAAAACTCCCATATCCATATTTTTCTCATTAATATTGTTTTCTTATTTATTTATTTTTGTGAGATTTTAAACTTTTAGTTAGTTTTTGTGTTTTATTTTCTTTATATGATTAACATATAAAGACGAATCCTCTCAATCCCCGACTTAGAATAATACTCACATTTATCAATACTATAATTAATAACAAGAGCGTTTAATTTACATGCCGACCACGGCTAAACCATCAATACATAACCTTTGATGTTTTAAATGTACTTTATATTGGACCGTCACTCTTTATAATACATAAGGCATCTCAAAACTTGCCTTCTTAAATACTTTAACTCTGATATTATAATCTTGTACAGTGGTTACTAGAAAGTATTTATAAATTAAAGTACCATCTTAACAACCTACCTCATAATGTTTGAGTGAAAGAATCATTATAGACCCACCTGTGAGTACTTTTATTGGAGTATTCTCTCTTTCATTTTTATTAGGAAAGCAACATGAATCATAACATGGATTTAGGAGGGGTCGTAATATAATTCAAATTATAAACCGAATTAGACCAAATTATAATTTTATGGTTTGGTTCAAAATTTTTAAAAATAATTTGGTTATGGTTTAGAAAATTAAGTTATGGTCCATAACTAGTAAATTATTACAACCTACTTATCACTTTTAATGATCATGTATATAATTGTTTACATGCTATTGATGGCCTTCTTAACTTTGCAAATGAAGTTATGAATTAACAAAAGATTTTTCATTTATATATAACTTAGGAACAACGATGCATTTACGTATTTATGAACAATCCATCTCACACAATTATGTCTATTGCACTAATATATATTTTTTCAAACTCTTTTTTTATCTTGCATCCTCTCTAGAGATGTTGAATATCCATCTATAAAAAAATTATTTAGTCTACTTTCTATTTTTACTCTATTTTATGTGGCAACATCCTATTCATAGATATTTTATTGCAGAAGCTAGGATGAAAGAATTACCCAATCCTTGTATTCAAATGATATACAATGCGTGCATATATATATGTATTCAAATGATATACAATGTGTGCATATATATTTCATTCATGTATTATTAGCCTAATCTTTGTAAGAAATTTGAAGTGATTAATCAGTTTTTAACATTTAAACAGTATAAATCATAAGGCAAACTGCAAACCGATGATTTTGGTTTGATTTATATAATTTAGAAAGTAGTTTAGTTCATATACTTCAGAAGATGGTCTAATTAATTTAGGACTGAAACCTAACCAAACCGAGGTCACTTAATCCTTTAAAAAAAAAAAAAAAGTTCGTAGACCTCATATAAGCTGTTGCTAGAAGTTCAAGATATGTTGTATTGTCATAGCGCAATTTTTTTTTTTTTTGGATAAGTCAACCTCACTTATTGAAAGTGATCAGAGTGAAACGCGTAGAGATGCGTGCCCAGAACAAGAACAATCTAAAATTCAACTATCCTGCAGCACTCCCCCAACCTGTAGCTGTAGGGCTTCGCCGCAAAATGATACAAACTTGTTAATGACAAGCAGACACAAATGTGTTGCGGGATTTGAAATGAATCAGAGAAAATTGACTAATTTACTTTCATTCACTCTGATTGGACTCGTTTTCCAAAAAAATAAATTACTAAACTCTTTCCGCCGATTAATCCAAATTTCCTCATTTTGTTAACCTTCAATTGGTAACAAAATTATTTATCTGATTGAATAAAAATATCTTCATCCCAAATATTTCCCTTTATTTACCGATATTATAAGTATATTTGTTAAACTCCTGATTCAGAAAATATACCTCGGACGGTAGGATTCAGCCTTGAGTTATCCAACCAATTATCGCAAAACATGTTTGAATTAGAGGCTAAGGAGGAAATGAAAAGACTCATTACAATAATACATCCGCATCGAAAAGTCCATAGTCCATCATAACAAGCCATATATCCAAGGTTTCCCGAACAATATTCATGGCCCTATATTATGATTCATCACATCGTTCTGTTCACAGGTTCAAGAGCCTCCACTGTGACTACGCTGTTCCCTCTAATGACCTGCAAGGACAGAAAGACAATATGTCAAGGATGCAATTTTAAACGAAAGCAGGATATAAGTTTAGGCTCGGTAAAAACAAATGAGATAGAAGAACCGTGACTCACCACCATGCCGATCTCATTTTTCTCATTCCCATTTACTTCTACGGTGTTGTCAATCACCAAATTCATAAACTGGTCAAATCCACGAAGGGTTCCCACTACTTGTCTATTTGCATTCAGCTTGACTGCGGAAACAGACGCAGGTAATTTATACGCAAAGACTCGGTGCAGAGCAATTTTTATTTTTTTTTTTTAAGTACAGCAAGCAGACCATATCAACCATAAAGGACTGGAATGACGATCAGCAGATTCGATGCACAATTTCTCAATGCTCAGTTAATTTCCTTATCTAACATGTTAATACTATGTGACTAATAGAGCAAGCCACACCATAAGATTCCTCAAACAATATTAGATTAATCTATTTCCCCTCAATAGACAGTACATCCAACATTGTTGTGCAACCCAACAAATCAAATTGAGCATGAAAGATCAACATTCATGCAGGCTAAGATTTTGGAAAGTTGCAGGTTTTCTTCTATTAGCGCAAGAAGCTCAGGGGACTCAATATCAGAAACTGATAAGAGTCACAGTTGGTAATAGATCCTTTTGAATAATAGAGGATGAGGGCAGTGAAATTCAAAGTTTAGGGACTGCCTAATTCACCATTAAAATATAGTCCAACACTCATCTGTTTAGAAATTTCTACAGAAATCAGACCCAGATCTGTTCTGGGGTATCCTCACAGTGATCAAACAAAGTTCTAGCTCAGGAGTGCATGCATTGAAATTTAAAGTCTCAGGACTAGTCTCTGATTCAAAAATGGTCATTCAAGTCTCAATCGCGGACATAATAGTCATAGCGATAAAAAAAAAAGAGGCAGAATAGAAACGAGTACATCAGCAAGAGGAGCTGAGAAACATCAAAATTGAGCAGTGAATACAGAGGGACGAACTTACTTGTAGCTTCTTGTCCATGTATCTGAAACACAAAAAGATTACCATAATCAATGTAGGTCTAGAACGAAAAAATAATTAAAACAAAGCGAACCAAATTGAATAACGAGACGCTCACTTTTTCAGATCTGGAGGCTGACCCGACCTACTCATCTTCAGTAATTTCGCGGATATGGAGTCGCAAAACGCAGGAGCGGGAGAAGAAAGTAGGGTTTTAGCGCCGGGATGAATGGAGAGAAAGGCTCACAGCCATTTGAACCCTAAAATGGATAGGCCATTTAACTTGGGCCTAGCCCCGAAAGAACATGAATCTTGGATGTACTGCAGTGTATCAGGGCTAAGTCTTCAGTTTTGGTGGATCGCTCCAACGGACTAGCCCAATAGAGTCACGATAGCCCAAAGAAAGAAAGTTGAGAAGAAACGGCGGCGGCTGTAAAAGTTAAAATGAGGAAGCATTCGAATGTATACAGTTAGCGAATGTATACAGTTAGATCTGTCACGATTAGGGATGTGAAAAAAAATTGGGATCCAAAAAATCGATCCGGTATCCGAAAAAAATCGATCCGAAATTTTGGATATCCGATCCGATTTTTGAAAAACGGAGCGAATATCCGATCAGATTTTTTAGTGGATAATCCGATCCGTAAAAAATATCCGATTTTAAGAATAAGTGAGTTATATTTAGGCATAATTTAATTTATAATCTGATTTTTTTTCTTTCAATCTTCAAGTTTGGATCATTTTTTTTTATTATAGTACATGAGTCCAAATATAATTTACTAAACTAAAGTCTAAAATAAACATCCACGCTCTACAAATAGTCAAATAGGTCATGACCTACACACACGCAAGCACCTAAACTAGAAAAAAAAAATCCTAAATTTTTTGAACCTCTTAGCTTAGGTCGTTCCACAGTTCTAGAGCGCCATTGTTCACAAATCTTGATCGCTAATTTTTTTTTGATATGATTAATCATGTATTTTATCTTTTTGTATGCAAGCTGAATAATTAAACAAGTATTTATGCTGAAATTTTTTTTAGTTATAGATTATATATGTAAATTTAATAATCGGATTTTTTTTCAATAATCCGATATATCCGATATCCGATCGGATATCCGATCTGATATTTCGGATATCCGATGTATTCGGATACGGATTCGGATATGTGATATCGAATATCCGGTCGAAAAAAATATTCGATCGGATATGGATATCCGACAATGCACACCCCTAGTTACGATAGCCCAAAAAATAATTGTTTTTAAAATTTTCTTGTCTCCATTTTTATACCCATATTCGTGTAACACTCGTAATCTGTAGTCAGCACTCAGCACTCAGCAGTCAGCACCGACTCATTCATGCTCACCGAAGCATATGTGAATATATTTAAAAAAAGGTATTACTTTATGTATGTACGATCGTAATTATTTATAAGAAGAGGGATTTTCAACCAATAAATTTTTTAATAACTGAAAAAAATTAAACTATTATATTATAATTATTTGAATGACTACAATTAATTCATCTCATTAGAGCTATATATGAGATATAAATCAAAAACGGTGTAAATTAAAACCGAAACTTGGTGATAAGACTCGAAAGCCTTTTCGACCGAATCAGGAAAGAAAGCAGCCTTGAATTTATTTTCACGCCACCAACCGTGGTGTGTAATGTGTATGCGCATTCAATTTGTCTGGCCCCTGCCGAAGGTACTTTAAATCTGTTCACGTGATGCTTCTCTGCCAGATTAGCTCCATTTCAGTCGTTACTTGATGATAAATAAATGATAAGAAAAAACGCATCCGGACACTATATGTGAGGTGCGCCGAACAGCGAATATTAATATTTACGAGATCGAATCTTCATTCTATATTTTGTAAATTAAAATAGATATGTAAAGATAATTAGATTAGATACAGAATATATCTAAAATATTTAATTATATGTACAATTTTAATTACACGTATAGAGTTGGAAAAAATATTACAATACATTTGAACATACTACTTAATATAGTACAATACTTTTATTTTCGTCATTCAACTTTCATGTAACTTTTTAGCCGATTCGTATCAAGGGTACCCATAATCTAGTTACTTTATTGATGTTGAAGTTAATATAGGTTATTTTCCAAATATGCCATTGCTTAACTTATTCAACATCATACTCCAAATTGTCATCATCCAATTATTCTAATTATAGTATCACTTATGCACTATTTGATTCTAAAAAATTTTAAGGGAATGAAAATTAAAATCAAAATACTTTCCTTCAAATTTTCCTCAAAAAAAATTATATAGTTAATATTTAGTAATATACCATCTTCTTTTTCTATTTTATTATCTCAAGTAAACCAACACAAAAAAAATATTTTTCTCATTATTTTTTTTCTTTAAAATTTTCCATGAACCAAATGGAGCATTAATAAAATTATAGTAAAAGATTAAGTCTAAACTTCCATTTTCTAATCGTATCAATTACTATTTATTAAACTATGTGTGGAAAAAAATAAATCCAATATCATTTTTATGAGGTGGACAAAGTATATTATAATTTACAGTCGATGAATGTACAAATTCCGATCTTTGACAAGTAGTGCACTCGATTAATTGGAACAAAAATATTGCTCCTTAGTTTCACATTATATAAGACCTATAATACTTTTAACACATATATTATAAAATAATAAATTTTATAAACTTTGATACCTAAATTTATAAATATACTTTTACATTAATTATGCTCATCTAATTAATACTTTAACTTTATTTGTAATCACTAATGAGTATAGAGGACCAAAATTGAATAATAAAATATTTCATTTTTTTTTTGTAAAAGAACTTATATTGTGAAACACGTTATTATTATTATTATTATTATTATTATTATTATTATTATTATTATTATTATTATTATATGGGAAAAAACCTATAGGCCTTATATTATGAAATAAATGTAGTATATTTATTATGAATAATTATAGCTATTAATAAACAATTATAGAGATAGTTATCAATATCTATATTGTAATCATAATGAACATGTTAATATATGTGTATATACATAATGCTACTTGTAATTATATTAAATATTAATGTAACACCCCAAAATCACGACTTGAAAATTTTGTTTAAATTTTGCTTTGCGGAAGCGGAAATTAAAGAACGGTGGGTGTTACCGCCACACTTGACATAAGTCCGATCTCCTCACCATCCTTACGTCAAGTGCTAAGGCTTAAAACAAGTCAAACCAACAAAATGCGAGAGAAGTACAATACGTAATCAAGGGTTTTACAAAAGAAAGATTATCCATAACAAATGCCCGTTTAGATAATTAAGTAGTTAACCATTTTTAGAAAAAACACACACACACACACACACACAAAGGTGCAGCAATGGTTTGCCTTACACTCATCTGGTCCATCATAGTTACAAGGAAAAGGGAAAAAGGGGACGGGGTCCACTCACTCCCTCAATCTAACTATTTGTCGGGGCGACGCTCCTTAAAATTCTTCATCCATTGCATGCCACGGACGAACTCCTCTGAAAAGTGATAGCATCAATATGACTTCCTTGTACTGAGTAAATCACAACGCCTCCGAATAGGTAGCATACCCACATATACAATCATCATAAAAGTAAGGCATTCAAATAAAACATACGATCACATGCAATCCATGAGTTTACGACACAAATCCACATCACAATTAATGATACTAGCTAGATCACAATCCCTAGCAAGGGCATTGAAGACATGCTTATAAATCTTACAACCATTTTAACTTACCAATGGCTATACTTGATAGCATAATAGGACGAAGTAGTGACATTCCAACAATCTAACCAAGGTCGAGTCACACCTAATCCAATTATTATAGAAGTATTAAGGTGGGTGTCTAATCCGGTTATATCATTTATGTAACAATTCTCAAGTGGAATACAATCCCATATCCATGACAATGATCATCAAGGAGGTGGTACCAAATAATTCACTCAATTCTAAGGCAAAACTTGCCAAGGAAGCCACACGACATATCAGTTGTCTATACTAAATCTCATAACTCAAGTCCTTAAATACGCGTCCTCCCTATAGGGTGTATGGAATACCTATAGAGTAGAAGTGAGCCCCTTGACCCGAAGGCCGAAACTATGCACTCGGTAGCCAAGTTCGTGGCACGAGATTCCTTGCCAACTTAAGTCTTTCTCTTTAATTAATTAGTGTCTTATGAAATTCCAGGTTATTATTTTTAGAATAGCAAGGTTGATAATATTCAACTTAGCCATCAATCAAACAACCAATGTCAAATCCAAAAGACCCCGAGGGTCGCAACCATTCCAAGCCAACACGGCTTAGAGTTAGGCATCATGCCATAGCCCGAATAATTATCCGATTCAGTTGTTCAACCCAATTGTCCAATTATTTACTTTGAAACTCCTTTTTGCCTTAATGACCAAAATATCCTTCAACCTATAACTACCACATTTTCCTTTACTTTATTACCGCGTTTATCTCCTTAGGATATTTGTCATGAAAATGCTAACATAAAATAGCTAATACTACTTTAACATACAATAATTTCTTCGGTACGACAAAAGACCATATTACCCCTAAACATTCACCATACACAGTACACGTATACATTCCTAACATGCATTTCTAGTATATCATAAATTCATGCAGTTTCCACAAATAACTTTCAAATACGAATCATGGTATATAAAATTTATATTTTTACCCCTAGAACATGCAACACATAATAATCACCATTTAAACACATTTATACTCTAAGTTAACATGCTATATGTTCAAAATTATCTAAATTATCCAAGGGACACATTTAATCCATTTATGGGTTTTACCACGAAACCTGACAAATTTTCGGTTGGACTCTAATCCTAAACATGCACATTTCTATTTTAGCACAAATCCATATATGTTGTCATAAGCATACACTTTCAATTTTTAGAATACTGCCTAAGTATACAAATATTAGCATGGTAACATATATTAGCACCCTAAACATACTCATTTCCTTTTCTTAGCATAAATCCATATTCGTTATCATAAGCATACACTCTTCAAATTTTAGAATACTGCTTAGGCATATAAAAATTTGCATGGTAACATATATTAATTTACACATCATAATATTCACATAGAAACGAACTACAACATGCTTCCATTTCCCACAAAATACAAATCATATGATATCATCAACCTAAAATGATTTTTACCTTAGAAAACTAATATATCATTCTTACATAAAATTCTACCATGCTCCTACGGATTAGTTGGATTTACCTTTGAGCTAAGAAAATAATAACACCATGAATAGATTCTTCTAAAAATACCTTAAGCGGGATTGAGATTACCTAGAAATAAATAACACCATCCACAATTACAAGCATTAGTATCTATGCTAATTAAAATAATCAAAATGACAACCTATGTGAACTAATACCCGAAATACAATTAGGGAGAATAACCAAGGCGACCGGTGCATGAAATTTCTACGCACCAAGCCCAACGAAAGACAAAAAACTTATGTTGGAGAAATATTTGCTGCTTGGAGAGGTGAAACACAAGGGAAGAGTTGGGTGATTTTTGGGCAAGGTTTCGATGAAGGGAAGGGAGAGTTTGGGGCTGCAAACAAAGGTTTCAATGCTGGAATTAAGGGGAAGAAATAGAGGACTTGCAAGGAGAAAAATAGAGGACTTAAAGAGAGAGGGAAGGAGGGCCTTTGCTGTAGGTTGAGACTTAAGAAAAGAAGGGAAAAATAGAGAGACAATGGGTTGCTGCAAGGGTGAGTGGGGAAGGGTGCTGCAGGTTGGTTTTTGGGGATGAGGGTGTCAAAGCTTGGGAGAAGGGAAAAGGGCTGGCTGGATGCGTGGGAAATGAGGAAAATGGAGGGGTAGATGGCTAGAAAATTTGGGTAGGTGTGTAGGTTGAGAGGAGGGGAAGATAAGAGCTGCAACTTGGTGGATGGGCTGGGGTTATGTGAGGTTTGGGGCTGCATGTGGCTAGGTGACGTGATGGTTGTGGCTGCATGTGGGTGGGCTATTTTGCTGGGACTTTGTAGGGTAGAATGGCGTGGGAAAGGAGGAAAAAAATGGGTGGATAGATGGCTAGAAAGTAGAGTAGGGGTGTAGGTTGAGGGGAGGGGGAGATGATGGCTGCAACTTGGTGGAAGGGGTTAGGGTTTCAAGGGGTTAGTGTTTCGAGGGGTATGGGGCTGCAGGTGGCTGAGTGACGTGAGGGAGGATGGGCTGGGTTGGTGGTTGCAACATGTAGGGCTAGGGGTGGCGTGAGGGAGGATGAATTGTAAGGAGATGATGGGATGTGTTTGGGGAAGAGGGAAGGCTGCAAATGAGGGGTGGTTGCTGGACAAGAAGGGGGGCATACATGGAGAGAAGAAAGGAGGAGATGGGCTGCATGGGGAAGGGGTTTCGCTCAACAGGTTGGGGGGTTTTGGCTGGGGTTAAAGTGGGGAAAAAGATTGGGATTTGGTTAGGAATTAGTTAGCAAAAGTATCTCAATATATTAGGCTTTCAAATGTATGGTTATTAAGGAAAAAAATCCTACTTAAACAAGGTTTTATTTTCACCAAAAATGTCACTATTATTATCATGATCAATATTATTATTATTGGTGTTATCACTACCCCTCTTTTATTTTTGTAATTATTTCTAACATTATTATTCTTACAATTATTGTTATCGGTATTATTTTTAAGAGTGTTATTCGTAATAAGGCTATTGTTATTACCATCCCTTCTATTTTGATTACTATTTACTCTCTTCTTATTATCTTTATTAATACCGACATCAACGTTTATCTTCCTTTACTCATATATATACATTAATCTAGGTTATTTTCATAATTTAATAATTATAGACTCACTCGAAATGACAAGACGATCGTTTAAAAAGAATCATATGATTTAATTCGCCTACTAATCAAAATTTAAGTCTTGCATATCTAAATTAAGGATTTATTAATACGGGGTATTACAATTAAAGAAATCATGTAATTAATCATAGCAATGGCCTTGTTAATATAACAATTTTTTGTTCTAATTCTAGGATTATTGTTAATATATGGACCATAAATATTTTCCTTTTATAAACATATCATATTAAAACAATAATGATTATTACTTTCCTTTTATCATGACTATAATACCCTGAAATTTATCTAACCTTAATCCTAGGCCATTAATATTTTAATCCCATCCTAATAGTTTAATCTTAATCTTACACATAACTCTAATCCTAATCCTAAACTTCTTTTCCCTTTCTCCATTTTTTTTCCTTTTTCTCTTTTCTTCTTCTTTTTCTCGGTTTTCTTCTTCCCCAGGTGATTCTTCCTTCCCCAACCCATTTCCTATGGTTATGCCTCCAATCACAGGCCTACCTAAGCCTAAATTCATCATCACTACCACCACCTCCCTCAACTCCTTGGGTGTTTCATAGAAAATTTTAGTCCAAATCCCCGATCTCCTGCCTTTGTCCATACCTGATTTATGCCTCACTCGCTACAGTCTCAACTTTCGCACACCACCACCTCAACTATAAATACCCATACATTCTCTCTCCTTACCTCATTTAATACCTCACAAAACTTCTCCCCCAAGCTCTCTCTCTCTCTCTCTCTCTCTCTCTCTCTTTTCATAACTTCTCTATGGTTCACTCCATTACTTTTTGCCATTTTTGTGTAACAAGGTTTGTGTAATTTATGTCACCCCCTCACACTGCACTACCTTTGTTGCATTAGAACCCCACACAAATCATCCCTATCTATGTTAACACCTCACATAAACCATCCCATCAACACCACCCAACAATCCCCATCTCCACTTTGTCATTCGTCGCCCATCCATCACAACCTTTACCACTAATTTTGGCTCAGTTGCCTTAGTCATCGTGTTTTTCCTCCCTCTCAACCAAATTGTTTTATTTCCTTCATTATTTCCTAGCCTTTCTGAGTAGGTCAACTCATCAAGCGAGTTAACTTGTTGAGTTGGTAGACTTGTCAAGCGGGTTAACTTGTTGAGTACTTGAATCTCTCCCTTGACTCTTAGAAGAGTGTGTTGTTGCTAGCAATTTTCTTTCCTCTTAGCCAAGCCATTTTCTTTCCCCTCATCCAAGTTACTTCCTTTTTCCTAGATCTCAGTCATTGCCCTTGTCGGGTGCATTGGTTCCTTTTGTTCTTCTCTGTCTACCCTTTTTATCTCTCCCTCTCTTATATATTTCTCCTTTTGCATTATTGTCCTTCATTTGTTTTCCTACATTATAACCTTGGTTTCTTCTTCATTTTTATGTGGTTTTCTAGAGGCCTTGGAGGAAGAGGATGTAATACCCCAAATTTTAGCTAACTCTAATTCCGAGTAATTAATATTATAACCTAATTCTAATATTAGAAAATTTATTTTTCTATCTTATCCTAACTCCCTAATCCTAAATCTTAGTCTAACCCTAATTTTTATATTAGGTTACTAATATCTTTTCTAACCTAAAACTAATCATGAATACCTAACCTAATCCTAATTTATCCTAATACCTAACCTAAATTAATTTTAACCTAAATCTAAATCTAAACCCACACCATCTCCCTTTTTCTCCTTTTTCTTTTTCTTTTTCCTCTCCTTCCCCTCATATTTTTCCCCGACCGATTCTCTTCCCCTCCCCTTATATGCATGACTCCCCTTACCAAGCCTACCCGCTACCCCCATCAACTCCCCCTCCATAGCTCAAGGGTATGGGGTTGAAAATTTGGTCGATCACACTACCTACTCCTTTTCCTTCATGTATGTGTGCATGTGTATGTAAAGCACATTTAATACCTAAAACTACCTCCTTCTCCCTCTATTTTCTATTGAGAATTCACACCACCAACACAGCCTTCCTAGTTATTGTTAATGTTAGTGTTCTAGGAATATATATTGAATCTATTTATTGTTTTATCCCTACCAAAACAGTTATGATGGATTTGTAAAATTAGGGTTTATAAGTCTTGATAATAGTAATTGTTGAGATACGGTTATTAGTACATGTGTAAGACATTATATTTAGGCCTTGAAATTTGAGTATGTTGATAATAATAATAATTGAGGAATATTTACTAATTTTGGTGGTTCAAAAAGTAACATAAGAAGAGTGATTGTTTGATCTCTACTAGAAAAGTTATGATAGATTTGTAAAATTAGGATTTATAAGTCTTGAGAATAGTAACTGTTGAGATAGGGTTATTATGCATGTGTAAGACATTATATTTAGGCCTTGAAATTTGAGTATGTTGATAATAATAATAATTGAGGAAGATTCTAATTTTGGTGGTTAAAAGAGTAACAGAAGAGGAGTTATGATAAAAGTATTAAATTAGGGTTTTAGGGGAATATAAGTGTCTTAACCCTAGAGAATGGTCTTGTGATATCGTGATGTGCCTCACCTATTTTGAACATGTTATGTACTTGTCAAATCAAACATGAATAAGATATTAATCATTTAAAGTGAAATATCACGTGAGTCAGGCCGATGTGTTTACGGGTTTGTTCCATCTGACGATAATAGTGACTCAGGTGTGTAGTCCTTGAGAGGTGTTTCAGACCATTCCATCGGTTTAATAATATTGGCTTAGGTGTGTTATCCTTGAGAGGTGCTTTAGTCCGTTCCATCGGATTAAGAATAGTGGGGCCTTATACTCATCGTGAATAACAATATGATTTGAGATAAGTAACCTAATGGATAAGATACTAATGATTTAAAGTGGAAGAGTATGTGAGTCAGGACCAAGGTGTTGAGTCTATTCCATTGAACAATAATAGTGGCTCAGGTGTGTTGTCTCTGAGATGTGTTTCATATCATTCTATTGGGTTAAGAATAGTGGTTGAGGAGCGATTTGCCTTGAGAGGTGTTGGGTCCATTTCACCGGATGATAATAGTGACTTAGGTGTGTTGTCCCTGAGAGGTGCTTCGTACTGTTCCACCAGTTTAAGAATAGTGGGAGTCCTTGAACTCAACGTAAATGAAAGAATGAAAATAGTTATATTTAATAAAGATTCTTGGATCATTACTTGTGATATTTTATGTGTTTTATACATGTACTTATCCTCTACTATGAACGTATGCGTCTAACTATATCCCTGAATTGATAGTATTGTTACCTTACTCAATATGTAGGATACTAACCATCCTTTTTATGGGTGCTACTTATTCTCACGAGCAGATGATCTGGATGCTTTTGTGCAGGTTTATAAGGGCTAGTTGGATGATTTTGCTGCCTTTGATGCATTGTATAGGGATGAGTGACTTTTCCTATATTGGGTTTTTAGGTGAATATTCTTGTTATCCAAATGATGTTTTTTAACAGGATACCTTTTGGAATCTTCAATTCATGGTATCTCCTTTTGTTATATATATTTTTATTGTATCCTAGAGTTAATCTCCAAAATCAAATTTATATTAATAAAGCTTTTCTTATTTATCATTACTATATTTTACTATAAATGGTTTTAGTCTTATGATTAATGTAAGGATGGTATGGTAAACTAGACTTATGTCAATTACGGTGGTAACACCCATTATTTTGATCATATGCTTCCATAGTAAAATAAAAAGTTTCAGCAGTAAAATTTGGGGGCGGGGGTGTTATAGAGGATTAAGGCCTTTTTTTTTGTGTAGAGACCGATGTCGGATAGGTAAGGATACATATTGTGGTTAGGGCTTTAAATACTATACGTAAACTCATGCTTAGTGTTATTATATTTCATAACTCATGTTGTTAATGTCATTTTATGATAATGTTGTACTGTATCATGGAAAAGTAAGTATTACATGAAGAGCATGAGCTTATGTGATGTCTCTTGTGATAAGTTTTGCTTTGCAACCCTAAATAGGGTAGTATGGTCCATAGTATGGAAAGTGGGTAACGAATATGGTTAAGATGTATGGCAACGTAATAAGTTGAAGGTTGAAAATAATAATGTTGGACTTCAAGGGGTTTATGAAAATACTATAAGAAAAAGTATCTGTTATGATGACTTTTGCCATTGCTGAAACCATGAAAATTGTCACTACAATAATTTAGCAACGACATGTCATCACCATAAAGTTGCTACTACAAATGCGTACCTAGAAATGACTTCAAGGGTAGATAAGTATGTCATCACCATTACATTTTCAACGACAACAATAGGCACTGCTATACCTTTTTATGACGGCGATGGTTTTTTAATTTATGCTGATTTTTTTCATTTTAGTAAATTATAGCAACAAATTTTCATCATAAAAAGATTTATTATGATCATAAATTTAAAAAAAATTTATTTTCAACTTTTTAAAAATGTATAGTGACGATGGGTTGTAGCTGAAAGTGTTTGATGAATTGGCCTATTTTAGGCATTTTTTAATAAAAAAAAAATATGAATTGTCACAACAATATTTGATGATGTCATTATTATAAATGGGGTATAGTGGCCGTATATTTTATCCCTTCTTTACCTAAAAGATTTTTTTATAGACATTCAAATATGTACATGTGTGTGTGTGTATAGACATTTATGATTACAAATTATATTAAAACATAAATCGTCAAATTTAAGTCTACTAAATATTTTACATATTTAAAAAAGGGTTTCTTATGTTCATATGTTTTAGATATTAAAAATAAATACACAATCTAATCCAAAAAATATATCATTATCATCATCAATCTCTTCATTCTAAGGGGACTATGGATGTTGTTGTATTGTGATATATTGTATTTACCATTAATGCATCTATCCATATGATCCATCCTAGCATCATGAATTTGAAGAAACCTTAATATCTCATCAATTCTAGGGTCAAGTTGGGCAACAATAGATCAGGAGGTGTCAGAATCAACCCATGGAGCACAAATAGAAATAGAAGCACTAGAAGAAAAAGAGCTCACCACTATACATCTAACACCTCGGCTAAAGTGTAATACCCTAAATTTTAGCTAACATAATCCCATATAATTAATACCTTAAACAAATTCTTATTTGGAGAAATTGATATTTTAGCATTACGCTAACCCTAATTCTTTAATCCTAAAATCTTAACCTAATCCTAATCTTTAACCTATATAATTTATATTTCTTAACCTAACCTTAATCTCGATTGAATTATATCTTTTTATCATACCCAAATTAGCTAATGAAAAGTTAATCTAATATGAATCCTAGTATTAGCCTTCTTCCTTATCTTTTCTTTCTCTTTTTCCTTTATCTTTCTCTTTCCTCCTTCGATTTCTTCTTCTTCTTTCCCCTACCTTGTGTGTATCTCTTCTAGCATATACAACACATTACTATCCACTTTCATCTCAACCATCATCTCCCTCAATTCCATTTGACATGTTTTGTTGAAATGTTTGTCATCTCCTTATGCCTTTGCCATGCTGATCACCATCGTCACCACCCTCTTCTATCCTTCCTCCTTCAAATCACCAAACACTAGGGATGGCAATTTTCCCCGCGGGTTCGGGGCCCCGTCGGGGATTCTCCGTTCGGATTCGGGTTCGGGGAGAGAATTCGGGGATCGGGTTCGGGTTCGGGGATTCTTAACGGGGATTTTTTCGGGGACGGGTTTGGGGTCCCCATCCCTGAACCCGCCCCGAAATTATATATATATATATATATATTTATATAATTATATATATAATATATATTTATATAATTATATATATATAATTTTTTATAGAATATAAATTAAAAATATAATATAAAAAAATAGTTTGAGGATCGGGGATGAGATCGGGGATCGGGTATAAAGTCGGGTTTCGGGGATCGGGTCGGGTTTTAAGAACGGAGAATAAATCGGGGATGGAAAATAGATCAGGGATCGGGTCGGGTATGGGGATTTGATCCCTGCGGGGATCGGGTCGGGGAATCCCCGATAAAAAAATAACGGGGATCGGGTCGGGTTCGGGGATAATTTTCCTTATCAGGTTCGGGGATGGGGATGGGGTCCCCATCCCCGACCCGCCCCGTTGCCATCCCTACCAAACACACACACACAAAACCTTCTTACTCTCTCCATACCTCATTTATTGCCTACTTTCTACTGAGCAAACCATCCACGCACCACCACCTTCTTCCTTCTTTTTCTTTCTTCCTCCCCCTACCCTATTTGACTCATTAAACTATCATCACCATCACCATGCACCACCACTACCACCAAGCACCACCATTGCTTGTTAAAAGAACCACCTCAATCACCCCATCAATCCCCATCAAGCGGATAATTGAGGCACTCGTTCTTTTTCACGGGTATTGCTCATTTCCATGAGTATATCCGCCTTATTTTGTAGGTGATTATTGATTTCTACTTTTAATTTGCTTTCCTTTGGTGAGCACTAATCGAATTGGTATAGTGTATGGTAATCTAGATATCTCCATCTCTCTATGGATTCTTAGTCCTTTGTTTTCACCTTACATATTTCCTTCTCTCTATTTCATATTATATATTGTGGTAGAATCGGGTGCTTCCCACACCTTATTCCTTGGTATGAAGTTACTTTTACCTTTCACCTAATATAGACTATGTATAGAGAGCGACTATTCTATGTTGGATACAGCGTTACACTCCTACATTTTGTGTTTTAGATTTTGCAATTAAAGCTTTAAAACAAAAATTTTAAGTTAATAAATTTGAGGATGTTACAAGTTGGTATCAAAGATTTAGTTTTGATTATCGTATTTTGTTTTTAAATAATTCAGTCTTCAAAGAATCCCTTATCTAATTTTATTGGTTCATTTCATAGTTTGGAAAACTCAATTCTTGTAAAACCTGGATTAACTTGCAAGGAATCGAGAATGGGTAGTCTAGGAATCCTTTGAATGTACTTATGTGGAATATGAGCTAGTAAGCTATGAATATTTACCCTAATATGTTTTTTATCTTACAGTTAGATCTCCATGACCCTTAATGGTCATGTCAATCCTTTAGAGGAGGCTTTTGAGGCCTTCGTCGATTTTATTAGGTGTCTGCCACTGCCACCTCAGCCTCAACCGCCACCACTATCCTCGCATTACAGGATATCAGAGAGGTCCGACTTCAGAGGGTTACGGGACATCACTTGCTGATCTATGTTAGTGAATATAATATATTAATATTTGAGGGATAAATTTGGAACATGGAAAGGATATATGAAGTAGTTGATTGTTCACCGGCTCAGAACGTGAACATATTAGCTTTCTTTCTTTGAGGACCTATAGATACCTAGTGGGTAGGTCATTGTGTGTAGGGAGGACTATCGATGTCTAGGAGGACTTCAAAATGGCAATATGTATAAAGTTTTATCCAAAGAGACTCAAAAAAGACAAACTTAAAGTAGTTTATGTGGTTGACCTAGGGGAGCATGACATTGTGACAGTACCACGCTTGATTTAAGGAGCTATTGATGTTCACGTCGAGTATAGCAGCTTGTGAGTTGATGATGGTATATTAGCTTGAATAGGGGATTCGTTTCAATGGAGGATGGTAGGTGCCATAGCTTTCTAGGATTTGGCCACATTATATGAACAAGCATATGTTACGTCTACGATAGTGTAAGATTAGGCTTGCATCTTGGGTAAGAGAAAGCTAGAGACATAGGGTTCTAGAGGGAGAATCTAGTTTTGAGAAGGTGGAAAATGAGTATAGTTAAATGTATGGTGATGTAATACATTAAGAAATGAAAATTAATGATATCGAACATATAAGGTTTTTCTGAAATAAGAACGACTAGCTTTGGTGATCGCTAATTAAATCGGTATAGGGTATGGTTATTCGTATATCTACATCTCTTTATGGAATCATAGTCCTCAATTTTAACTTTACATATTTCCTTATCTCTATTTCGTATCCTATATAGTGGTGGAATCAGGTGCTTTCCACGTCTGATTACTAGGTACAAGGTTACTGTTGCCTTACACCCAACATAGACTATGCATAGGGAATGCCTCTTTTATATTGGATGTGGCATGAAAATTCTATGTTTTGCTTTGTAGATTCCATATTTAACACTTTAAAATGAAAAAAAATTAATTCAATAAATTTGGGGGTGTTACACTAATGATCAAACATAGGTGACTAATAGGATGTTTGTTACCTTACTAAGAGGTGTGTTGATGCAGGGTCATCCTCATTTGATGATTACACTCTTGTTGTAATACCTCCAAAATTTACCACTGAAAAATTTCATTTTATTGAAAGATACAATGGAAGTAAGGAAAATAAAACTGTGAATTTCGAAGATATCACCACCGCGATTAGTACAAGCCTGGCCCCCAGACGGTCTCATAGTAATCATAAGGCTAAATAAAAATTATCAACAACCATTAGTCAAACTTAAAATAAGAATTCATAAAAGTACTGAAACATTCATAATACAAAAATCAGATTACGCGTAAAAGAGTTTACAATCCAAGAGTGCATAATTAAAGTACCCAGAAGGGATAAAAGTTACAGTACGATGAAATAAGTTTGAATAAACCGATACAAGATAAAGGAACATTAAAAAGGAAATCTGGCCACATCGCTTTTGGTCCCTAGGCTAAGTTCATCTCAACTCTCAACCCCATCCGATGCCTCGTAAGCATCAAAGGCATCGAAAATAGTATCACTTGCCTACACAAACTTAGGAGGGACCTCTACTCGTGGGAATGAGCTGCACCCATAAAGTGGGTGGTCAGTACGCTAGGTACTGAGTAACACAACCATGCATCTAAGGCCAAGCATATAAAAACATATAACATAGCATGATCATATAGACATCATATGAAAAATATAGATAATAAAAGCCAAGCTATAGTCTGGATACTCATATTCTTTAAATCTTTGATCAATACTCTTGTCACACCATGCGTATTATAATTCTATGCGAGTGCGGGAACCCTACTATTATAACCGGTGGATCAGAATGAATAGGGAGAACGCACTTGACCACTATTATATGTCGGTTGATCGATCTCTAGGGTAAGATGCTCCTAGCCACTATTATGCAGGTGGATCAGTCTAGCCCTGACTCTCATGGTGTTCCGCCGTAAGTAATTAGTGTCTTTTACATATCTTATCGTAACTTAGAGTTTGGTTTATTGAGCTTGGGATCCTCTACTATTATAGCCGGTGGATAAAAAACGAACAGGGCAGAACGCACTTGACCACTATTATATGCTGGTGGATTGGTCTCCAGGGCACCCCAGCACCTGGCCACTATTATGCTTGTGGATCGATTTGGGCCCGGCTCAATAATCTTCCACTTTAAATAATTAGTGTCTTACTATGTCTTATTCAGCAAGTTTTCACCCTAAACATGCATGCCACAATCCATCTACTCTTATCCTCCCAAGAGGGCTTGTCCCATATCTTAAGACTTCTATACCTCCTAATGCACCCCAACATCCTTTCCTTCTTCCACTTACTCACAATGGAGGCTCAACTCCTAAGTGTGTGGGTCAAGGCCCACTACCTTTTGCCATCCCAATCCGCTCACTATCTCCCCCTAGGGAAACCCCTAAAACCCTAACTAGACCTATATGGTACATCCTTCCTCTGTCTCACGCAACCAAATCTCCTTTACCATCCTACACATCACCTCACTTAGATTCAACACCCATTATTTCACTTTACTCCCCAAATACACATGTGACCATAAACCCTAGTTGGTCACTCCAAACCCTAGTACCTTTTTTTTCCTACATGTCACCCCTCCATTTCTCACCTGCCATCCTTGCTTTCCCATGATACCCATAATCATCCTACACATGATATTCTTCCACTCTCATCCCATACTCCGCCCACCCTTAATTATTTTTACTTTCACAATCACCTCCAATTAGGGTTTTCCTCTCCAAAACCTAGCTAGGTTTCCTATGCATCCTTATACCAACCTACGTACTATTTTTCACCCAAAGCCTCCAATCACCCCCAACAACTCTTCCCTTACCTTACTTACACCCTAAGGTAACTTTTCCTATGTAAAGATCATCCCCATGTAGACTCCATCCATCCCATGTAAACCCCAAAAATTCCCATGCAAACACTAGAGATTTCCATGCAAACTCCTTTTCATCCCATGCAAACCCTAGAAACTCCCATGCAAACCCTAGAGATCCCCATGAAAATTTTACCCCACTCTTTTATTTTGTTCATAATTCCCTTTTACTTACCCCCTCATGGATTATAAGATAATTAGGTCAATCCCATATCCCTTTTGTCAACTCACTTCCCCCCTTTCCTTCTTCATCCTTTCACCCCATATCAATATATTAAACATCCTAGCATGCATGTCCTAAAGGGTCACATCATACAACATCATAAGCACAACACACATATATTATTATTATTATTATTATTATTATTATTATATATATATATGCCATAAGGAAACCACATAAGCATACCTCAACCCCAAGTTGCGCTACATGTAAAACAGTTATAATAATCATAAGATACACAACATAACATAGTACATGGCATATAAGGCACATAACACACACATAGAGGGCCTTAGCTACATCCTTACCTAACACGACACCAATCTTGGAGCACGCTCCTACACCTACTTAGGGTTTTGACTGGATTCACCTATAAGAGGGAAAAACTAAGGGTTAACTTCCCTTTTACCAAAATTACCATTATTTGTTACCTTACCCTCATCCTAGCCTAATATTAGGGTTACTACTATTAATAGTAGTTTTGTATGTAAAAGTAGGGTTTTTATTCTTAAGGTAGCTAACTATGTTATTACTAGTCAAAATAGGTTCGTGTTAAGGTATTTATAGCCATATTTATATTATTAAAGATAATAGCTTTAATACTACTACTAATAGTAATAAAAATAGTTGTAGCAAAATAATAATAATAATAATAATAGTTCTAATCTTAAGAATAATACTTGAAAAGGTCCTAATAATCATAATAATAGTAACCTTAGTGATAATAAGGTCCAGGTTAATAATAGTGATAGAAATAATAATAATAATAATAATAATAATAATGATGATGATGATGATGATGATGATGATGATGATGATGATGATGATGATGATATTGGTAAGGATAATAATAATAATAATAATAATAATAATAATAATAATAATAATAATAATAATAATTGAAATAATGATAATATAAGGGTTCGAATATTTGCAATAATAATAATAGTAATAATATGCTAAAGTTAGCATTAATAATAATACTAATAATAATAATAATGATGATGATGATGATGATGACGACGACGACAAAAATAATAATGATATTAATGATAATAAAATAATGAAAATCATAATAAAAAAAATAAGGTTTCGATCCCTTTATAATAATAATAGAATAAATATCCTGAGGCTATATTTAATAATAATAATGATAAAATAATAATGATGATGATATCATAATAATAATAACAACAACAACAACAATAATAATATTAAGAATACTAACATTAATACAAATAAAAAAGATGATATTAGCATAAATAGGGTTTTAAGGGTTGGAGTACCACCTAGGGTTAGTGGCGACCAGGCGGCACAAGCTGTGGTGCACGAGGACAACGGTGGTGGTAGTGGAGGGAGAAGAGGGGGTGGAAAGTTAGTTGTTTAGGATAGGAGAGGGGGGATGAGAGGGTGATTTAAGTGGTGGAGGATGCCCTAGGTTGAGAGGGCTGGAATGATGGTGGTGTGTAGGTGGCGGCGATGTGGTGGCCGAAGGTGGTGGAGAGGGAGGAAGGCAGAAGGAGAGGGAGGAAGGGAGAAGGAAGGTAGGGGAAGGTAGAGGAGGTTCTGCTTGTGGTTTTAGGGGGTAAAGGGAGTGGTGGTTGTGGCAGGAACGGTGGCAGACAGTAACGCGAAGGGGGGTAGTGTGTGAGATGAGGTTAGTCAAATAACCAACTTTACATGGCCAAGGAAACTCGTGCAGGGAGAATCGAGGGTGGTGAGTGGTGTAGTTCGGTGGAGGTTGGTGCAAGGAGTGTTTTGGGTCGTGATTCGGGCAGCGGCGATGGGATGGACGGCTTAACAAAAAGCGACGTATAAAGGAAGGAAATTTTTGGGCAGTGAGAAAAATATCGAATGGGGGTGGTGGAAGGGTATTTATAGTCTAATGAAGGGGGAAAATGACAGAGTGGGAAGAGGGGAAAATGATAGCACGCGTGGCAAGTCGTCGGTCAGTGGCACACAGCCGGTGCAGGCTTGCAAAGTTGCAAGTCTGTCAACTTAGGAAAGGAGAAAGAAAGGGAGAGAGGGGCATGGGTGAGGAGAGAGAGCGAATGATTGGGTGGAGAAGGGAGAGGGATCGACAGGGATGAGAGGGGAGGTGGCAGGACGGCGTGCGGCGTTGCAGAGGCCGCATGCCTGCATGGGGAAGAGGGGAAGTCAAAGGGTCAAGGGAGGAAGGAAGAAAAAAGGGGTGGACTGACCGACTAAGGGAAAAATAAAGAAATAAAAAGGAAAGGGAGAGCCGAATCGGGTGGTTGGCAAGGGAAAAAGAAGGGTGGTATGCCTTGGGCCGTGCGGGAGAAGAGAAGGGAAGGAGGGAGGTTTGGGTTGCGGGGGTAGGCTGGTCCAAATCGGGGAAGGAAGGGAAAAAGAAAAGAAGGAAGGAGAGGAAGGAGAAAGGAAAAAAAGAAGGGAAAATGGAAAAAGAGAAAAAGGGGGGAAGGAAAAATAGATGGGTTGGGGTATTTAGAATATTTTGGTATTTTGGAATATTTAAAATAATAATATTCTAATAAAATAATAATTAAGTTTCCTTTTTATGTTAATTTAGAATTTTTGAAAGATTTTTCCTTAATTCCATTTTAATTAGGAAAACATCCTAATTTTTTCCAATTAAACTATTTATTATTTTTCTCTTGATTTTACCTTAATTACTTTCTCTTATTTTAATAAAATAATTTATTTAGTTAATTTTTTGAATAAATTCTTATTTTACCATAATTTCTTAAATTAGGGTTTTGAATTATTTCACTTGCCATTAATTTTACCATGTTTGAAAGTCACAAAACTCTCCTCACTTGAAAAAATTAATCACTCCTAAGAAAACTAGACATCCAAGCCATGCAAACTTTGTCAACCAACCACCTCCACATAATAATACCCCACCTTTTAAGCCACGTCTTCCCCTAATTTTTCCCACCCTTTTTAGCTCATTTTCTCTTATTATTTTAGCTCCTAAAATACCCCAAAAACTCAGCCCATTTTGCACCCACAATAGCCACACAAAATAAGCCACAAGTCCTTCTCAAGCTACATGACAAGTTCTTTTCAGCATTTGGGAAGAATAATACAGATTTTTGGGAAGAACAAGAAAGACTAGAAGAAATTCCTTACTCTTTTTTTTCCCTTACAAGATTAAAATGATCATTTTTTCTTTCCTTATGAATATAGTGGCATCTACATGAGTGGTCCATATGCTAGAAGACTCCCACCATTTGAAAATCTGCACAAGACACACCCCATGACTGAATCACATGGGTGTTATATTAGATAGTGTTATTAATTTTTTTTAATTCAAATCACATGTGTTAGTTTTATAAGTTGTAACCTTTAATCCTACACTCCATCTATAATTTAAAAGGAAAGAATGAAAGAGAACACAACTTGTTTTGGCTACACACATTTTTCTCTCAAAACCGAGAGCTACTCTTCTTCAAGTCTAGTGTAAGAGTTTGAAGTTTTTATAATATATTCCAAGATTTATACTAAGAGTTTAAACTTTAAGCAATTTTTTTGAGTATTGATTCAAGGAGTTACCAAGAATCAAGTTTATCTTCTCAAATCTCTCCCCATTCTACTCTTAGTTTTTGGTTGATCTAACCTTAATTAGACACCACTTCCTAGCATGACCCAAGTTGGATCTCATATGCATGAAGAAGGGTGAATTCAAGTGGACTAAGGCCGCACAAGACACCTTTGAGGTGATCAAGGAAAAGTTAAGTGAAGGACCTATCCTAACATTACTCAATTTTAACAAATTATTTGAGGTTGAGTGTGATGCTAGTGGAATAGGCATTGGAGATGTTCTACTACAACAAGGGAAACCGGTCGCCTTCTTTAGTGAAAATATTAACGGTTCTAGGGTGAATTATAGAATGTATGACAAATAGTTCTATGCTTTAGTAAAAGCTCTAGATCATTGGCCCCACTACTTATGACCCCAATCATTTGTGCTACACACAGATTATGAGACATTAAAGTACATCAGCAGCCGACACAAGCTTAATCCAATACATGCAATATGGGTAGAATTATTACAATCTTTTTCCTTTGTATCCAAACATAAAAGTGGCAAAACGAATGTAATAGTAGATTCACTCTCTAGGAGGTATTGTATGCTCTCTTTGTTAAAATTGAGAGTATTAGGGTTTGGGTGCATTTGGGAGCTCTACAAGGATGATGAAGAATTTTGCTGCTATTTCAACGATGAAGACAAAAAGAGAGGCTTGTTTGTCATCCAAGAGGGATTCCTTTTCAGGAACAACAAGCTATGCATTCCCAAATGCTCCGTTAGAGAACTACTTGTAATGGAAGTGCATTTCGGCATCAACAAGACCATGGACGTACTTGGTGAGAATTTTTATTGGGCCAAACTTGTGAGAGATGTATAAAGTGTAATAGCTAGATGTGTCACTTATCAAAAGTCTTAGAGTCATTTCCACCAAGGACTCTATACTCCTCTACCTATCCCACACCAACCATAGGATTATGTGAGTATGGACTTTATAGTAGAAATGCCTAAGACACAAAGGTAGAATGATGCTATAATGGTGGTGGTGGATTGGCTCTCGAAGATGGCTCATTTTCTTGCTACAAGATGGATGACACCTCTTACCCAATCTATTCTTCAAAGAGATAGTTATGTTGTATGGTATTCCCAAATCAATTGTTTCAGATAGGGATACCAAGTTCCTTAGCTATTTCTAGAAGACTTTGTAGAGGCTCGTAAGTACCAAACTCTTATTCAGTATTGCCTACCATCCACAGACTGATGGACAAACAGAGGCCACCAATAGGACCCTCAACATGCTCCTAAAAATTTTTGTTCTCAAATCCTTACAGAATTGGGACACCAAACTATCTAATGCTGAGTTTGCCTACAACCGATCACTAACCTATGATATAGGTCACTCTCCTTCTGAAGTAATATATGGGGTGAATCCTACTACTCCCATCGATTTGTTACCTCTCCCCCATCGAAGCCCACACCAACTTCAAAGCACAAGAAAGGGCTAGGGCAATGAAAATACTTCATGAGCAGGTGAGATAAAAAATTGAGAGGGTTGATGAGATGTGTAAGAGTAAAGCCATCAAGCATCGGAAGCAACACTTGTATGAGCCAGGAGACCTAGTTTGGATTCACCTTAGAAGGGAATGATTTTCTTCTAAACAAAAGAACAAACTCATGCCTAGAAGTGATGACCCATACAAATTCATTGAAAAGATTGGTGATAACGCATATAAGTTGGAGCTATCTGAGGAAATAGAAGATATATCAAACATATTTAATGTGGGATATCTACTTCCTTACATTCATAATAAACCCTTCGAAGATAAGGGGGCTGTTTTTCAAGAGGGAGAGGATAATGCAGGAACATCCTCATTTGATGATCACACTGTTGACCTTAATTTTTCTAAGTTTGAGAGTCATAAAACTCTCATCACTTAGACAAAGTAATCACTCCTAGGAAAACTAGCCTTGCAGACCTTATCAACCTTTACCATCTCCACATAATAATACCCGAGCTTTTAAGCTAAAATTTCCCCTAATTTTCCACCTTTTTTAGCTCATTTTATTTTATTATTTTAGCATATACCCCAACAATACAGTCCATTCTACACCCACAATAGCCACACAAAACAAGCCACAAGTCCTTCTCAAGCCACATGACAAGTCCTTTTCAGCACTTGGAAAGAACTGTACATTTTTAGGAAGAACAAGGAATGCTAAAAGACATTCCTTACTCCTTTTTTTTCCTTAAAAGATTAAAATGATCCTTGTCCCTTTACTTATGAATCAAGTGGTAGCTATATGAGAGGGACATATGCTTGAAGACTCCCACCATTCAAAAATCTACACAAGACACATCCCATAACCGAATCACATTGGTGGTATATTAAATAGTTTTATTCATTTGTTTTTAATTCAAATCACATGTATTAGTTGGATTACTCCATATATAAGTGTCAAGGAGAGACTGAAAGAGAACTCAACTTGTTTTGGCTACACACATTTTTCTCTCAAAACTGAGAGCTACTCTTCTTCAACTCTAGTATAAGAGTCTGAAGCTTTTACAAAATCTTCCAAGATTTATCCTAATATTTTAAACCTTGGGTGAATCTTGTGAGTATTTATTCAAGGAGTTACCAATAATTAATTCCACCTTCTCAAATCTCTTCCCATTCTACACTTAATTTTTGGTTGATCTAACCTTAATTAGACATCACTTCCTAGCATGACCCAAGTTGGATCTCATATGTATCATTTGTTGAGTAAGTGTAATAAGGATTGGGGTGTGAAGCTATCACATGCAATTTTTTCTTAAAATTATAGTCCTTCCCAATCAATCTACTCAAGTCCTTTTGAGAGTGTCTATGGTATAAATCTCTATATGCCAATTAACTTGGTATTATTAAAGAATGGAGCTTTGAAGTGTTATGAAACCCATAAGAGAGTGGAGTATTTCAAGCATTTACATGAGAAGATTAAAGAAAACATCAAGAAGAGAAATGTTACTTATCAAGCCAAAGCTAATAAGCATGGAAGTAACCATATATTTTCTCCTACAGACTTAGTGTGGTTACACCTTGGAGTAACATTTTCCTCACTTAAGAAAGAACAAGCTCATAATGAAAGAAAATGGTCCTTTATAGATTATTTAGAAATGTGAGAAAAGTTCTTACAAGATCAATTTACCAAATTCCTATAGAGGCATTTCAAGGAGGTTCAATGTAAGTGATCTTTATCCACATTATAACAATGAAAAATTTGAGGACAAATTCTTATCAACAAGGGAATAATATTATAGGAGCATGTCCTACAAATTCTACAAGCCATGGGTTGACTTATTTCCTATTAGAGTCCATTAGTTTATCCTTGTTGGAGGAATTGGGCCAAACCAACAACACCGCGCCTCATAAGGTGCTTACTTGCTTAATTATGGATCAAGGACAAACTTAGTGATCATTACTAAAAATTTTAATGATGACACATGTTTGACACATATGATGGATGAAAATAAGGGGGAACAATTGACCATGTTCATAAATATATTAGATGTTAGAAGATTTTGTTAGTAGATATTGTTAGAAGTTTAATCTTGTTAGTTAGTTTATCTTCTAGTGTGTGTGTGTGTTGATTTTATGTGCTTTTTAGCTCTTAGTTTTATCTTATCTTTTTATGGAGAATCAAAATTGAGAAGGTGTAGAATTAATTATAAAAAAAATGGTATTACACACATTGAAGATACACCGGAAAAAACAAGTCAAATTTGATTCTTTAATTGGTTCTTAATGTGATTTCTTTCTTGAATTTTATTTCTTTGCAACTCAAATTCACATTTTATTTACTCAATTTTTGTGTGATTTGAGAGATCTATTTTTTGTTTAAATTAAACACAATCATATCCCAAATCAACCCATCACAATTGTGGGATCATAACTTGTATTTGTGTGTGTAGTCTAGTATGGATTGTTATTTGCATGTGTCTAGAGGAGTTTGGAGCTAAATGGAGGCCAAGGGAGGGAAAATGAGAGCCTGACTTAGTTGACACAATTCATGTTTCTTTATGTTCAACGGTCTTGCATTATTTGAAAAAAGTCAAGAGTTTTGGAAAAAAAAACACAGGGCACCTATGTTTGTGAATATGGTCCATGTTTTTCTTATTTTATGTTGTTAGCTTGTGTCAATTATGTACTACTACAAATAAATTGTGTATGTGACCCTAGAAATGATAGTTTGATGTTGAGTTTTTCCAAACCCTCTCATCTTGTATTCTTTTGTGTTTGTTAAGAGAATTGTGTGCTTTGTGAGGATTGTTTGATTCTCCTTATAATCACAAGTGTTATATGTAATAAATATCATCATTATTTCCATAATTATTCTTATGTTCTAATTGTTCTATCAATTGGATCTTAGATTTTTTTTTAATTTCTTATTAGATCAAGTCATGGCGTTCACATTGTGGATTTTCTAGTCACATATATATTCAACATCAAACACATCATCTTCAACTTCTTTTACAACCAACTTGTTCCACCATCCCTCTTTTACAACCAACTTGTTCCACCATGAATTGACCCCATTAATCACGATTCCATCTATCATTAAGACTCCATTATAATTCCATTAATAATCCCTATCCAAATCAAATCTAAAAACCCTAAACCAAATTGTGAAAACCAAAGCCCTAACCCTCAAGTTCACCAAATTATTCTTTTTGTTTTGATGCAATTCTTATATGACTTGTATAAATTACTTATTTTTGGTGTTGTGTGTTTCCAACTAGTTGTAATTTGGGTTTTAACCCCTACATTTATACAAAAAAGGACATATAATGCTTATGATATCATGATTTCTTTACATAAAATTTTAAAATTATTTATCTCTAATTTAGGCTATTAAAAAAATAAAAATGTCAAAATTGATATCGGAATGTTCTCTATAAATAGATAGTCATATTAATATATTTCATGCATATAAAAAATGCATGTATATGTGAAAATACACACATCTTATAAGAATACACAATTTTTATGATATAAAGATAGATCTTTTGCTAACATAAGTGCCAAAAGAAATATATATGACCGAAAATAAAATATGGATCTTTCAATACTAAAATTCACATTTTTTAGGGTGAGAATGTACATTTTTCATGATAAAAATGTACAGTTTTTTTTATAGATGTGCATTTTTCCAACATAAGAACGTACGTCTTACAAAACATAAATATACATCTTTCAATATAAGAATACACGTTTTTTATTTATACAAGTACAAAAGAGAAATACTAATTTGCTTTAAATAAATACACATCTTCTATGACAATAACATGCATATTTATAAAGAAGAATGTGCATCATTTTTATTTGTGTAAATATAAAGAGAAATACGCATATTTAAACACAAATACTCATCTTTTGTGCTAAAAATACACATTTTTTTATCTTCTACCGTCAGAAATGCACATCAATGAGGGGGATGAGGGATACACATTATATTTGAAACAAATATACTTGTTTCAATATAAGAAAACACATTCCCCATAAATAAAAAATCCACTTGAAACAAAATTGTAATACCTGAGACTTGAACACGAGGCCTCCTACATATTTGATTGTGGGCTATATTAGGTATGCTATTAAAAATTAATATTAATTTTATCTTTTACTTTCATACAAGATGTACTTGTGCCTTAGGATACCACCACATGCATGAAGCTTCGTGGTCCTAGCTTTCTAATGCAATTGGACTCATCATTACCCCCTCTATTTCATAATATAATGGATATTAAGTTTCACAATATTATTTTATAATGAATAATCTTAAGAAAATTATTAATAAGTAAATGATTTATTAGTAACTCTAATATTATGTTACTCTTTTTCTAATTAAATGAGTGAGGGATGTTACATTCAATACGAGGGTATAACAATAAAAGCAAATGACTTTTTATTTTTTATCTCAAAATTAATGTTTCTTAAGAGGCATGTAAAACCAAGTGTATGCTTATGGGGTGGTAGGTGTTGGATGTTAGCTTTTGTTGTTGATTTATTTTCCTGTATTTGGAAAGTAAATGTATTAAAAATAGTATGAATTTTTTTTTAAAAAAATGTAGTGAATACAATTATTGGAGCATAAAATATTCAACCAAATAAACTCCTAACATCTCTTATATTATAAAAAAAAAAGAGTATCAATTTTTAAGTGTGGTTTAATTTGACCATGTGCATATTTATGCCACAAATGTTTTGTTATTTATAACTACTTTGTCTAGGGATAGCAATAGGTTATGGATCCTACTCAAATTCGCTAGACTCGTTTGGGTCTATAAATTTTTAGAACCGACGGATCTTGATTGGATATGAGTCAATATATATCTAAATGGGTATATATTTAGTAGTCCCAGACCCAACCCACTAAACTTGCTTAGTGTGTGTATATATATATGTACGTGTATATATACTTATATATAAATACATACTAATATTATGTATGCCATCTTTGTCGTAATCTTATTTGAATTCCTTATTCATTTTTTAACTTTGTTTTTGTGCATTAATTTTATAAAGAATATTTATAATGTTTCATTTCAAAAGCATTAACATACTATTTAAAAAGTTAAAGTAACTAATTTAAAATATTTATCTTTTCACTCAAAGGATTTTTTTTAAACAAAAAAATATACATATTAAGCTATATAAAATGTAAATGTATATGGATTTACATATATTATTAAAAAAAAAATATTCAAACCCATTTAGGACATGCTTAGGACTCATTTGTCTGCTAAAACTTTTGAATCTTGATGAGTCTGGATTAGGTCTAGGTATGAACTTTTGAGACCTAACTGGTTTGAATCTAGGTAATATAAACGGATTTGGGTCAGTGTCCGATTGGACCCGACCCATTGTCATCCCAAGGCCTGTCCAATTTGTCCACATAAATGTATTAATTATTTTTTTTGGGTTTAAGTTATGATTTATTTTTTTTAAAAAAGAACAAAATGATTATTTGACTAAATTCAACTTTGGATGATAAATTTAGGGTATTGTTATATAGAAAACAAGTTTTTACTCGGCGGAAAATAATTTCCGAAACTAACCTTAACATCGGTAATTTTTGTCGAAGCAACTCCCCCCGCATCAGTAAAATTTACCCAAGCAAAACATTGTGCTCGGCGATTTTAACCGAAAGCAAGCTTGACATTCAGCAATAATTGCCGAATCTGGCCAAGGCCATCGGCAATAATTGCCGATTCCCCCTTTTTTTTCGACGATTTCGGCCGAAAATTTTATAAATAATTTTTATTTATAATTGAAAAAAATTCAGAATCTATATAAATATTTTATACAAAAATTTAAATTAACATATTTATAGTTAAAAAAATATATAATAAGTTTAGTTATATATTTATTAAGGATCGACAATTTTACTAAAAATCTGCATGGGGTTCGGCATTTTCAGCCGAATGTTAGCTAGATCATCGTCAATAATTGCCGATGTGTATCATCCCTATTTTTTCCTCCGACAATTTTGAAATAATTATTATTTATAATTTAAAGAATTCATATTTTGTACAAAAATTTAAATTAACATATTTACAATCACATAAAAAAATTTAATAAATAACATTAATTAAACTTATAAGTTTATGTATATTATAGGAAGAGAAAAAAATATTAAAACAAAAAAATTAATTACCTCATATCTTTGGGAAAGATTGCCGAACATAATATAAATTGACAATAATTGCCGACACATCTCCATCATGAATAGTTGCCTCCATCCTTAATAATTTCTATATATCGGCAATAATTGTCGATGCCTATCACCCCAATTTTTTTTTCTTTCAACAATTTTGAAATAATTTTTATTTATAATTTAAAAAATTCATAATCTAGATGTATAATATAAATATTTTGTACAAAAATATAAATTAACATATTTACAATCAAATAAAAAAATTCATTAAATAACTTTAATTAAACTTATAAATTTATGCATATTATAGGAAGAAAAAAATATTAAAAAAAAATTAATTACCCCATATCTTCGGCAAAGATTGCCGAACATAATATAAATCAGCAATAATTGCCGACCTTCTCCCATCTCTTTGTTTCATCTCCATCATGAATATTTGCCTCCATTCTCAATAATTTCTATATATCGGCAAAAATTATCGATGCCTATCACCCTAATTTTTTTTTCTTTCAACAATTTTAAAATAATTTTTATTTATAATTTAAAAAATTCATAATCTAAATGTATAATATAAATATTTTGTAAAAAACTATAAATTAACATATTTACAATCAAATAAAAAAATTTATTAAATAACTTTAATTAAACTTATAAATTTATGCATATTATAGGAAGAGAAAAAAATTAAAAAAAAATTAATTACCTCATATCTTCGGCAAAGATTGCCGAACATAATATAAATCGACAATAATTGCCGACCCTCCCCCACCTCTTTGTTTCATCTCCATCATGAATAATTGCCTCCATCCTCAATAATTTCTATATATCGACAAAAATTGTCGATGCCTATCACCCCAATTTTTTTTTCTTTAAGCAATTTTGAAATAATTTTTATTTATAATTTAAAAAATTCATAATCTAGATGTATAATATAAATATTTTGTACAAAAATATAAATTAACATATTTACAATCAAATAAAAAAATTCATTAAATAACTTTAATTAAACTTATAAATTTATGCATATTATAGGAAGAGAAAAAATATTAAAAAAAAATAATTACCCCATATCTTTGGTAAAGATTGCCGAACATAACATAAATCGGCAATAATTACCGACCCTCCCCCACCTCTTTGTTTCATCTTCATCATAAATAGTTGCCTCCATCCTCAATAATTTCTATATATCGGCAATAATTGCCGAACTACTTTTTTTTAAATTATAAATAATGTAATAAAATTCTATAATATTATTTTTTTCTATAATTAACAAAAATTTCATGATCTGGATCTATATTATATATAAATTTTATGTTAAAAATTTTGAGTTTTTCAAAAGTAGCATTTAAATAAAATTGTATCGATAAAACTTGTTACATTCCCATCGGTTAAAAATACACCGATGCTAAATCTTAACTAATTTAAATTATTTGGAAATAAAAATAAATTTAATCAATATCTATTATAAATATATCTAAAATATATAAATTATATATACTAATGAATATTTTTAAATCAGTAATATATGATTTATTATGAAATAAATAAGTTTTTGTCAAAAGTAGCCATTATTTTAGTATTTTAAAACTTATTGAATTAAATTTATACATGGAGGTTAGGACAAAATATGTTTTCCATGGAGTAAAATTTTGTTTTCCAAATAACAAAAACTGTAGACTATCATCTGATTCGAAAAGATTTGAAACAGTAAAATAATGCGTACTTCTGACAAAAAAAATTGATTCACAATGAATCATATGGCAATTGATCTTGTTGTTGGTGTTTCGGCAAGTTTGGCCGATAGTAGTGGAATCATATACAATGAAACATATGCTGGTGGGGATAGGAAGTATTTGTGGCTTCTGCAACACTGATAGTATTACAGGATGGTACGTAGAATAAATATACTGTTGCATATCTTTGTAAATGAAATTATTGTAGGATGGTATGTGGTTCTCGTGAAGTTAGGAACAGGAAAAAAATTTGTCAGATGCGTTTATAATTATTATAGTTTCTGTTCGAATCCTTATATATAAAGGAACAACTTATCATTCGTATTCTTCAACTCAATATTTCTATTCTGTAGAAACTTTGTTAGTTGAAGGTTGAGATAAAATTTTTCAATATTTGTTAAACACTCACAATGAATAATGAATTTGGAAGTTCTTCAAATTACGAAGAGTTTGAAACTTTGACAGGATACGATGAGTTCGTAAGTCCGATGAACTACGAAGATGGGGTCAAAACCCCATCGTATTACGATGATAGATTTACAATACTGAGAAGCTATGGATATGTAGAAGATATGTAAATGCATTCTCCCAATATTAATTACAACTTCAACGAAGAGGTAAAATATTATTTTTTAAGTATTGTAAATTGTAGCGACAAAATTAGTTACATGAAATTTATAGTTTTTTGTTATTATATTATTATGGTAAACTCTTTTTTTCAGGACATGGAGAATACATCTTTTACGACTGAAAATTATCAGAGATTTTTTGTAACGGATCAAATATTTTCGGATCGAGATGAACTTGTAACATGGGTTAAGAAAATGGGTAGAACTCATAAGATGATTTTGATTATCAAAGGTTCTAGAAAAGGAAATGGTATAGGGGCGGGTAGAGTCTCGATAAGATGTGAACGAAGTGATACATATGTCCGTACTAGACCAATAGATACCGAAGGTACACGTAATACATGTTCAAAAAAATGATTGTCCTTTTTTTATTATTGGTGTTGAAAATAATAATGGTGGATGGCAAGTGGTAGTTAGGAACGGGACACACAATTACGAATTGGCTAATTATGACCAAGGACATGCTGTCCTTGGTAAGTTGACAGAAAATGAAGTTCAATTTGTTGATGAACTTATCACAACTAACGTAAAGCCATGACAAATCACACCGCTTCTTCAAAAATAATTTTTAGGTAATGTAAGTATGAGAAGGCATATTTATAATGCTCGAAAGAAGCTTAGGTCCGAAGAAATGGACGGTCAAACAATGTTACAACATGTTATGAGTATGTTAGTTGAGAATCATTATTTTCAGTGGCATCGAAGTGAGCCCCAATCAAACGTAATAAGTGAACATCTGTTCGTACATCCCGTATTTGTTAATATTTTACGTGCATTTCCTTTTGTTTTACAAATGGATTGCACGTATAAGACAAATAGATACGGAATGCCCTTACTTGAAATTGTCGGACTAACACCAACACAATTGAATTTCAACGTTGCATGTGCATACATGTCATCTGAGAAGGAGGAAAATTATTTTTGGGTACTTGAGAGATTAAAGAGCTTAATGGATCCATATATGCTTCCAACTACCATTATTACCGACCGAGAACTTGCTCTTATTTCAGCTGTGGAACATATTTTTCCTACTTCAAAACATTTATTATGTAGATTTCATGTGAATAAGAATGTGGAGAAAAAGTGTAAGAAACTCTATGGTCGTTCATCGTTCGCACGTGCTTTTATGTCACGATGGGAAAATTTGATAGATGCCACGGACGAACAAACATACGAGGCACGACTGTTGTCAATGGAGGAAGATTACAGAAGCATGCCCAGCCTAATTTCGTATCTAAAGACGAATTGGCTACAGCCCTACAAACATAAAATTGTTGTTGCATTCTTTGGTGACGTGTTTTATATCCATCAACTTACAACGAATATGTATGATTTATATTTTATTACTTAGTATAGCTGATTTAGCTTCTTTTATGTTGATAAAGTTAAGTAATTAAATTTTTGTTATGAACAGGGTTGAAGGAGCTCATGGATCTTTAAAAAGATTCCTGGAGACATCACGGGACAACTTTAATACAGTGCACAAACAAATGCACGCATTCCTCGAATTACAACATGATGAGATAAAAGCATCGCTGGAGAGGTCTCGGTTCAACACTCCTTATTTTGCTACAAGTGATCTTTATGCCAATTTGAGGGGCCATGTTTCTTTATATGCAATGGAGTTGGTGAACAACGAGTGTCAGAGACTTAAGCATGTACGTACGGATGATGATTTATGCGGATGTTATATGCGTCGTACGCACGGGATACCATGTACGCATGAAATTAAAACATACATTCATAACTACATGTCAATCCCCCTATCGGCTATTCATCTGTTTTGGAAGAAACTCGACATAGATAGGCCGATTACTCCACCGAGACCCCAAGAACCATTAGATGTTGCATCTCATTTACTCCATATTTCCATGGAATCTGTTATGCGCCAGCCACTAGAAATACATAATCAGTTGGCTAGAGAGATATTTAATATTGCAGTTCCCCAAAGAACACCTCTTCACGAGCCATCAGTACGGCAGCACAAGGGTCGGTCAAAGAACTCCACTAGAAGGGAACAATCTAGTTGGGAGTATACAGAACAACAATTTTCTAATCGTCCCAGATCAACTCAACATTGGGGTCGTGGTCGAGGACGACAATCGACATTTTTGTCATCAGGCCAATTTCAGTTTCCATATGTGACTCAGATGAATCGACATATAGTTCCTTATATTAGTAGCTGGTGTAATGTTTTAGGAGATGGGAATTGTGGTTTCAGAGCATTGGCCTCTATTATACTAGGAGATGAAGAATGGTGGGTTAAGATTCGTACCGACTTATATCATGAGATATTGGCGAGACGACAATTGTACGAGAATGTGTTCGTATATGAAAGCGTTGATCAAGTTCTTAATACTATTGCCCATTAGGAAGGGCCAGCTCTGATGGCACACTGGATGGAAATGCCTGATATTGGTCATGTCATTGCAACCTGTTACTGTGTGTTGTTCGCATATTACTCATTGAATGCATGCAGCTCATTCCTAATTTTAGTGGCTATGAACGGAATTCAAGGTCCTGAAAATGAAGTCATTATATTTTTCTTGCAAGACATGAGTCACTACATATTGGTGAGCACTAAGTTTAATGAAGATTTTTTCCATTTCAGTATGATATGAATGGCTAACATAATAATTTTTTTTCGACAGGTATATCTTTTAGAAAATTTTCCACTCCCACCAGTACATACAAATTGGAATAGATATCGTGATAGCAGCGTTTCAACGTAGAATACCCAATATTCTTCAAGATTCGAACAATGACGCGCATTGGTATATGATGACACACAAACCCTCATCCTTTATCTTCGGACTCAACTTTAATGTAGAATTGTTGTAATTTTTTCTTCATTTATTTGTGTTTACATCCTTTTTAACATGTACGTGCTAATTTTATTAAATATATCATAATTTCTATCATGAAGATCTAAACTATGGATATATAATAAAACACTTGATATGGTGTTAATGAATAAGGATAGGAAGATATTTATTGATTAATAAAACACTTTATTCGTGTTGGAAAATACTGAACCTCCTTATTTTTCCTTTAATTCTCAGCTAAATGTTGACTTTTGAAAACTGAAATTTTGTGAGCTGACATAATAACATGGTTGCCATTATTATGAAGCTCATTCCTACCGTGTCTCTTATTCCTTCATTTTCCATTGATGAAATTTGAACACAAATAGTCAATTCAAAAACATATAAATCTCGTACATCAATGGTAAAATAAAAACGACAGCTGGTATTAATTCTAACAAACATATTTTAATGTTTTTACATAACAATACGGTAATACATCAAGTTCATTACAAATGGCCACGCCGAGGTGGAGTAAATCCTAAATCACGCACAAGAGTTTCGATACATGTAACTAACTGCTCATAATTTGGAGCTGGCTCTCCCCTTCAATACAATCGACGGATAGTTTTACGTGCTTTGTTCAGACATTTTTCGGTTGGTATATGATGATCATCGTTCACACGTTCAGCCAAATATTCTTCTGTCATAGCCAATATATATCTATGCGTTCTCGGAACATACCAATCCATATAATCATTGGCCATATCCCATGGGTATTCAACTGCTGGTCCAAAAACATCCGGGCCCAAAATATGCTCATACCTCAAGAACCATTGGCCAAGCATGTGTGCATAGTATACTTTGTACTTCTTGAGGGAAGGACCTCTGTATGAGTTTCTAGTTGGCTTGATGGGCTCCTCAGGGATGACTTGTGTATAACCGAATTGCCGTGTTACTCTATCTGGCATATGTGGTTCAACTTTCTCCAAATAGTGTATACAACCGTGATAGAATGCCATACGACAATATCTATATGGATCAGCTACTTCGTACGGATCCCAATTGACCTTTCACGAAAATATTCAAGTAAATATGGATATCACAAACATAATATAATAATTTCAATAATGTTTTTAGCATACCTTTGACGCAGACATAACATCAATCTTTGCCCGAAAGTACTCAAGCGTCTCTAATTTATTTTTGAATTTCTAACCACAAGACCACCTCATACAACGAGGATGGTCTGGATCATACCTAGATCTTTCCACTCCAAACCCCGGAAAGTATTCATACATCCACGTCTGTCATAATATTCGATTGTTAGCCATCATAATGAATATAGATTATGTAATATATGTATATATATATTGATTATAAAATTACCTGTAATAGAGTGATACATCTAGACATTTGAGCAGCGTCGTCTCTATAAGCCATACCAAGTTTTCAATATAAAAAAGCAAGTGTGGCTGCACCCCATGCATAACCTTCAACCCGGCTAAGATCTTGAAGAAAAATGATAAAGTATGGATTAAATTTATCAACCGTCTTATCGACAAACAACGATAAGCCGATCAACCATAATATATACCCGATCGTTTTTTCTTTGTCCCCTAACTAGTATGATTCACATACTTCTTGTAGCCATTTAAATGGAAGCCCACCCTTTCAAGTGAATTCATTCACTTGCATTTCCTCCATCCCAAATAAGGCACCCATTGCACCAATCATTTGCCCACGCGTGTCCGCTGTCATGTCCAAATGTAATAGATGACCATCAACTCGTAGCCCTAATATACGATTTACATCTAAAAGAGTGATTGTCATCTCTTCCCATGGCATATGAAAGCTATTAGTGTCTGGTTGCCATCGCTCAATAAATGTTGAAATAAGCGTTACGTTCACATGCTCAAATGTGCAAGATGGAAGGTGTGATAATTCCGTTCGTCGTATCAGAGCGAACATCCTACCATTGACGCTTGCTAGAAAACTTCTTAAAACCTCTTGCCTCGTGTGGATCTTGGGACAACCCTGATCCTGATCAATACAATAAGCAAATGTAATGCATATATATGATTGATTACATATAAAATAATAATTAAGAAATAATGAATATGTTAAACTTACATTTCCTAACCATAAATCTAAAGCTGCGTGACCGCCAAAGCTAGGAATCAAATCAGGAATTATTGGACCTCCAGGACATGGCCCAAGCAAGTACCATTCATCCTTTAATTGTATACTCTCTTCATCTTTAGTGTCATCAGCATCACCAGCATCCCTATCATGATGATCTCTATCCTCCTCCTCCTCCTCCTCCTCCACCTCATCATCATCATCATCATCATCATCATTACGCACATAAGTCGATGACGATGCTCCCATAGCAGGCTGCGCCGGTGAGGTAAGAAAATCTATATATTCTGTAGATAATGGAAAACCTCCTGACTCGGAACCTCCGTACCCTGAACCTCCAACCGCAGAACCTCCATACCCATAACCTCCAACCCTAGAACCTCCAACCGCATAACCTCCATATCCAGAACCTCCAACCGCATAACCTTCATACCTAGAACCTCCAACCTCAGAACCTCCATACCCAGAACCTCCAACCCTATAACCTCCAAACCCCGGACCTCCTGCCCCCAAACCTACATACCCTCCAAACCCCGCAGTGCCAACATTAGCCACAAATGATGGACGACCTGTATAGTCTGCAAATGATGGAAATTTATGACCTTGTTGACTAGACCTTGGTTCTTCGGGACTTCTGCATATTCTTGTTGTTCTGATGCTTCTTTCGGTTCTTGTTCTCCAGATTTCTTACCTCGTCGTAATCCTTTGGTAATACTCCTTCCGAAATTTCTCAAACGAGCCATCGGTGCAGGTAGCTCAGTAGCAGTTCTGTTACGTCGTGAAGAAGCAGTCACATGACGACCATCAGTTCTATCTACTACTTTGTCTTGTCTGCGACTTATCTGAATTTCAATAATAAATGCATAAAGTCAATTTTAATTATGTATATGAATTGAAGGTAATACGTGATAACATAAATAAAACCTAATTACATACATGAAATTAATATCATTAATAAATATCAACCCACATTATGATAGCCAAAGAGATCTGTATACCGAACCATATAACTCAAATACAATCTCTTACATTAATCCTCTACTTTATTAATTAAATATATCAACAATATTTGTATTACTTACTATTAGGAGTTTAGTATAATATAACAACTAAAGTATACCTAATTATGGTATGTCCTCATCTATTTTTTCAATAATCCAACCAAAATTATCCAAATATATTCCATAAAAATTAGAAACATAATTAAATATAATTCAAATATAAACACATTTTATCTATTATAAATACATTTAACAAAAATATTAAACAAATCTAACCTATTATCCTATCAATATAATTAAAAACATTCACTAATAATCCCCATCACATAATAATATTTAACATATTTAATGAAAATATAAATAAATCTAATAAACATCTAATCATATATAAATAATACAATAACATAATTAACAAAGTATTAACAAATCTATAAACATAATAGACAAATTTAATCAACTTAACCATAATTAAAATATATAATTAACAAATATCATTAATAAACCTTAATTAATATATACAAATTACACATCAAAGATAAAGCCAATACCCTAGAATAGAGAGATAATTTACCAAACCTATATTTAATTAAATTATGAGAGCATAATTATTATAATTAATAAAACATAATTAATATATATATAATTACACTTCCAAAAAATAGCAAATACCCTAAAATAGAGAGATAATTTACCGAACCTATATTTAGTTAAAATATTAGTGCATAATCAATATAATTAATAAACCATAATTAATATATATAATTATATATCCTACAAATAACCAAAACTATAGAATAAAGATATAATTTACCAAACCTATATTTAATTAGAATATTAGAGTAAAATTAATATTATTAATCAACTATATTCAATATATATAATTTTACATCCTAAAAATAACCAAAATCCTATAATAGAAAGATAATTTACTAAAACCTAAATTTAATTCAAATATTAGAGTATAATAAATCTAAAAATATATTTTTCTAAAATTAATCAATTAACCATAATCAAAATATATTATTAACATAAATTATTATTAACAAATTATTATTATTAATTTTAATTATAATTATAATTATAATCATTAAGCTGATACCTTAGCGATAATACACGCGAACCTATCTTTAATTAAATTATGACAGCATAATTAATATAATTAAAAAACCATAATTAATACATATAATTACACATCAAAGATATAGCCAATACCCTATAATAGAGAGATAATTTACCGAACCTATATTTAATTAAATTATGAGAGCATAATTATTATAATTAATAAAACATAATTAATATATATAATTACACTTCCAAAAAATAGCAAATACCCTACAATATAGAGATAATTTACCGAACTTATATTTAGTTAAAATATTAGTGCATAATCAATATAATTAATAAACCATAATTAATATATATAATTATATATCCTACAAATAACCAAAACTATAGAATAACGATATAATTTACCAAACCTATATTTAATTAGAATATTAGAGTATAATTAATATTATTAATAAACTATAATTATTATATATAATTTTACATCCTAAAAATAACCAAAATCCTATAATAGAAAGATAATTTACTAAAACCTAAATTTAATTCAAATATTAGAGTATAATAAATCTAAAAATATATTTTCTAAAATTAATCAATTAACCATAATCAAAATATATTATTAACATAAATTATAATTAACAAATTATTATTAATAAATATAATTATCATTATAACCGAAACCCTAGCGACAAACGATCTAGATCGGCGCTGGTGCCTGAATTCGTTCCCAGGGAATCGACACAATTTACCGAAGCAACCCCCCTCCCCACATTGGCAAAATTAGCCGAAACCCACCCCTCCCTTCGGTTGATTTTGCCGAAAGCCATGCCTCCCTTCGGTTCGTTTTGTCGAAACCCACCCCTCCCTTCGGTCCATTTTGCCGAAACCTAGCAGCAGAATTGGCAGATTTTGCCGCAGATCTGTCGATCTCCTTATAAAAAAGAAAATTACTTACATCTACTAGATCTAATTAATAAAAAAATTATACTTACAGATAATTATATATTATAAATTATAAATTATAAATAAAAAAATCAAACTTACCTTAAATATGTTGCTGTTGGTTGAAAATTCTTCTCGCAGAAGGAGGAGAGCACCGGTGGTTCTGAGAGAGAGAAGATAGAATGTGAGAAAGGATGGGTTAATAATGAAAGAACAGAGCTTTAAAGGATAAGGGGTATAATAGTCTTTTACTGCGCAAATATTTTCTTTGCAGTAAAAACATGTTTGCCAAATAACAATTACGGTCAAAAATGAAAGAACAGAGCTTTAAAGGATAAGGGGTATAATAGTCTTTTACTGCACAAATATTTTTTGCGCAGTAAAAACATGTTTGCCAAATAACAGCTACGTAAATTTATTAGAAGTAGGTTGTAGGAGTATCTAAATAACCAATTTTTTAAATATTTTTTTACTAAATTTCCTTTCAATAATAACTTTCATCTTTCATATTATGGTATGTTTGTTTTGAGGTGAAAAGGGGTTAATGGATTAATTCACCTCATTTGATGACCAATTTAATCAACCCTAATGAGGTAAATCGGAGTTAAAGTTTTACATTCATTCACTCCAATTAACCTCAGTTTTGTTAATGGTATATTTGGATTAGGGTGAATCGAGGTGTGGGTAAATATTAAAATTAACCTAGACAAAGGGAATAAAGGTAAATCAGGATAAATGTTTTAAAATAATATTTGGAATATTAACCTAACATAAGTAAATTGAGACAAATATTTTAAAAATTATATTTGGATTGAAGTAAATAAAAGTTAAAAAAATAAAATAAATGATATATTATGCCTTTTATATTAAACAGAGAAGAACATATCGATTTAAATTGATATAAATTAAAAATATTTTTATTCTATTAACCAAGTAAATAAAAGTGAGTTTGAACGAAATAGAAGAAAGTAAAATTTTAACTCCAATTTACTTCATCAAAGTTAATACAATTTATCTTCAAATAGGATGAATAATTTACCTCCATTAGTCCTTCTTCAAAGCTAACGAAGGTTGGTCGGTATTTTAAACTTCTACTTTCGACGAGCTTGTAGAATAGTGTTAGTTTTTTTTTTTTGGAAAATAAAAAGTAAAAAAAAAATATTTGACCGTAAGCACACAAGTGGGGAAGGAGAGAAGGGGGTAGAAATCAATCAAACCTGAGTCATTTACCAAACATTAAAGACTCCGGTTGTCCGGTCCGCGGTGACTTCTGTAAATGCCTCTTAGGAAACCCAATTTATTGATACCAGTGCCGATCGACCATCCTTAATTTGCTTGCGTTAACTCAAACCTTTGGCCTTCGTCTGCTATATATTATTATTCGTTAAAACCTACTCAAAAAACAAAGGCCTCATCTTTTTGGGACACTTGGAAGTTGGAACTCCTCTTTTTAGCACGCTTTGGTGAACCGCTCATCGTTCGTCCTTTCCTTTCCCTTTCTGGTTCTCTGTAGCTGGCGCCTCTTTCATCTCCCCCTTCTCTCTAGCTTAGCTACTCTTTTTACTATTATTATTCCTCTGATTTAATTCCCTCGTTGCTTGCTGCTATATACATACATAAATTAATGTCTGAGACCATGCAGATCTCAATGGCAGCTGCTCCAACACTGTCTGCTGTCCTATTAATCTTCAATATTTGTTTCTACGGCGCCTGCGGGGGCGGTTGGCAAAATGCTGGGGACATGGGTACGTACATATAAAGTTAATTATTAGTGGGCTCTATATGCGCGCGCGCACACACAGAGACAGACGCAGTCAAGTACTTTTGAGTTTGGTTTGGTTACTAATGTATACGCTTCTATTTTGAACAAGATAAATTATTTGTAGAAATAAATCAGTTGGTGCTAGCTAGAAGAAGAGTATTTTTTTTTAGGAAAAATAAATTTTACTTTGTTTATTAATTAATTAATTATTATATACATGCATGTACATGCCTAATCTCATTCAGACAAGGTAGAAGAGTTGCTAGAATCGGCTAGGCATACAGAGGTGAACGACTGGATGAAAGGGATCCGGAGGCGAATCCACCAGCATCCAGAGCTGGGACTCGAAGAATACAAGACGAGTGAACTCATTAGGGCCGAACTCGATGCACTTCAGATCAAATACGTCTGGCCGTTGGCCGAGACGGGAATAGTTGCTTCCATCGGATCCGGTCATCCTGTTTTTGCTATGCGGGCTGATATGGATGCTCTTCCTTTGCAGGTAGGTAGGTAAGGTAACTAATAAGTCGAATATATATATATATATATATATATATATGTATGTATGTATGTATGTATGTATGTATGCATGCATATATGTGGCATTTAATTTGACCTGGGTCATGAATTAATATCTCTGCCTCTGTCTCTCTCTCTGTGTTTCTGCTGCTGCATGATGAAAAATATCAAGGAACTTGTTGAATGGGAGGGGAAGAGCACCGTAGATGGGAAGATGCATGCGTGTGGGCATGATACACACGTGGCAATGTTGCTCGGAGCAGCTAGATTACTCGTTTCAAGAAAACATGAGTTGAAGGTATGTAATCAATGTACGTTACTCTCTCGGTCCTAGTAATCAACACGTAGAATGCAGCCAATGCTATGTCCGATTCAAAATATAAGTTAGCCCCAATTTTTTAAGTTTTTTTTTTAAACCATTAATATTTGACAATTATAATATAAAAACATAGCTGTTCTATTTATTTAAAAAAATTATAATTTTTTCTTAATATGAATTAGTAAAATATATTAATGATTATAATTTATTTTTAAAATACGCTGTGACATATTTTTAATACTACGAAGTGGTTCGTACCAATCTTAATTTAATACTCTCTTTATATTTTCATATTCTAGCTTTTCTCGTATGTTAAGAAATCATGTAATTTAAAGCATGCGTGGCGTATTTTATTCTATTATTTTTATATTATATTTTCCCTCATATAATTAGTAATCCATTACAATTAATTCTTATTAATTAATACTACCTACTCCATATTATAAATTTTAATTATTTTTGTATTAACATTTATAATATGGAGTAGTACAAAATAACTACCTACTCCATATTATAAATGTTCGTAGATAATAGTCTTTTAAGTAATTATGTCTCTGGAGTAATATTCAAATGCCACTGTGAATTAACTAAGCGCATCATGAAGGCAACAACAACAACAAAAACCAACAAAAAAAAAGTTTATCAGACAAGTACCCTTGTATACTTGTTAAGATAGATGAAAGTAAAACATGAAAACCTAGATGAAACTTAAAAAAAAAAAAACCAATGTTTAATATACTAGTTAGTATTTTAGGAGAAAATCCAAATTATGATGAAAATCCATTACACCCTGCTCCTTCTTTCTCACAACGGATATTAGAGTTTCGAATAAATAATTCATAAATTGACTGAAATATTTGTATTAAAATTATAACAACTAAATTATCATAAAATACAATATAAATGAGGTATGAATGAAAAGAAAAAAAAAACAGAAAACATAACAATTAATTTTATTTGAAACTTAAAAAAGGACTTATATCATGAAATAAAAATGGAAAAAATTCTAGCATGCATAAAGTGTTTTGAACCGAGGAAATAATTAATATATCGTCGACCTTGCCTTTCGTTAACCCAACTCATGACTGAAAAGGTAGCTATTCCATGAAATATTGAAGGGCACGGTGAAGCTTGTATTTCAGCCTGGAGAAGAAGGCTATGCAGGTGCCTTCCACATGTTGAAACAGGCAGGAGGCCCTGGTGGCGTGCTTCATGATATCGATGGGATCATCTGTTTACATGTCGTGCCTACCATACCCGTGGGCTTCATTGGTTCAAGGCCAGGACCTGTGGCCGCCGGTACGGGCCTATTCAAGGCTGTGATCCAAGGTGTTGGTGGCCATGCAGCATTGCCGCATCTCACCATTGATCCTACTCCTGTTGTGTGCTCAGCTGTCTTGGGTCTCCAGCAGATCGTTTCAAGAGAGACCGACCCTCTTGAATCTGGGGTATGTAACCGTCAAAATTGGAACGTCGATCCATCAATGCCTCCATCTTAACTATATATATACGTGTCTCTGTATGTGCATTTAGTTACATGCGTGCATAGAGAGTAGTACTGTATTTGATATATATCGTGTTGTTTTAGTACTTTAATACTATATAATAAGTATTGTTTTATGATTTCAATGGTAAATATTGAATACTTCTACGAATTTACCCCCTCCCCCATCATCATTAAATATTTCCCAAAACTTGAAATATTTATAAATATTAATCATTCGCCTTCACTTCTTAGTCGGTATGAATCCGAGCTAGTATTAATCAATTCCGGCCTGCTTAATCAATATGACGGACATATGCTTGCAGGTTGTAACAGTCGGATACTTGAAAGGAGGAGAGGGAATGAATGTTATTCCGGATTCTATAGAATTTGGGGGAACATACAGAAGCTTTAGTCGTCAAGGCCTTGCGAACATACAGAGACGAATCAAAGAGGTTTGGCTACAATGCAAGCATACTGCTGCTACTAGCTGCTGCCTGCTACTACTACAACAACAGTATTCATATTCTCTGCTGCTAGGCTTTACGTGCATTATTCATATTTCCCTGCAGTGCAACGTAATTTAATTTAGTACCCACTAGTAGTAGCAGTAGTAGTGACATTTTTCCTTTCACTTGTACGTATGTGCATGCGTGCGTACATACAGATCATCGAATTGTATGCCAAGGCACACGGATGCAACGCCTCCCTTGACTTCATGGAAGATATCCCACTACCCATTCCCCCTTTGATAAACGACGATGCGCTTTATCATCGAGGGAAGCAAGTGGTCGGACAACTACTGGGAAAGTCCAAGTTTCAGGTGATCGACAAGACCATGGGAGGCGAGGACTTCTCTTTCTTTGCAGAAAAGATGCCAGCCGCAATCTTCAGCCTCGGCACCGGCAATGAGACCTTGAGGTCCGATAGGCCGCTGCACTCGCCGTACTTTTATGTCGACGAAGATGCGTTACCTATAGGTGCTTCCTTTTTCGCAGCATTTGCCGTATCTTACTTTGATCATACTGATGATGATCGGCAGCGGCATGAGGAACTCTGATAGATAGTTGTACAGACCGGCCGGCAGACTGAGGCTCCTAAACAAAGATCGATTAACAAAGCTTATTATAAACTATGTATGAATGTCAAGGATTACATTCGGCCGGTAATAGTAAGATTTTCTGTGAGGGTTGGCCCTATCCTCGAGTTAGTGCCGATTAGCCTGAAAGTTCACTAACCTAGAAATCTCTTATCTTGAAGGAAACTTTTCTCTTTGTACATTTATTAAAAAGAGTGCTGCCTGTGTCACTCATTTGTTCTTGTAGCTGCTGTTAAGGACGTCGGCCCTAATGTCTGATCTCCAACATGTTGTTTCTCATCCCTGGCTTATCTGTATGTTTTCCAATGTGTACGTAATCTAATATGTTCGTTCTCTTCCTTAACCTATTATACATCTGATCTCCAAAATGTGTCGTCAGTAACAGATGGTCCATTTGACAAGTGCCTCAATTGGCCGATATAATATGGTTGTTGATCGAGTAACATTCTAGTCGTTAAGAGTGGAGTCCTACGGATAAAAGATTATACCTTTGAATCATTCATCTCTTAATATAAATTGTAGGTATCTATATCGATCCCCAGTAAAAAAATATATATATATAAAAAAAAGCGCTGCGAATATTTCCGTGATAAATTATATCACTAGCACTACAAATAAAATCAACAGCAGAATCAAACTATAAATTGCCCATATTTTTTTGGAATCCTGGAAGAATTTGTGTCGCCACTTTTTCAAGCACTTATCCACTCATGTCGCGTGTGTTGAGATTGCCAGAACGATGGAAACCAAGGGTGCAATAGAGCACTAGTCGAGAATGCATGAATCATGATCACTTACACACAATTTTTGCACAGCCATGATTTTCTTACTTTTTCAACTTGGTGACTAGAAAGAGAGCGTGCGAGCTCGAAGAGTAGGTCGGACAAAGATCCATTAGAGTTGATAATCACGAACACCTTCTAGACAATCTCCGTGCAACTATCAAAGCAGATGCTGGAAGGGACTCCACATGATTTGGCATTCCTAGTTAGTTTTTAGCATCCCTTGTATGGATCCAATGTGCAACGTGACTGAGTTGACCCAACGACCTCAAGCGTATCACATATATACAATACAGAGCAACAATAGTACAATAGCACTTGACAAACTATAATGTCACAAAATGTAGTACTGTAAAAGCAAAATGCAAAGCCCAGCTACCCGAAACCCAAGATATCACTTTATATATGCCTGAAAAAGCTTGATTACTCATTTGGTCTCATAGGTAGGGCCATAAATGAGCCTAAAAATGATACTTGAGTTTATTTTTTTTATAAACGAGTTGAGCTTTTAACGATTTGGCTCGTGAGCTTTTGTGTTTGATGAGTTAAGCTCACGAGATTTTATACTATAAATGAGTTTGAGTCCAAATTCTTCATGCTCAAGCTTGGTTTCTTTATTAAATGAGTCGAACTTGATTTTTATTTTTAGACTTATTTAGTTAAATAAACGAATTGAGCCGAACCCAAAAATTTCACAAGTCAGCTCTTTCTGTTTACAACCCTACTCACAAGTCACACATTACACTTGGTTACTCATATACCAAACTTTATCACTATTGTTTGGACCACACAACATTAGAACAGAAATCAAAAAGGCATCCTTTTGTATTGTGGAATGATCAAAATCTCCATATATAAAGAAATAAATCATAGGATGACCAACATTGCAATGAAGAATTCGGCATCATAGTACCCTTTGGTAGGTCATGATGTAAATGTTGGTACTAAAATACCCTAAATGTAGTCATCATCATCATCATCATTATTTTACAAAGACACACATGTATATAAACCACTTTATATAGTAAAATATAGAAAAAATGCACGTTATAACCATTTATTTACGTAAAATGTATGATATAATTCTGAATTTTTAGAAATACAAAAGATAAACCCTAAGTTTTGAGGGTTACATACCTATAGTAACTATTAAATCTCAGTTAACTTTTAAAATTTTTGAAAAGTAAGGGTGTGAAATGATTAATATACCCTTCCCTTTATCAGTTATGTTCCCTCTATTTCCCTGCCCTCTCAATTTATGTCTTTTATAATTTTTGTAGAATAATTATAAAACTTCATTGATGTCACTCATGCACCATCCTACCCTCTACCCCACCACTATTCCTACTTCCTTATAATTGTCTGATCACCGCCTGCTATTCTATGCTCTACTATACCATCAAAATTGTTGGTGTATTTTTACAATGAAGAAGACACCCAAATAAATAAATGAAAAAAGGGGGAAATCGATCAACAAAGAAATCAAAACACCACAATCTTGGACTCTCTCCGACCTTATTTATGTTCACCTCCCCCAAAACACATAGAGGTTTAGGAATCCAAGCAAGAACAAAATTCCATCGAAGTTATCAAGAATCACATCAGACTGAAATCACTAAGAAAATGGAAATTTTTAGCAAAAATAAAAAACTCTAGTTCAAAATTGCAAAACAACATTAAATTAATGAGTGGCCAACAACCAATCAGCTTGAATCAGTACAATAAATTCAAGCAACACTACCCCAAAAAGTAGTTTTAATAACGGTTATTTTACAGTTTTAATAATGGTTTTCAACCGTTATTAAAACGCCCGTTATTAAATCTTTAATAACGGTTCATAACCGTTATCAAAAATATAAAAAAACCCGCCAATATGAGCATAAAATGAATTTTTAATAACGGTTTTTGAGAAAAACCGTTGTTAAAAAATAGGGTTTTAATAACGGTTCTAAAGAAAACCGTTATTAAAAAGTAGGTTTTAATAACGGTTCTTACGTAAACCGTTATTAAAATACAAGAGTTTTCATAACGGTCTAATGAAAACCGTTATTAAAATGCCAGAGTTTTAATAACGATTCTTATGAAAACCGTTATTAAAATACCAGAGTTTAATAATAACGGTTTTTAGAAGAACCGTTATTTAAAACATCTTTTTAATAACGGTTCTGATGAAAACCGTTATTAAAGCCTGCCTTTTAATAACGGTTTTCTTCAGAACCGTTATTAAAACTTCAGTTTTTTTTTTTAGTTATTGCAGTTTTGTTCCTGCCCACATACACAGTTGTATGTTCAATAATTACCAAATCTGCATTGTAAAACAACATCAATTGATAACATATCTGCAATCACACCATAATTCCATTCAATCCCTTGTTAATACACCGGACATATATACTCAAGAACAAAATTAGTAGGCATACCACAATTTGGTAGCTTACACACCAAAGCAAAATGTTTATAAATCTAGCTTAATTACAAGACTTAAAGACATAGACAAAATACAAGCCTGCAGAACATATATGCATGTAGATTATATAGATCTCTACCTAATACCGAATGAATGAATGCACATGCTTGGCCCATTGCTCTCTCACTTCATCAATTTCTTCAACACTGTATTGCTGGCCTTGTGCATAATCATCGGTGAAAAAACTACAAATCCCAAGTTTTGATTAATATACAGTTAGCACTTACGTCAAGTATCAAACATATATGTCATGATTCATTAATTAATAAAAAATATCGAAAAGAAAACATACATGGCTTGGATCTATGTGATCGACCGATCTATTTTGGACTATCAGATCCATTGATCTACATACATAGTATCCACAATATTTGTCGTTTTGCTGTTGTGGACACTGTCATATAAATTCATTAGCTCTCTAAACTATTAGATATTAATTTTTAATTAAAATTAAATACAAATAGTTCCTTCCTACTTACTATGACGAGCTCGTATTGGAACATTCTTTGGGTCTGGGGACACCATTCCCACCTCTCCTTTGATACACTGTCCGTATGCCCTAATAAATAGAAGTTGGATACACAATATTGAAAGTACGCATATATACCCTCAATAATGAAAGCTAGCTAGACAAATATATTAATATAAACTAATGATAGTAAAAGTGAAAAGTATACTAACATCGATAAATTCCTTCCTTCCCACCACGACGAGCGACTTCAAAAGGCACGCATAGGTTCGAAGGGAATCAAACACATAACTTTATAAGATCAGGTCGGACGGCGTACAAAACCCAATGTTCAGTTGCGAGTGAGGAATGAGATAGAGCTTGTTGTGTCCCTCAATCAAAATGCATACCGCTAAATATTTATGTGCCTACCCTCTCTTTAGTACTAACCGCACTATGTAGTATGGCACACAAACCAAATAGAGGACAGCATCCCTCCATCGCAGCTCGTTAGCTACCAACCTATGACAACAAAAACAATGCATATTTGTTAATAAATAATAACTCATATAAGTGGTCATAAAAATTCCAATTGTATAAGTTAAGAGTACTAAAATCTCAAAATGAAATTATACTTACGTGACATAGACGGCGACACTTATGGTTGACATCCATTCTTGATTATAAATGTCGCTTATGTCAGCCGTCGATACCATGTAAGTAGCATCGTCCCTCCCAACATACTCAGGACGACAATCAATGAAAATATAATTGTCCCTGAGGTAGTTTTTGGCATAAAAATATAATTACGCTAATGCTGGTGGAGGTTGGCTTTGCTGATCTGAAGAAGGAATCGTTTGTGGGCAACTGATTTTTCAGATTTAGCTCTCTTTCCTTTAGCAGCGCCCTTTTTTGTGTTGCTCGTTCTGCTAAGTACCTCTCTTGGTTTTACTAGCAGAAGCAGTCTTCTTTTTGATTCCTTAATTGATAATATTAAACAAAATATATATTGAGCATATAAATATATATATATATATGAAAAAAGGTATATATAGTGTAACTACTAAACAAGGTCTAATGAACATGTCAAATGTCAATACCTCTTCAGTAGTGAGACGTATGATCCGCAGGCCAGCCACAAAGCTTCCATGAGCTTCTAGTACTGTGGTTGCCTCATCGCCCTCATTATAACAAGGCAAGTGTGCACTGCCAATGATTGGAGTGTCAATACTCACCGGCCTTGTATTTACGGCTAAATTATACCGTGGATTGTCTGCGTTTCAATACTGTGACTAATGCGGACCCTTCCTTTCGCCAAAATGTTGAAAGGTCATTCGCTAATAAGTCACATTTATGCAAAACCCTAAACAAAAATAGTACACATTATTAATAATTTATTACAACGAATACATTTAATAACAATTCATAGTTTTGTAATGCTTACCTCGGGAAAGTAGAAAGAAATGCATCAGCTTCACAACTATCTCTGACGCTTTACATAGGTATGTGAAGCTGATCATGGTCTACTGAATCGGATGGCTTATACCCTTGAGATTTAATAAATGACAACTCTTGCTCCATTGTTGCCATCCGTTCAAATGCCCACGTTTCAATTTTGGGTGAGGATGGCGACTTGCTCATTATGCTACGTAGAACCACGAGATCGACCACATATGCTCGTTCTCGTAACACCCCAATCCAATGCCCCTGTGTCTCCAGGTGTTCTACAATTCCTGTAGCCTGGGCACAATGCTATATTGGTCCACCTCTCACCTTCTGACGTTTCAAGTTCGTCCTGTAAATTTAACTTATAGGAATAACATAATATAATAGTTTTCTATAAGAAAACTAAGTAGGTTCTAGATATCTACAAACTTACAATTTTTTTGGCTGCAACATCAACATATTCATTAATATATCCATCTCTTGTTGCTCTAGCCTTCTTCCATAATGTACCAATATTGATGGACGAGGTACATGGGTCCAAGTCTTGGGCTAGAGCTACAAATCAAAAAATATTCTTAATTAAGAATATTATTATAAAATCAACATTTACATATAAATAGATAATGACAAAATGCATACCAACTCCTCTTCAAGGCCCGCATAGCCTTTGCGAGCCATATTATCCGATATTTATTTTGCTTGGCAATCTTTATTTTAGGTACTTTTTTGATGTGACAAGCCAAAACATAATGACATGGTTATTTCAATATTAAGCATAAACTGGGATTGATACAAAAAGTTTAATGGTTATCTAACAAGTACCTTAAAATCCACCGTAAGACGATAAGCAATGAATTGGTCCAACTTTCTTGATCGATGAAACCGTATCGTTTGGGTGGGTTCTGTCGTACAGAACCATCCTTCTTTCTATACATTTTTCTACGAGCTAAATATGACCTAAATGTTCTTAGACGCTCCCCACAATGTCTAAGAAGCCATTTCTCCTCCTACTCTCTGGGACATTGAACACTTTCTGCAAAATAAGACATGTAGATGTATACCGATGATAATGTAATAAAATTAATAACATTTGACATACAAAAATGATTACATAAAATAGCATTTTTACCGTGATTTCCTGCCAAATATGCTCCTTATGACCCTGTGGAACCTGCTTCCAATTATTATAGGAGATAGAACACGGTTTACGGGTCACAAGGGAAATGTAGTCAAGAACATATCTGCGTAAGGGCCGATGGGAAGATTGTAAGTATTCCATCCCAAATCGACTACTTCTCCTCTATTCCTCATGTCTACGATAATTCTCATAATCGTAGTCCCCTCTTCCCTTCTCATCACGCTATCCCTATCAATTTTTTGTTGGCCAATCTCTACAAAAATAAATAAATAAATTATGTTAGAATGTTATGTATTGAGCATAATAAGGTACCATTATATTATCGATACGAATCATGCTTAGAAAGAATTAATCTCAAATGTATCATGCTATTCTATATATATATATATACGAATCATTTAACACGGTTCCCAAAAAGAATATAATACTAACCCTAACCCTAACCCTAATTAACCCTAATTAACCATAATAAACGATAAACCCTAACCTAACCCTAACCCTAGCTAATTAACCATAATTTATTATAATAAAATCTAACCCTAAACCACAAAAAAAACCTAATCCCTAAACCTAGCTAAATGTAATTAAAGCATAATATATAAATCATATTATTAATTATTATTATTATTATTATTATTATTATTATTATTATTATTATTATCATACACAATTATTCTCTCTATTTAATTAATCTCAAATGTATCATGCTATTCTATATATATATATATAACGAATCATGTTAACACGTTTCCAAAAAGATATTAATACTAACCCTAACCCTAATTAACCATAATAAACGATAAACCCTAACCCTAACCCTAATTATAATTAACCATAATTTATTATATAACTAAAAACCACTAAAACCCTAAACCACAAAAAAAAACCTAATCCCTAAACCTAGCTAAAGTAATTAAAGCATAATATATAAATCATATTATTAATTATTATTATTATTATTATTATTATTCTTATCGATCATATACAATTATTTCTCTCTATTTAATTATTCACTTTTATATATTCCTTATTCTCTATATCTATTTAATCCTCATCAATAGCAATCATTAACATATGCATATATAAAATATATTTGCATTTCATTATATGACATTTCTATATCTTATTGCTAGGATCTCCTAAACTTATTAATGAAAATATGTGTGTGTGTGTGTGTGTGTATATATATAGTTTTTATGAGTAAAATGTATATAATTCTACACTCACATTCATATTATATATATATATATATATATGTAAAGGTCTCGGCCAACACATGCATTTGTTAATATATAACAATAACGCAACAAATTCAACCAAAAACAGCAAAATTTTCAGCCAATACATTAAACAACCCATTTTCGAACGACAAACCACAATCTTTCAATAACGTACAACAAACGAAACCCTACCAACATGCATGCATTTATATATATACTAATATAAAGTAGATAAAATGTAACGAGAAGAAGAACAAACACATAAATAAAGTGAGCTAGCTACAAACAACACGTGAGAAGGTTGAGAGAGGCAAGGGCTTCAAACACGACAGAGGATGGTGGCAAGTGCTAGATAGCTTCGGAACAATGACAGCACGCACATGCAGAGCCGGCAATGGCGGAGGCGTGGTAGAGTTGGCGTGCGAGGGTTTCCTTTACTTGAGAGGAGCCGCCGGTGTGGTCGTGCGAGGGTTTGCAAGGAGAAGGAGAGCAAGAGAACGAAGGTGCAGAGAGTCTGAAAATTTTGGCACGAAACAGAACTGAACGAAATATAAGTTGATTTTGGGTTTTAATAACGGTTCTGAGAGAACCGTTATTAAAAATATGATTTAATAACGTTCTCTTAGGAACCGTTTATCAAAACATATTTTAATAGCGGTTTCTGGAAGAACCGTTATTAAAATATTCTGACTTTTGACAACGTTCTAATATAAACCGTTATTAAAAGATGTTTTGATAACGGTTTACCTGAAACCGTTATTAAAACATCCGTCCAAATTTTACGTTGCCCTTTTAATAACGGTTTTTAAATAGAACCGTTATCAAAACTTCCCGCCGATTAATTTCCACGCGTTTGACAACGGTTTTCGAACTACCGTTATTAATGTCCCGTTATTATAACCCGTTTTCGTAGTAGTGCAATCAATGGAAGCTAGCATAATCGATGATCAAAATCAAGTAACCCCCCAACAACTATGTTGGCAAACACCTACCAAGTATTTGTAAGAAATTTAAGACAAAGAGAATTAAAACCAAAAAAATCTGTACACAAATTAAAACAAATATGAGTTTGATCAACCAAACTTAATGCCCCAACTTAAGTTCATAAAGGAATTCAAGAAATGGCAAGCTAATTAAACAAATTTTTTACGTTGATTGATTTAAGAGTGTGAATTTAGAGTTGGGAAAAAAATCCGAGCACTAGAAAAGCTTGAGTAATACTCCACCATCTTTGTAGATAACATTTTTATATGTGATATGTCTCACGGAGTTGGAGTGATGAACATGAGCAAAAAATCTAGATTTGGGTTTTATCGCCTATAATTTTCAAGTGGGCAAGGTGGACTAGTGACAATAGAAGGAGGGAGACGAGGTTAGGGTTGAGTGAAGATAAGCTTCATTTTATTTTCTTTTTTGTTAGGGAAAGCCAATTTTTTTTTTAATTATTCAAGTGTCTTTATCAGGAAAAAACACTAAAAATTTTGGTGGTATGGTGGCGCATATAGTGGTAGGCTATGGCCAGACAATTATACAAACAACAACAATGGTGGCAAGGGAAAAATAGAGGGAATGAGTTTGTTAAAGGGAATGGTATAATTGCTATGATGCAACCTTAATTTTTACAAATTTCAAAAGTTAATTGAGATAAACAGTTATTATCAGTCTTAAAACTCAGAATTATCTTGTGTATTTTTAGAAATTTAGGATTATATCATATATATTACCTAACCTCAAGCAATATAGTGCATTTTTTCTAATAATATTAAACTAAAATAGTCTATATAAGATTAATTGGCCTTGATTTAAAGGTTAACTCTGATTGGTCAATGCTTTGACCACACCATCACCCCCAACTACTCTAATTAATTAGGGTGATTATCAGTCGATACGGTCAAGCTACTTGCATTTATTATACAGTTTACCTTTAGAAGTCAAATTTTTTTTTGAAGGATCATAACCTTTAAATGTTGTGAAAGTAGAATTTTATAATCCATCCTTAACTAATGATTTTTCTTTTATCAAACCCATTCTCTTAGATAGTTGAATGCGGGGAATAGGGACATGAGTAACATTTACATTTTCGCACACATGAAAACATAAGAAGAGATTGTTCTAGGCAGCAATCTTTGTTCCAATATTCATCCTACCACATCTCAAAGCATAATATATGGGGTAGAATCACAACGCCCACTTCATAAATTATTCAAGTCATTGGTGTAAAATACATTCATGTTGAACTGAATGACTTTTACCATGAGTAGAAGGTAGGTACCTAAACTACAAATCAACTACCAATTGCTATAGGATGGATAACAAGCAACTACCAGGTCGATCCTTTTTTTAGTTTTATTTATGGATTCTAAAGATAGGATTAGTGAAGCATATACATAGCTCATTTTCGATGAGAAGGCCACCAATGGGATGGATCAAATTCAGAAGAATTGTGACATATATATATATGCACGAGGCACAGGAGCCCTACAACTATAGAATCCCCAGCCAAATAGCTAAGATTACCATGCCCACTAGGTGCACGAGACCTAGTTTGTTAGAGTAGATTAAATCACCAACTTTTGGTGTCAAAATTTGTATCATTCACTTAATGTTATTCCCTCAAAACTAAAAAATACAAATGAAATTCAAAAACTTAGGTACATATATAGTATGATGGTAATAGGTATATGGGCTCTCAGTCGTTTACACTGACAGGAAAATACAGGATTTAACAACGATAATTTAAGTATTATTAATAGTTAAAAACTATTGCTAAAAATATACCCTCGGTTTCTAGAACTGTCTCTAACCGCAAAGTCCCTAAATTATTGCAATGGTTTTTTTTTCAACAGTTGGTAAAATCTCATAGCAACTAGTTTCTATCTGTCCCAAGATATGCCATTTTATATATACACAATTATTTTGTTTAACAATGATTATTAACTATCCCTAAAGTAATTTACTAATCATCCCAATCTGTAGTTCTTTTATAGCAACAATTTATAACCGCTGCTGATTTTTCTGTGCACCAAGAAAATTAAATGTTGCTTGGTAACTTCAAAGTTGATAATTTGCACCTAATATTTCATATTACCTGGTAATTATTTGCATATTCAACCTGCTAATGGTTAATGCATGCACACTTGTTTCATACATCTAATCAATAAAATTTTATAGAAGGATACTACTCGTATTATATATATAGAAGTATAAACCAATGTAGTAATTCAAGGGAGATAAATGAAGAGAGGAGAAGATACAGCAGAGTAGTGCTTCGAAGATGACGAGAAGAGAAGATTGTATTCTCTATTTTTGTTCTTGTATTTCTTGATTATTACAATGCTGGTATTTATATGCAGCAATTACAACTTCCCTAACTTTGCTTGAGTTAATCAACTTGATTAGTAGCTAACTAAAATAAAGATATGTGTAAAGTAAAACTTATACGATGTGTGTATAAAATACAAAATACATGTATCTAGTTATATACATTCACATCCCCCTCAAGTAGTACTTGGAGGCCCTCAAGTAGTACTTGGAGGCTCGACAAGGCCCAACTTGAAAGACAAAAAAGAGTATTGTTGAGCTCCTAGGGGCTTGGTCATTATATCAGCTAGTTGCGAACCCGTTCTTATGTGTTCAGTGACAAGGAAACCAGCCTGAACAAGTTCTCTAACATAATGACAATCAATGTTGAGATGTTTAGTTCTTTCATGAAAAACAGAGTTGGCAGCAATGTGCATAGCTGCTTTATTATCACAAAAGAGATGAATTGGAGATTAAATGGATACATGAAGATTAGTAAGTAATCCAGTTAACTAAACAAGCTCACTAGAAATAGTGAACATGCTGTGATATTCAAATTTTGTTGATGATTTAGAGATCATTTTTGTTCTTCTTAGTCTTCCAAGAAATGAGAGAATCACCTAAAAATACGCAATATCCAGTGAGAGAACGACAAGAAAATAAATAGGCCCCCAATCAGCATCAAAATAAGCCGTAAGCTTGAGAGATGAACTAGCTGGATAAAAGAGACCACGGTGAAGAGTACCTAAACTAGCTGGATAAAAGAGACCATGGTGAAGAGTACCCTTTAAATAATGCACTATATGCATGGCTACCTATAAATGAGGGGTTCTGGGGTAGTGAAGAAATTGACTAAGATGTTGCACTACATAGGAAATATCTAGATGGTCATATTGAGGTATAAAAGTCGTCCAATGAGTCACCTATAAATATCAGCATTTGGTAAAACCCCACCAACATCAGTGCTGAGTTATAATCCTCGTGCAATGAAAAGGAGATACTTTGTAATCATTCATTTTGGTATCAAGGAGCATATCAACAATGTATTTACATTGATTTAGAAGAATTCCTACAGATGATCATGTAATCTCTAGGCCAAGAAAGTACCTCATCAAGATAAGGTCTTTAATTGTGAATGATTATCAAGATTAACAGAAGTAATTGTGTCTACAGGATTTCCAGCCAACAAGAGATCATCTACATAAACTAATGTAATGGTGAAATGTCCAGTGGTGGTACTATGAATGAGTAATGAATAATCATGCTTGGATTGAGTAAATCCAAAGGAAAGAAGGAATTTAGTAAGCTTAATATTCCATTAGCGAGATGCATGTTTTAAACCATATAAGGATTGGTTTAATTTACAGACTTGGCCCAGAGAAACCTTAGTGTACCCTTCTAGAGGAATCATATATAATTCTTCCTCCAAATATCCATGAAGAAAAGCGTTGTTGATGTCCAACTGATATAGAGGCCAGTATTTTGCTGCTACAAGTGAAAGAACCATATGAACAGTGGCAAATTTTGTGACAAGAGAGAAAGTGTGTCTATAATCCTTATTTTTGATCTAATTGTACCCTTTAGCTACCATTCATGCCTTATACCTATCTACTTTACCATCGGGTTTAAACTTTATTTTGTAAACCCATTGCAACCTATGGGTGAATGACCAGGTGGTTCTTGTTTGGCCTGAGAATATGAGAGTGGCCCATGTAAAGAAAGAACATTGGCTAGAGATACATTGTATTCACTTGTATATGGATCAAATGAGCTAGTTAAGCAATGAGATGTGGGTAGAAATGGACAAACATAATCTTAGAGTTTAGATGTGAGACATTTTTTCTCTGATGGATTTATGAAAAGGATTAATGATAGGAGAGGGAGGTGGACTATGGTTATTTGTATTATGTTTATCTCTAGAGAAGTGATTTTAGGAATCATTATGATTAAGGTGATAAGAAGAGGGTTGTGACATGTCAAAAGAATGAGGATCATTCTGCTGGGAAGAGATAGTGTATTCATTTGCAGACTAAGGTGATTTATCAGGAGACATAATCTACATATTTGAGGGTAAATGAGTTAGAGGAATTGGTAGTGGTATATCTGGAGTAGAAACAAATCTTGTAAAGTGTATTTAGTAGGTTTAAAAGGAAAGACATCTTCCCTAAAAATATCATCCCTGCTAATAGAGGTAGACTTGTTCTCTAGATTATAAAGCTTGTAATCCTTTTGTCCTCTAGGTTCAAATTTTGCAAAAGCCCTATCATGAGCATAACATAGGCTACCAAATACTCATAAATGATCAAATTGAGGTGTATTTCCATATAAAACCTCAAAGGGTATCTTCCATTGTAAAATAGTTGTGTGAAGAAGATTGATAAGATATGTGGCAATAAGAATGCATTCTCCTTAGAATTTAATTAGTAAATGCGCATATAATCTCAATGCTCTGGCGCATTCAACCCAGTATCTGTGTTTTCTCTCCACTTATCCATTTGAGCTAGAGTATAAGGAATAGTTCTTTGATGAATGACTCCATGTTGGGCCAGCAAATTGCCACATTAATTGTTTATAATCTTTGTGCCATTTTCACTTCTAATACATTTGATTTTAGAGTTGAACTGAGTATTGACAAAGGCTAGGAAATCATTGATGACCTTATAAACTTATTGCTTATTATTTAGTAGAAAGGTCCAAGTTGCTGGAAGCATCATCAATAATGGTAACGAAATAATAAGAACCATAAATTGTTGAAGATTTATAGGGACCCCAAAGATCCATATGAACCAAATCAAATGGTTTTAGTGCCACATAACAACTTCGAGAAAATGGCACTTTATGCTATTTTGCCATTATACAAGTTTCACAAAAATAGCTAGAAAATCCATCACAATTGTAATATGACCTATGTTGCATCTTAGATAAGGATGTATGTCCTAATCTTGTATGAATAAGGCCCAAACTAATAGAGTTATTGCAAGTGGTATTACAACCAGGCATTACATTATGTAAAGAAGTATCAAGTGGATCAGAAGTAGTATGCAAAACATAGATTCCTCTATATCTTTTTCCAACAACAACTAATTCCTTAGTTGAAGGGGCCTGGAATGTACAATCATAAGATGTAAAATGAACTTCTAATTATGAATCATCAAGAATTCGACCAACACTTAATAAGTGATGATGATAACTTGGAACATACAACACATTTTTTAATATGATATGAGGATTCAGTAATATATCTCCCACATGAGTGACTATCTTGTTATTTCCATTAGGCAGGCTAATTCAAATAGCATTTGAAAGAGATCTAATATTATGGTAACATGAAATATTATATCTCATGTGGTATGAAGCCCTTGTATCTATAATCCAATGATTAGATTTGAAATTGTGAAAAAGCATTGAGTTATCAACATTACCTGCAAAATTCACAGAAGCTCCAGACATTAAATAAATTCCAAGAACATTAGTGTTGTTATGCTTCATTGTCCTTACAAATTCTTGGCAAATAGAGTTCATCGTTTGAGGATCAATCTGCATTGGTGTGGCGGTTGCTTATTTGAAATTCAGTAGATTATCAGGAACTTGATCAGTTGTGATTTCTATCATATTAGCAAACAACTTTCCTTTTCCTTTCAATTTTTCATATCATTCTGGGTATCCCACTAGTTTAAAATACTGCTCTATAGTGTTTCCCCTCTATTGACAGTGAGTGTATCTTCGATTGGACTTATCGTTCTTGAAGTCTCTTTTAAAATCTTTTCCCTTAATGTGTGGCATTTGTTTATTCATGATCATCACACTTTTTTCTTGTAATACATTCCTCGTGTAATTTGCTTTTTTTTTCTTAGCTTGTTGTAGCAAATAGTAGCAACGAGTGATTGAAGGAAAGGGTTCTTGAGCAATGATGTTACTTTTGATTCCATCATAGGAATCATTAAGACCAATCAAGAACTCCATTACATTATTTTTATTGTTTCTTGCAAGTACTTTCTTGATCACCAACAAGTACACTATTTGATTCCGCTACAAGTATAGGTAGGTAATAGATCCAAAGTTTATAATTCATCTCAAACCTACTTTAATTTTCCAAAATATTTAGCAATATTGTTATTCTCCTATGTGATGCATGTATATTCACATTTGAGCTGGTATATTAGCGGTCTATTTGATTAAATGAATCATTCCATAATCTCATCCCATAGCTCCTTCGATGAATCGGCATATTGGAAATGCTGTCTGGATTGAATTGATTATCCAGCACATTACCATATAATATGCCCTAATCTATTTCTATCCTACATCAGTGGATTCATCACCTGGTCTTTCAATTGTTCCTAGTATAAATCCTACTTTATTTCTAGCAATCAAGGCTCTTTGAACTCCTCTAATCCAATTGATCTAATTACATCCATCAAAGAAAACTACAGTAAGTTGAAGTCTAGGATGATCTGCAGAAGAGAGATAATATGGATCTTCATAAGTTTAGTGTTAATGGATTTCTGTGTCAGAAGGTGTGTCAACTATCTGATTGTTGTTAAAAGTATTGTTTGGCATGGTTAGGCTTTTAATCAAACAAACCTAAGATTTGATAACGTATAAACCAGTGCAGCAATTCGAGGGAGATAAATGAAGAGAGGAGAAGACACAACAGAGTAGTGCTTCGAAGATGAAGAGAAGAGAAGATTGTATTCTCTATTTATATTCTTGTATTTCTTGATTATTACAATGACCGTGTTTATACTCAGCAATTACAACTACCGTAACTCTGTTTGACTTAACCAACTTGATCAGTAACTAATTAAAGTAAAGACATGCATAAAGTACAACTTATACTACAAATGTGTGTAAAATACAAAATAAATGTATCCAGTTACATACATTCACAAGAAGGATGTCTAAAATTATAACTTGCAAACTAGAAACCTACATTAGTTATATACTAGGTTGCCTTCTTCCAAAATATGTATCAATTTACAGCCTACAATCATCTAATACAAAACATAATATCTTGATCCAAAATAGTTGGTGTTTCTCTACTTCTAGCTTGTTTTAGACCATATGTCTTGGTCTCCAATGCCATATCTTGAAGCACTTCACTGCAGAAAAAGATATATACTTATATGTAAGTAATATTATAAATATACATAATCTTTTAGTAAATAAAAATATATATAAATCCCCCATTCAAATTAGAAACAACCTTTACAAAAAAGAAAAAAAACAGAGGGCACAGGTACCCCAAATAACACCTCTTCCACAATACTTGTACCATAACCTGCCAGCCAACCAACCACCAGGGGGAAAGCAAGAATCAACCACGGTTTAAACCACCAACAACACAACATGATGCACAACTTAAACAACAATCATGTCACAAAACTAAATTTCTAATTCATTGATTGTGTGTGTGTGTGTGTGCAGCAAATTTTTGAATATTTCATGCTATATAGCCTATCTTTCAAACATCTCGTGACTAAAACTAACCCAATTAAAAAAAACTTTCTAGTTATTATATACTAAGAAATTTTAGGATATTTTGTCAATTTGAGAATTTCTATTTTAAAAAAATTGTTAGGGGTGACCAATGATACCGTAAAAAATATATTTAAGGATAGTTGTTAGACTATAAGATAGTCAAGGGTGGTTTTGCATCAATTATCAATCTAAGGATTATTTTGGTGACATTTAATTATGAACATCTCTAGTTAATTATAGAATTTGCATCCCTTTTTTTCAATCAAATTCAAAAGGGGTTGGGCTCTCAACTACTGCATTGTAGAATTTTAAACATATTTCTATCATCCTCAATATAATTAACATAAGATATCCCACAACTTCCATATATGGAAATTCTGAATAACTTACATAATTCCTTCATCATCCACAACATCAACATCACTATCATTACATGTTCCTCATCTTCCAGAATCAACATACTAACACTTTTCATCATTAAGAGCCAATACATCCCACGAGTTAAATCCTCAGTATATATAAATAAATAAAAATGAAAACATCCACATCGCATGAAGTTTAGTTTTTTTCTTTCCCAAAAAGCTTCTATATCACCTTGAAAGCATGTATAGGAAAATTTGAAGGCAAGCATTAGTTGTATACTTACATGAAAGGATAAAAGAACTATAGGAATTTTGGAGGAGTATATGTAACACAAAATGCAATAGATCAATAGGTATATATCTTTTCATTTTTATCTAAAGAACTATATATTAAGATACTCCTAATTGAGGAGGCAAGAATGTTAAAAAAATTATTGGCATTACAAATAGAGTAACAACTTATTAGAGAGACATGTAATTATAATTCATACACATATAAAGCTATTTCATAAATAGCTAATACACAAATATACCTATGTGTTGCTTGCTCTTACCATCCATTAATTAATTTTAACACCCCAACTTTTTCTAAGCTAAATTCTTAGATGATTAGTCTCTTAATTCCTTTCATAACCCTTAACCCTTGTTTGAATACCTTATCCCTACCCTCAAACCCTTATTTTTACTCTCTACCCTTTAATCTCTTATTTTTTTTCATTTCAGCCAACTGGGAGCTAACTAGGACTTACTTTAGGTCAACTAGCCAACAAAATTCCATACCTATCATCTAGGGAATCCGACGGTGGACCACCAATTTCAACCAGTCGATCGGAGTTGAGTGATTTTCACCCTTCTTGATTTTCTTCATTTCTTTTGACTCAAATCAATTCGTGTGCCTAATATTTGTATACATTTGAGTTCCTAGATTAATTCCACACTTTTTTGTAATCTTTCATGCTTTTTAGAAATCATTTGATTATTATTTTTAGCCATTTATTGGATACTATACCCTATCTAAACTATTTTTAATCCTTATTGACTTTCTTGGAATAACTAACTTAAATAATATGACCCTCTTACACCCAAATCCCTTGTTGCTCAATTAAAAATCTGCCCATAATCACCTTAATTACCTTCCACTAGTTTTCTTACATTGTATCACCTACGTCAATCACTCTTATCACTCCTCTTACTTACAAATAACCCCTTCCATCTGACTTTCCCCTCTCTCTCCTACCCATTTTCAATAGCCATAAGGGGCTTATACCCTTAGGTTAATCATTTTAAACTCGGCCAAATTCTTCTCTTTTACTTTGCGCTCTCCTCTTTTGTTATTCTTGGTTTGTGTTTGTTATTGAGCTTTTACCGTGTGGACAGACCTCTCTCTTCCTCTTCTCATCATTTTCCTTTGTCCTCTTACTTCTAAATTCTTAGAATTTAACTCTTTGGTGTTGTTTCTAAGAAAAAGAGAGTTAAATTAATCGATTGGTGAATGTTTGATTCAAGATTGTTTCAAGCCTTATTTTTTAGTCTTGAGGGTTATTTTTCTCTTCTATTCTAATCCTTACTATAATTCTTTTATATAGTTCTTGTATTTTTAATTTAGGTGATCAAAGTGTGGAAGTAGGTGTTTAGGAGTAATTTTTTGCTCAGACACTGGAGTATCTTTTGATAATGATACATATATTTAGTTTAGGGTTTAATTGTCTCTATGTTTTAATTTTATGAATTTCAATATTATCATGTTTTGTGTTAAAAATCATGTCTAGACTCTACTTTTATTTATATCCATGTATTACATTTGTAAAGTCACGACATTTTGAGTTTTGTGATTTTATGTGAAGTTGCTATATTTTATGCCTTAGCTAGGCTTTTCCGTAAAAGATAATACATGTTGATGTATTATGTTATTTTAATAAGTTTATGGATGAGTAGATATAATTGTGTTTAAATATTGTAATTGTTGTAGGATGTTAAGTTGGAAGATTTGGGTGTTTTAGGACTTGTGGAGGTTTTGGGTTTAAGGTCACTTGAGGTTTTATGGGCCATTAATTAAAATATGATTTGTTTGATATGCTTATAATGTAAAGGTGGTTGAGTGTAATTTTGAAAAATTTTGGAAGGTTGTAGAATTTTGTGGATTATATGGGAATTACGGCCTTGAGGGAATTTAGTCTTCTGTGAATTTTGGCACCACCGTATCCAACATGGGAAAGGTATGACTAATACCTAACCCATCTTGGATGCAATGATAAAAGTATCATTATATCTCAAAGAATCAGGTGTAGCTTGCACCTAACATGATATAGATGTAGGATTTCTAAACTGTAAATTTGAGCCGAGGAAACTCTTTAAATGAAAGAAGTCAAAAGGTAATAGAAAATTGCTAAATGTTGACTTTTACAAATGAAACTATAAAAATAAATATAATGAAATAGTGAAAGAAAATAAGTTCGGTGGCCTATGTAGGTTAACTACTCAAATAAGACAAGTTAATCACAATGCCACAAAAGGCGTTGGCATGATTAAGTACTTAGTAAAATCTAGTTTCTATGAATAATAAAAAAACATAACTCATGAAATCACTCAATACCATATATCACAATAACCCATTATGGTAATAGAACCATTTAATCACAGGGGTTGTACACACCATACATACATGGTATTTTACCAAGGCAACAAATAAAATACAGAGTAGGCTCTTAGGGAAATACTCGGCCCTAAACAATACTTAGGGGATGATCAATGCCACCAAGATAGGGAGAAAGATCTTAGATGAATGTTTGATCATGAGTAATACTTAGGGGTTGTTTAGCCCCATAAAAACATGGAGTAGAATCTTAAGGGAATGGTTGGACTCAAATAGTACTTAGGGGATGTTAAGCACCAACCATCTTTGCTGGGAACAACACATAATTGTGTGACCATATCGTCTAAGAATCAACACTTGAAAGCTAGGCTAGCTCGATTAGGAATCAACCCTCAAAAGAGTGGTCATCTCAACTAGGAAAAAATGCAAATTAATTCATGAGACATTAATACACAAGCCATTATAGCCAAGCAATATTAGATATCTCTAACATTCGTAAGTGTTTACACACTCATACATAACATTTGTTTCACATGCTAACACCAAACATGCATAATATTTCTAGATAACACCCAACTTACATCACATATCGTACATCAAGTGTTTATATATTACACTAAACATTTGCATGAGTGTTTATAGATTAATCTGAACTTAGCTTATAATTACACTGATCAAAACATCCCAGAAGGATTACTTTTCTGACTCAAAAAGACCTTTTTTAAGGCCAAATGCACTAAACTATCAGGTATATTTTTATTTGAAATCGCAAAGGTTGTATGTCATTTCTATAAAAATTCACTATTCATTAAGAAAAAGACAAAAGGTCAAATTCAACTATCAATCTCATGTCTAATGATCAAGTTATAAATTTCATTATTTACATATTCACAATTTTGTCATTTTAAGGCTAATTTGATCATTTTATGCCTAAATATGATTAATTTTCCTTAAACCTTACTTATGTCATTAAGGGTTAGTTAATATAGGATAAGAGATGAATAAGTTTAAAGTCTCAAGAACACACATAAACAACCATGGACATCTTTAATGAATAGTGAAGATCACGTTGACTATGTTCATGAACACATGGACATATTCAACCAAATTTCAACAAACTTCCATCAATCATAACATAGGTTATACTAAACTAAATGGTGACATATCATATATGAAATTTATCCTAAAAATTCCAATAAACAACATGGAATCATTATATTTACTAAAAATCAATTCTAACAACAAAAATGAGATTAAACCTGAGGCTAATATCAAAATGATAGTTTTTGACATATTTTTAATTAGTGGAAAAGTGATCATAACTTCTTCAATACTTAAAATTTTTAATATCCAAAAGTAGCGTATCAAATTAAAAACATATATATTTCATATTAAACCTTATTTTCATCAACCAATTCATTCAATTAATGCATGTTTGTGTAATAGGTATCAATAAATTTGTAAGACTAAAACCACCAAATTTCATGATTCCCTTAATAACTTATGTATCAAATCTTTCAAGGAACAATTAATGATAATTTTAATAATTAAAAAAAGTTATAAACATGCTATATAAATCTCAAACCATTGACTTCATCATATTATCCATGTTAGAAAAATCATAAGATTAACATGTCAAACAATCATAAAACACCATATTCCATTAAAACGTATTAAGTAATAGCAAGAACTATGTTCTATCACAAACAAACAAACAAAAAAAGATTTTACCTTATATTAGAAGTGAATTAAATATAACAACCTAGAAAATCAAAACAAAACATAAGATTACAATGCAAAGAATCATAACAAAAGAGAAATAAAAGTAAAGTGAGAGGTTAGATTTCACCAACTTAGGTAGTGGTGGTGGTTGTTGTTGTTGATGGAGAAATTCCACAGAGATTCAATGAAGGTAAGGATTCCATGAGGATGGAGATAAAATGGTGAGGATGAAATGTATAAAAAGAAGAAAGAGAAATTGGGTTGGTAGTTGTGGTCAAGTTTCGCGCCAACAAAAACACAAATTGATATGGTGAGTCATGGAGGGTAATTATGGGATATAGTTAAAGTTTATAACTCTCTCTATGTAATGGGGTTAATTGGCCAAATGTGGCACATCATGGAGGGATGTTATGAAGATGACTAGTAAGGTGGAAGGTAATCATATATTGAGGTGAACTTTATGATAGTGATGGGGGAATATTACAAGCATATTATCCATCAAAGAGATGTGTATTTGGGGGAGAGAACAAAAAAAATTAAGAGACCAAAGAGGACAAGAGAGGTGGTGTGGGATGAATAGGAAGAAAGGGGGGCCATAGGGTAGGATAATGACACATGTAGTAACTTCTGTTAAGATGTTAGTTAAGAACATTCTCTAGGATGTTTTTTAACCATTCATACTTGTCATCATAGGATGATACTTAAGATAGATCTAGGGTGGGGTTTATATCTTAACTAGATGTGAAGGCTTTAGGTTTCATTTTTCATACTTAATTATTTGCCATAAGTTAGGTTAGGTCTTTCACTTTAAGGATTAATATTTTATGAGGTGATCAAATAAGTCACATACAAAGCAATAATTTCCATTTTCCACACTCAATTATTTTCTCTTTTATTTTCAATTATTAACATAAACCTTAAGGTCATAGGTTTATATCAGGCTAAGTCAAATATAAGGTCAACCTATACAAAGTCTAAGGTCGTCCTAGTATTCAATTATTTATAGAAGATATATTAGGTCAAAATTATCAAAATACCCTTCAAACCCTAGTTTCACCACAAGGATGACTCTTTTGAACACTTTACTAAGCCCTCTTGTCACCTCCGTGATGCTGAAAACTCTCTGATAGCCTCTTAGTCCCACTAAGGGCCTTCTTTACTTCCTAAATACTTCCTAGGACACAAGCCCTCTTGTACACTGTGAGTACACCTGTCACAATCTCTCTTCTAAAAATCTCCAAAGTGCGTAGGTCCAACCCTTGCTTGAAGCAATGAGCAACCATTTCCTCACTGCTAGCTATCTCTAGCGCAAAAGTAAGAAGCTCGGATAACTTATTGAAGTAATCCTCAACCGATATGTTTCCCTATTGTAGGGCCAAAAACTCAACATGATTCACACGACACATGTGCAAAGGATAGTAGCGTGCTCTCAATGCCGTAAAAAATCCTTCCTAAGTGTCTACCAACTCAACCACTAGGAGTTGGTATCCTCTCCACCATTCATATGCCTTTCCTCACAGGTAGAATGTACAACATCCATCCTCTTTCCATCAGGGCAATCATAAGCCCTAAAGATCTTCTCTAACTCCCCAATCCACCTCTCTAAACTATTGGATCCTCAACTCCCTCAAACACAAGAGGGTGACGAAACCCAAACTCTGTAAGCTAATTCTGAGCCAAAATAGGTGTCGGGTACCAAATGCTACGGCTAAGGTTGTGGATGTGGTTTTGGATATACCACTATCTTTTCCACTACAATAAGCAACTCTTCCATAAGCTCAAGGTTCAAGTTTTGAGCCATAGTTCTAAAGAAAATAGAATATTAGGGTTACAACCCTAAAGAGGCAAATCAAAGGCCACCTATAGAAAGGCTAAGAACTCTATATCATTCAAAGGATGACAATAACATTAGCATTGTTTACAAAGGTTTTACAACATCATACACATGGGTTAAAAGATGTACTGACATTCATACTAGATGTTCATAGAGCATTCATGCTTACAATCATTACAACGATAATAGTTAGATCATCAATAAGCAAAGGAAACTTAAATCCACTAGGGTTATGCGTACTCTAAGGATAGATCACTACCCTACTAAGAATCCACCTAACGTCAACATTAAGTACAAAATGCCCAACAAAAACCTTGAAACCCATCTCAAATCAATCATCACCATCAAAAACCTGAAGGCTCGAATCCATAGTAGCATCAAATTCCCAACTATCACGGATCACCCTCTAGAACTACTCTTCATGTAGTATCATCTTCTCTCTCTCCAAATCATAAGGATGCCCATCCACTTCATCTGTCTCACTCGAATAATCTAGGGCAGTATTCGATGGCATTCTCATCCTAGCTCTCCATACATCATCGATCATGATCAACTCTCTCACTAGTTGATCGTAATGTAATAAGAAACATTCACCCTCCATAAACCTAGGATGTGGAACGCTTATCACAAATATATCCCTATACACTTATCTTACCAAAATCCATGGCTCTACCAAAGGAAGGGTCCTTAACAAGTAGTTAGATCAAAACATATAAGGTCCAATGTATTGGTCTTCTTCCACCATATAGTTAAACTCTTCAGCTAGGCACCTCATGTGGACTTATATCCTCAATAGGTAACATCCTAAGGCTCAAAATAGGTAGTCTTGATGCTCTAAGAGACATTCTAAAGAATCCAACAAGATACAACAACTCAACTTAGATTTCATCAACTAAACTATCTACCAACAATAAATTTTCTTCAAACTCCCAACCAAGATCAAACTCGGTTCTCTATTCCAAATCTCACCAACAATACCTCAAGAGTATTACTCCAAGTACTAAGACCAATAAAACATAACCCATATTTCACAATCCTCACAAGACTAAATCGGGTTTCAAAACACTCTGTAAATGGAATCTTTCAAAAACATGAAAAGAGATTTTAAAACAAAAAATTTGATACCAACTTGTAGCACCGCCATTTTACTAGATAATTTTTTTTTATTTTTGTGAAACTATTAATAACTAAATTATTAGGTGTTATTTCCACACTTAAAATAAGTATGAATCCCTTACCTTTATTATGCCAACTATTAAGTCTAAAATAAAACATAACCAGAGTAAATCAACAAAAATGGAAATAATACATAGTATAGTTATGAATAAATGTCATAATATAATAGTGTAACCAAAATACATTAAGGGACATAAGAGTCCAAAGGAAAAACCAATCGTAACAAAAACCAGCACCTGAAGGTACAACTCTAGTTTACCTTAACTCTTAGATCTAAAGGCCTACTGTAAAAATGGAACCTCTTTTTAAAAACTCCATTTGTACTTCCTGCTTTTATAAGCTTCATGCCACTCTATAACCATCATATAGTCATCTACAAAAGTATTATTAGTACAATTTATTCGTATTGAGTAAATCACAATACCTCACCAAAGGCAACATACTCATATTTCATATAGTAACATAGAATCCAGAAAGCATACTTGAGAACAAGGCATGAACCATAACCACAAATAATATTCATAGAATAATATGTATAAGCATCTAAATCTCAAACTCAATAATAAGACATACCAATCCACTTATCATCATCTCAAGGTACAAAGTCATATACGATTTGCTAAAGTGTTGGGCACCGAGGCAACTACCAAAACAACAATCCAAAATAATACTAGGGCAGGGGCATTAAGGTGTCTACCAAATAAAATAATCCAATACTAATCAGGGTAGGAAACTAAGATAGCTACCGAACCAACAAATCCATCACAATACTAGGGTAGGGCATTGAGGTAACTACCAAACCAAAAAATCCATTTCTTTCATTTTATTATACAACATACGTTTCTATTTTTACTTTCTTAATCGAGAGGGATACAAATCAACTCAGGGACATAGCAGTACAACAAGTCACATTAGGGCCTAAAAGTAACACCATACCCTTACCTCGAACCCAGGGACACAGCAGTATGCTTGGTCATACCGGCACACTAAGGCAATACAGTATTCTTCCAACCTTAGTCAATTAATTCTTAAGCATTGATACTCCCTGTAGGACTCGTATGTTACCTATAGAGTAGAGTAGGGCCTTAATCTAAGGCACAGGGGCATACCGGTGAATCAAAATAATGAAGGCTAACACCTCACCTTTAAGGTAGCGACAACTAGAGAGAAATTATTCCCAACCTGAGGTTTTTCACTTTTAGTATTAATATTTTATGAGGTGATCACATAAGTCACATACAGCTCAACAATTTTTATTTTTCATACTTAACTATTTTTTATTTTATTCCAATTATTAAAATAAACCCTAAGGTCATAGGTCTATATTAAGCCAAGTCAAATATAAGATCAACCTATCAAAAGTATAAGGTCATCCTAGCATTCAATTATTCATAAGAGATATATTAAGATAAATTTATCAAAATACCATTTAAACACTAGTTGCACCATTTTATTCATTTTTCGTACTACACATTATCATGATTAGGAAAAAAGGCAATATTCCACATCATTTTTAGTATGTAGGAAATCTTTACATTTTAGCGATTGAGTGTATTTTCCATTTTTGATGCATTTAGTGGGTTGCACCCACCAAAACCCTAATCATGCAACCCTCATGTGCCTCATATTCCATGCAGCATGTAAGTACTCATTTAAAGCACAAAACATCATTTAACTAGGTAAATTATCATCACAGTTCATGCAAAGGAATGTATCTAACCCTAGGGACATGCAAATAGAATTTATCATAAGCTAACTATAATCATGCACATATGCATCCATGTGTATTATTGTAATCTCTACTACTATGTATGAGCAATTATGAGGAATTTACCATGGAATTTGAATCACAATTTGATAAGAATGGAAATCCTAGAAAAATCTTACAAACGCGGAGGCAAAACATTTAACATATTATCATGCATACAACTCAATTATCAACAATCATGCATATCATCCCTTCAACATATTATCATTATATCATGCATGATTCAATACTCAAAAAGCATAAATCCTAGAATTATTATAAGTCTAAAAATCCCTATCATACTCGCAAATAAATTTTATCGTCCTATGAGTGATTGGATTTACCTAATCTAAGCTCACACAAAATAAGTATTCTCCAAAGCTATCAAGGATTACCTAGGAATTTAATATCCAAACACATACATATATTAGCATATAATATTACACATCAACAATACAAAATTACTAAAATAACTTAGGACTACTAACCGGTCGAACAAGCAAGAGGGAAGCCAAGGAAAATTTAGCACCAAAGGAGGAAGTTTCAACCGAAAAGAAGGAAGGTGGCAATGATGAGAATGGCCGATGATAGGGGGACTAAGAACAGCTAGAATGGTCGGTGGTAAGGAGGGGAGAATTTTTGCAAAGGTGAAGCACAAAAGGTCAAAGAAGGGGTAGCTTTGGTAAAAAGGGTGTGGGATAATAAGGGAAGCTTCAGCCAAAATGGCTGAAGGTGGAAGAGTTGGGCTTCGGGGGAATTTTACCAAAAGGAGGAGTGAAGGAATAGTGGGTTTGGTCGAAGGAGAAGGGGGAGGAATGATGTTTATGTTTGGTAGTGTGGTGGTTGATTTAGTGAGAAGAGCCCAAGGTAAAAAGGAAGGGAAAGTTAGTACATGGAAGGGAGGTTTCAAGGTGCTTGTGTGTGGGTATAGGGGTGACTTTGGAAGGGGTGGCCGGTGTAGGGTATGGAGGATCGATGATGGAGGTAAGTGGATGGGTAAGGAGGCTAGTGAGGGTTATCATTGCAAAATAAAAATGGTGGTGGAAGGAGCAAACGAACAACAAAGAGGAATGGAGATGAGAGTTTAGTGCGTGAGAGGGAGCTCGGGTGAGTTACGAAATTGTAGGCTGCTCGAGGGTTTTTGGCACAACATAGGAGGGAGAGAAGTGATATAAGAAGGGGTGGGGTGGGGTGCTAGGAAAAAAGGAGCAAAACTAGAAGAGGAAAACATGGGAAGAGGTGAAATACCCCAAAATCCTAATTTAGAGAATTATGAAAAATTAAAGATTTATTAGAAAAATGAATTAAATTAATTATTTTATTAAAACAAGAGAGAATACTTAAGATAAAATCAAGAGAAAATTTATACATAATTTAATTGGAAAAAATAGGGTGTTTTGCTAATTAAAATATAATTTAGGAAAAATCTCTCACAAATCCTAAATTAACCTAAAAAAGGAATTTAATTATTATTTTATTAAAATATTGTTATTTTTAAATATCTCAAATACCAAAATATTCTAAATACCCCAACCTGTCTATTTTTTCTTTTTCTTTTTTCCTCTTTTTTTTTCCTTTTTCTTTCTTTCCATCCTCTCTTTTTCCCTTTTCTTTTTCTTTTCCCCGACCTGGGTCAGCCTAGCCCTCGTGGCCCAAAACCCCCTCCCCCTCCTTTCCTATGGCACGGCCCAGGCCCGCACCCCCTCTCCCTTTCTTCTCCATCGCGATCCGATCCAGCTCCCCCTCCTTTTCTTTCTTTCTTTTCCTCTAGAATGATCAGTCCGCCGCACCCCCTTTCTTTCTTTCTTTCCCTTCTCCTCCCGACCCTCTCTCTCCCTAATGCCCAACCCTTCCACTTTTCGGCTGAAGCATGCGGCCTCTGCGTCGCTGCACGCTGGCCTGCCACCCCTATCCCCTCCTGACACCCCCTCTCTCTCCTCCACCCAATCACAACCTCTCTCTCTCCTCACACATGCCTCTCTCCCCCTTCCTTTTTTCCTTCCTGATCTATCAGACCTGCAAAATGGCAGTCCTTCTCCGGCCATTGGTCTGTCGGCCAGCAACCTGCATGCGTGCCGCTAACCTTCCCTCTTCCCCCTCTGTTATTATCCCTCGTCCATGGCCTATAAATACCCTTCATCCACCCCCATTTAATCTTTTTCTCTCAACCCAGAAATCCACAGCCTTGTGCGCCACCGTCCGGTACCGTCGCCCAAACCACCACCCAAACTACTGCCTGCACCACCCTCCACCAAGCTACACCCCTCATCACCCTCAATACTCCCTGCACAAGCTGCCTTGGCTGTGCAAAGTTGCCCATTCGACTAACCTTAACCCAGCCACCGCCACCCTTGCACCATTGTCCACCACCACTCCCGCCGCAACCACCAACTCTTATACCCTCCTAAATCACCAGCAGACCTTCCTCTACCTTCTCCTACCTTTCTTTTCCCCTACCTCCCTCTTCTCCTCCTTTCCTCCCTCTCCACCACTCTCGGCCACCACATCGTCGCTGCCTGTGCATCACCTTTGGCTGCACCACCACCACCAGTCCAACCCTCTCCACCTAGGCATCCTCTACCACCTCAAATCCCCCTCTCATTCCCCCTCTCCTACCCTAAAACACCCAAATTTCTACCTTTTCTCCCCTCTCCTTGCAGTTGCCGCCGTGTGCTGCAAATCACTACCAACGCTAAGTAGTAGCCTAACCCTTAAAACCTTAGTTATGATACCTTTATCTCTTTTATTTATATTATGATATTATCCTATTATTATTATTATTATTATTATTATTATTATCATCATCATCATCATCATCATCGTCAACTTATTATTATTATTAATGTGGTTATTATTATTGTTATTATATCATTATTATTATTATTATTATTTTATCATTAGTATTATTAAATACAGCTTTAAAAATATTACTACTACTATTATTATTAATGGTCGAACCTTATCATCATCATCATCATCATCATCATCATCATTTTTTTATTATCATTAATATCATTTTTATTATTGTTATCATTATTATTATTATTATTATTGTTAATGCTAACTTGGGCATAGTATTACTATTACTATTATTGTAAAAATATTCGAACCCTTATATTATCATTATTTCGGATATTATTATTATTATTATTATTATTATTATTATTATTATTATTATTTTATTATCCTTGGCAATATTAGTATTTTGTTAATATTACTATTATTATATTAATATTTTTATCACTAACTCGATTATTAGTCTTAACCTTAATAATACTAGGGTTTCTATTGCTATGAGTATTAGTATTATTATTATTATTAGTATCACTATTTTGCTACGACTAGCATTAGTACTATTATTAGAAGAAATAAAGTTGTTAACTTTAATAATATAAATATAGCTATAATTATTAACATAAACATATTTTGACTAGTAATACTCTAATAGGCTAACTTGGGAATTAAAAACCCTATTTTTTACTTGTAAAGTTTCTTTTAATAATAGTAACCCTAATATTATAATAAAGTAGGAAATAATAGTATTTTTGATAAGAGGAAAATTAATCCTTAGTTTTTTCATCTTATAGGTTAGCCCAGTCAAAACCTTAAGGAGGTATAGAAGTATGCTCTAAGATCGGTGTCGTATTAGGTAAGGATGTAGGTAAGGCTCTATCTATGTTATGTGCCTTGTATGCCTTGTATGCCATGTATCATGATATGCTATGTATCTTATGTTTATTATTATAACTATTTTATATGTATCGCTGCTTGGAGTTGAGGTATGCTCATGTGTTTCTTATGGCATGTGTATAATATGTATATGTTGTGATTATGATGTGATGTGATGTGGCCCTTTAGGACATGTATGCTAGGATATTTAATGTTACGATATGGGGTGAAAGGATGAAAAAAGGAAAATGGGAAAGTAAGTTGACTAAGGGTAAGGAATTTAATTAAAGGATGTGGGATTGACCTAAATATCCCATGATCCATGAGAGGGAAAGTAAAAGGGAACTATGAATAAAATAAAAGAGTGGGTGAACTTTGCATGGGAATTCTAAGGTCTGCATAGAAGAATCTAGGGTTTGCATGGAAATTCTAGGGTTTTGCATGAATACTTCGAGGGTTTGCATAGGGTGGATGGAGTCTGCATGGGGATGAACTTTACATATGAAAAGTTGCCTTGGGGTGTAATGAAGGTAAGGGAAGAGTTGTTTGGGTGATTGGAGGATTTGGGTGAAAAATACTACATGGATTAGTATAAGGGTGCATGGGAGACCTGGCTAGGGTTTGGGAGGAAAACCCTAGTTTGAGATGGTGGTAAAAGTAAAAATAAATGAGGGTGAGAGGAGTATGAGATGAGAGTGGAGGAATGTCATGTGTAGGGTAAGTATAGGTATCATGGGAAAGCAAGAGTGGAAGGTAAGAAATGGTGGGATGACAGGTGGAAAGAAAGATGCTAGGGTTTGGTGTGACCACCTAGGGTTTCGTGGTCACACATATATTTGGGGGAGTAAAGTGAGATGATGAAGGTTGAATCTAAGAGATGTGATGTGTGGGGTGTTGAAATAGCCTTGGTTGTGTAAGGCAGAGAAGGATGAGCCACATAGGCCCAAATTAGGGTTTCTGGAGAAAATCCTAAGGTAAGGCAATGAGTGGACTTGGAGGCGTAAGGTAGTTGGCATTGACCTACACACTTAGAAGTTGGGCCTCCAGTATGAGTATGTGGAATAAGGAAAGGATGCTGGGGGCGTGTTAGGAGGTGCAGAAGTCTGAAAATATGAGACAGGCCCTCTTGGGTGTATAAGTGTAGATGGAGTTGGTCATGCACGTCTAGGGTGAAACTTGTTGAATAAGACACAGTAAGACACTGATCATTTAAAGTGGAAGATTATTTAGCCAAGCCCAGGCCGATCAACCGGCATAATAGTGGTCAGGTGCTGGGGTGCCTTAGAGATCGATCCACCGACATATATAAAAGGTGATTGTGACGACCACGAAGAAAGAAAAAATCTCAACTACAGATATATAAGAGCCAAAACTGCTAAGGACATTCCATCCAGCATAAGCATCTGGATAATCTGAAATGCGACGTGGCATACCCAAAGGCCCTATATATATACACACACATATACACACACACACACACACACACAAAATTATTGGATATTTTTTGTATTTATGGAATCATATATTCAATTTATTTAATTTTTTATTGACCAGATTGATCATATTATATATATATATTGAGTTGGTTTTAAAATTTTTCAAATATATTTATCAAAAATCGAATCATATGAATAATCTTAAGTGTAATATACGTCATATAAAAATATATTATTCTATGGTGTTAACTTTTATATATAAAAAAGTATCTTTTATATATCATATTTTCTAATGACCTCGGCTGATGTGATTAACCACCATTAGAGGTGGCAAACGGGTCATTTGGGTCGGGTTAGGGTCGGGTTGATATGGGTCGGGTCAACTTTTATTTACTATACAATCGAGTCGGGTCTGGGTTTGGGTCGGGTGTAATTCGGTTCGGGTGTGTTTCGGGTTATGTTGCTTTGGGTCGGGTTCGGGTTCGATTCGGGTTAATTGACGGGTCGGGTGTGATTTGGGTCGGGTCGATGCTAGGTTCTTCGGATTTCTCGGGTTCGGGTCTATTTAGGGTTTGACTCGAGTCTATAGAATTCGGGTTAGGTTTGGGTTCGGGTTCGGGTTTGGGTCACTATATGGGTCGGATGTGAATCAGATCAACTAAGTGTCAGATCTATCAAGTTTTTCGAATTCGGGTCTATTTCGGGTCTATAGATTTTAGGTCAAATCAAAAAACTCAAATTAGGTATTATTTATAACAGTATGAATCATGATCGAGAACGAGTTTGAACGTAAAAATTAAAACTTGTATGAAATAAAATAAAATTATTTTTAATTTTTACAAAATTAACTTTAAGTATTTTTAGAATACTAATAAAATCTTTGAACATACCACCATCACAATTTAAAATAAGAGAGTTTTTTTCCTAACCATATTACTATTAGTTTGGTTTTAGTTTCTTTTGCTGTGGTTTTTTAATTTATCAGTGTGACATTGTCACTATTTTTCATTTTCAATAATAATTTTTAATATACAATAAATAAATATGTGATAAATGAAAATCACAATCATCAATAACTTTGTGAAAAATGAAATATCAAAGTTGTCTTATGATTATAAACCCACTCCACTGAATTTGTCTCAATGCCTAACTTAGTAAAACAATACTCCGTCATAGCACACTAAACTCTATATTGTATGTATGATGTCTTAAGACAATTATCTATATTATAAATATGTCGATAGATATTTATAATGGTCACAACATAGCTAATAAGTGACAATATATCGCCAATTACACCTTAAATTACAATTATAATTTTCATGATTTCCTACATTACTTTTCCTGCATTGTTCATGTTTAATTTGCATCAACATGCATATCATCCATCTCCTTCGTTCTTATAATTGCTAACATGGTGGACCATGCACTTCCTTTGTTAATTATTTCATTTCTTAATATTATGGCATAATATTCTAGAATCAAGTGCATGGAATCCTCAATAATATTCTTTGGTCATTGAATCGGTGCAGAGTCATTTGATCTCCTCCTATTTCAATTCCTTCAAATAACCTATATTAGTGTACACGTCATTTCTAACATCTCGTCATCTAAGTGTTAGATTATGAAAGACTCAATCAAATTCAGTGTCTTTTTAATTTTTTATAGTATACAACTTCACTATGGATTATCATCATCCAAATAAAACACTTGGGTAATTGGGTAATCATTAATCTCATGCACTAAAGTCTAAGTTAATTGTTCACATATCTCACACGTTGGTCCATTCGTACCTTTCTTAACCAACCTATTTTTAGTTAATAGCTACTCCTTACAAGCCTTTAATTATTTGAAGTATTAATCTTAAGATGATATTCTCAGTGAGGATTGTCAGGTGCTATATTTTTTGCCATTGCAAACTTGATGATGACTACTCATCCTTAACTCCCTTTAGATTTTTTATCTCAATATCATGCCTAGCTAATATTATCCCTAGTTGGTTGTAAAGTTAATAAAGCTTTAAAATATCCAATAACTTTATAGGTTGTAAAATAGGTCATAATAAATTTGTATTTAGTTGGTCTCAACTGTTTAGTTGGACTATGTATTATATTTTTCTTCTATAAGCTAAAATGCTCCTTACCAATTTATGTTGCATAGGATTCAAGTTATATATTTTGTATTTGGTCAACCTAGGGTTGAAAGAAATAATATGTATTTGGTTCAACCCAAACTATATATTGAAGCTCTATATTAAAGTTTTGTTCTTCTTATGCCATTTAGATTTGGCAAAGTTATACAGTCAATTTAGTTAATGAAGGTTACATACCATTGATTTTTCTTCTCTATTATCTTCATCTCTTTTTTAACAATGTTTCGTAAGCGAAATAATACTACTTTTAACAATAGTTATATTTTTGGTTTTTCCTTTAGAGATGTTCATCAGTACAAGCATATTAACAATAGTTATATCACATATATATTATTACAAGTATGTTATAATATTTGATAAATCAAATTATGATGTTGGCTTTTCAATCATTCATAAATCATATGACATTCCTAAGTTGAATAAATGATAAGAATATATCATTTAAGTTGGTAAACTTGAGCAGTTTCATCCATGTTTGATAAGAATATATATTGAGGGCGTATCTAGTAAAAACTACTACTTCTAATGAGAATTTAAAACTAATAGTTTCATAGAACAATTATGGTAGCTTCATAAAACTATTACACTAGGTTCATCAACTAAAATGAGTATTTTCCATAATAACTTTAAGTAGTTTAATAAGCCAAGACAAGTAGTTTCATTAGAAATTTAGAGTATTATGAATATGCTATGATGACTAGTTTCATAATATTAGATGAGCAATGTCATTAGAAACTTATAATAGTTCCATTAGAAACATAGAATACTTTTATAAGCTGAAACGAGTTATTTCATTAGCCGAACTGATAGTTTCATAAGCTAAAGCATGTAGTTTTATTATAATCTTAACCTAGTTTCATAAGTTAAAGTTAGTAGTTTCATTAGAACCTTATAGTAGTCTTATAGATCAAAATGAGTAGTTTCATTATAAACTAAAATTAATAGTTTAATTAGAAACCTAAAGTTGTTTCACATATTTTATATGTTATTGTTGTATCTTAATACTTAGATTAATTAAAAATAGAAGGATTGTGTGTGTTGTGTGGTGTGTGTAAGTAAAATTTAGTTTACTTTCTTAGTTAAGCATCAAAATAGCTATATACTTTTTCAATAAATTAATTTTTATTTTGGTATTAAATCAATATGCACATGTATAATTAAGTGTAAGTTAAACTAGGGTTGGATAACAGCAACAATAATAATAAAAATAATCAAAATAATAATAATAATAATAATAATAATAATAAATAATGACAATAATAATAATAATAATAATAATAATAATAATAATCGTCGTCGTCGTCGTCGTCGTCATCATCATCTTATGATAATAATAATAATAATAATAATAATAATAATAATAATAATAATAATCATCGTCGTCGTCGTCATCATCATCTTATGATAATAATAATAATAACAACAACGATAATAATAATGATTATAATAATGCCATTTAATATAATATAGTAGTGAGTTTGGATAGGATGTTTAGTATTATATTAATATTTTAAAATTATTACTTATTTTTATTTTTTAATTAATATAGTAGTAATGATTATTTAAAGGTTTATTATTACGATGGTTTAGATATAAATTTAATTAGGTTAAAACTTGATAGAATTAGACTATTAATTTTAATCTTAGTTTATACCTTTAAATTTTATCTTAATTATTTTAATAATAACCGTAGATCCGTAACATAAAAGAATTTTTTTAAATTTATCCTAAATTATTTTTACTTTTTTTAATTATTTTTAACCTATCTTAAATCAAAATTTTTTTCTAAATTATTATTCTACAATCTAATATCCTAATTTACTTAAATTAAATCTAAAATAAAAATATAAAATAAACCTATTTTAACCTACTCTATATTTTTTTTAAGCAATAAGGCAATATATAAGTCAGTAACATGCTGCTCTCGCCCTCTGCCTCTGAATTTTTTTCTTATACACGCCATGAGTCATGACACCACACGCATGCCTCAGCTTCAGCTACTCCGCCTACGCCACCTACGCCTGCACGATACCGACACACGCTCCCTCACCTCACCCTCTCATCTCATGTCATGTTCAACAAACTCAGTCTCCGAGAGACCGAGACTCATCCCCAAGCCAAACAGTGAAACAGGCAAACGTGAAACGCCCATTACACACCTCTGCGGCTCTGCTCTAGTGCTTCCATTCTGTGAGACTGTGAGTAACTTGTTGCCAGTACCAAGTTTAGAAAGTACAACTCCCTCACTCCCTCCAACAAAATTCCTTGTAATTCAATGCGCTAAAAGGTCACAAAGAACCGGGAAGCTCCGATATCCGTCAGAGAAGAAGAAATTGAAGGAAACGCAGAAGCAGAAAGTTAACATCGAAAACAAGTTCGAAGGGATTTGGAGGCTATCGAATCTTGGGGCTGAAGTTCCGAAGGATCCTGGCAAAGATTTTTTTGGCGTCTCTGAGGCTCTTGTCGAACAAATTTCCAAAGTTCTCGAATTTCCGGTATTTCATTTTGATCAGTTTCTACGTTTTTATTGATTAAACTTACATATGAATGTGGAATACAAAAAATGTGCCTTTTTTTCTTCCTCTCGAAACTGCATGTGAAATTACTGTGCAGCTTAGTGGAGTTGTTAGAGACCTAAAATCTATCCTGGGATTAAAATTAACTAGTTAGATTTCCATGTTTACCATATATATATATAATATGTCCAATGTGACCCGCCTGTTTCGGTGTTTCAGTGAAAATTAGGACTGTATATTACGTGCTTCGCTCAAAGATTTGAAAGTTGTATTCAAATGAAATGATACACGATCGTACTATGTACCTTGATTTCGTCGGAACAACTGATTAATGATTCTTCCAAATAATTTTTTTTTTAAAAAAGATAAGTAAAACGGTCCGTAATAATGTTCGTCAGTCAAAACATTTGATTATTAATAAAATTCTCTACTTAAAAAAAATACAATACATGGCCATACAAAATTACAAATCACTTACATCCATAAATTCACAAAATAAAGATGTCCATCTCACACGTATTTTCTTACATTCAAGTACACGTACAAATAAAATTTTCCATCTTTGTACATCCGTAAATTTTCCTACATGCTGAATTTGATTGTCAGGTCCTCATGAATCATTAATACAATGAGTGTATTATTATTATGGTCTAAAGTGTAGAGTTTAAGTTGTAGAAGTTATCAAACAAAGTGAAGCAAAAATATAAATTTATGCTTATAAATGTTTGCATTTATTTACATGGTTTCAAAAATTAATAAGAATATGGAGTTAAAAATATCATATATGAATAAGAATAATCAATTATCGGTTCAAGTCTGGTTCGGGTTCGGGTTAGAGTTCGGGTTAGTTCGGTTAAAGTTAAAGTTCGGGTCGGTTCGGGTTCGGGTTAGAGTTCGGTCGGTTTCGGTTCGGGTTGGAGTTCGGTCTGGTCGGGTCTAAGGTGTGCTCGGTTCGGGTTATTATTGATTTTGGTCACTTCGATTCGGGTCAGTTTAGGTTCGGGTCTTAATCGGGTTAGCTAAATTCGGGTCGGATCCAAATTGAATCGGGTTGTTTCGGGCTTTCGGGTTATGAACGGGTTTTATTTTTCGGGTTACTATCGGGTTTCAAGTCGGGTTATTCGGGTTGGGTCGGTCGGGTTGGGTCAACTTTGCCGAATCTAACCACCATCACCACCTACACTTTTCTTGTGTGAGTACTTAAATGCGTTGACAGTGCTGCATGGCTGAGATTCATACGACTCCGCATAGTGGGCAGGGATGCACGGGTATGAAGTAGAGACGGAAAAGGTCAAAAAAAAAAATTAGAAACATTATTTTTCTAAAATTTAGGAATTGGGAATATGTTGTTTTAGAAAATGGAGTACACACATATATATATATATAAATATAATTTTTTTAAATAGATAAAATTTACTAAATTTAAGAAACAAATATATAAAAAAACATAAGAGTAGTACTTATATTAGTTGATTAATAATTTTTTTTAAATAAATTAATAATACTTTTAGTACTAATTCTGACATTTAAAAACTTTTAAAATAAAAAATATTTTCGGAAAGAAATAAAAAACGACACTTCCATGCTTCGGTGTCAGCGAGGCTTATAAATTGGAAGAGACAGTAAAAATAAAATGTGTAGACAGATATGGAAACCGTAGCATTGATTTGTGCTCACAAATGACAATACGGAAACAGAAAATATTGAAGATGGATGAATTTATACAAGAGAGAGAGCACAAAGTTGGTTTCCCCGGGTCAGCTCTCGTAGCTCAGTTGGTTAGAGCACCCGTTTAGTAAGCGGGAGGTCTTGAGTTCGACTCTCAACGAGAGCACACCCTACAAGAGTTTTGCTTTTACATATTTCCTCAAATGGGCTGCACCGCCGCCCAACTTTGTGCCTTCTCATCCCTGAATTCGCTACAATTTTCACAATAATACTGCAAAGCCCACAGTATTTGGTTCCTTAAATTTCCCATAATTAATACCTCGTCGGCTTACCCATAAAAATGATATGGGGAAAAAAATTCATAACGAGAATTAGACAGGCTCTAATATAATTCGCGGTATAAATATTTTAAATTTATTTCTATAAAATTGTATTTTTTTAAGCTTTTTGTAACAGAATAAAACAAATATTTAGACTTTATTCTTATTATCTAAAATTATTTTCTATTAAAGCATAAAACTTTAGATTTTGTTCTCATTAATAAATAAACAAAAATAACTATTATTTTAAAATTGTAAAACACTTATATATGTATAGGAACAAATTCTAATTATTCATGTCTCTATGGAAAGTTTGAAAATATTTATGTCTTAACAAAAACAAACTTAGTACGTATTTATTTTACATCTCATTATTTATATTATTGTTTCAGATAAACTTCAGATTATTGTTTCATAAATTATTTTCAAAACATTATTATATCTATATTGTCTATCATATTATTATTCCATGAGTAGGTTTCAATACTTTTTATTAAATATTTAAACTATCTAACACTATTATCTTCTTACCCATAGTAATTATATTCACCCACAACACTTATTATAAATATAAAATTATATATATATATATATATATAATATAAATAATAATAATTATTATTGGTTACTAATGATAAAATAAATATTTATTATTAATGATTAGTGATATTAATTATTATTCATAGTAATATTGTTATAATTATTAATTATTTATATAAAATTATGAACAATATTAATAATACTACTTATTAATATTAATTTCAACTATGATTAATTACTTATATAAATTATTGTTATTAATTATTATTAATATTAGTAATTCTTAATAATTAGAAATGTTTTTTATATATTAATATTAACTATTATCATATATTATTAATTACATAATAAAATTAATTAATTTGATTAATATTAATTATCAATATCAATTTATAATACTAATAATTTTGTTTATTATTAATTATTTATATATATATCAATTGGTAGAGTGTTGTTACCATTAATTTTGATTATTATACTAATAATGTATATAAACTCGAATATTACTTAAATAAATGATCAAAAACTTAGATTAAGACGTCATAAAATATACAAAAATATTAGTTCATAATTAATTTAACAATATTAATAATAATTTATATTAATATAAATTATTATTATTAACATTAAGTTTTAATAATTATAATTATTAATATGCATATTAATATGAATTATAGCTAAGTATTTAGTATTAATTGCATTAATTCTTAATAATATATTATATAATGAATAATATTAATATTAAAGATAATTAATATTAATTGAAATAAAGAACGTTCAAAATTATCAATATTCATCAATTCATTTCAAATTATATATGTTACCAAATACTATTATTATTTCAAAAATGTGTCAACTAATTATTATTATTTCAGATGATAAAAATTAAAATAGTATTACTTTAAATACATTATTGTCTTTTACTCATCCCAATTTTTATACACGGATAAAGTAGAAATATTTGGAAGGTAATACTTATCTATTAATTTCTCTATCAACAATGTATAAGATGTAGGGTTTTCATCTTGGTCCAACTTGGCCCAAGTGTGGAGGGTCTTGCTTTTATGCTAGTGACCAAGGATTGAATTGTATTAAGGATGTGCTTCTGTGAGTGCTAGTGGGGAGGTGTCATAGAACTCTTTACCTACTCAAGTTCCCCTTTGGACACCTAGGTTTCTATTCCCTTTAGGTGTCGTCCTAGTCTTCTTCCTAAATCACCAAGTAAAGAGGGGGGGGATACTAAATTTTATGAGAAGCAACGTGAATTTATAAGCTATTTAACGATCTAAATTTAGATTAGAAGAACTTAAAAGTTAAAGTTTGTACGATAAGACAAAAAAATATCTATTTTCATAAAATTCCATTGAACCTCTATTATGATATTTGTCTGTTGATTACTTAACCTAAATTTGGATTAAAAGTTGGATGTATTATGGTATATAAAGGATTAGGAATTTAAGTATAATAAGATATAACTTAACTTTGGACTAAGCCAAACAATATTTCACTACTTACATGATATTTCAATAGCATCATGTCATGATTTTTATGTCACAGGTCACCGAATTGAATTCCAATAACAAAGTCTAGCAACGTATCTTCACCCATGAAGTATGATTTGTTATAAATATGTCTAGCAACCACATCATAATAGGAGATCAAGCGTACCTCCAAATAGGATCTTGATAAATAATAAGTATATATATATTGTGAATTTGTCAATATTTGAGGTTGACATGAATACGGAGAAACTTGTTCATAATTTTTAGGAAGTAGATTGTTTTATTTTTTGTTTAAATTGCTCCCATTAATAAAGTAAAATATACAATTAACAAATTTAACTAAAAGAACTATCAATCAGCCAATTAGGTTATTGATAAATAAAATAATCTTACATCTTTCAAAAGAATCATAATAATAACAATAAGGTCTACCAATCAAGTTACGCTGGCCTTAAACATATTTAAAAATTATAAATAAAAAAATTTAGGCCTTACAAAAGAATACAAAATGTCCATCAAGGATTAAATTAATCAAATTATGCTAGTTGTAATTGTAGATTTTGTAGATCGCATATTAAATAAAATCCAAATTCAAAACTGGTTTTATAAGAACCAGCTAATTGTTTAAGTTGATTTGCCTAATGACAAAAAACAAGAAATATACAATCAAAACAAAAATGCAGATGAACAAACTCAATTAGAGATTGCGGCACCTAAGTTCTAAGAGTTGCGGCACATCAGAGGAAATCGGCTAAAAATAATTGAAGTGGCGACCCTTCGTAGGTCGTCAGTGTTCCAAAAGAAAAAGGGATCAAGCAACCAAAAAGGAAAAGAGGAAAAAATGGAGAGTCGGTTGGCACGGGCAATTTATGAAGTGCAACCTTGTACAGTCTTAGAATCATACAATAGATGGTACGGTATTATTATTATTTTTTAATTTTGTTAAATTATTTTTATTTTAATTTTAGTTTATTAAAAAACTATACCATAATATTTTCAAAATTTTAATTTATAAGTAAATATTTTTATTAATATATTAATGGTAAAAAATTAGTTTTAAGTAAAATAATAGTAAAAGATCTGCTTGCTAGTGAAAGATCGTTATATTAGTAGTAAAAATTAATATATTAGTAGTAAAAAATTACTAAATTAATAGTAAAAGATTAGTTCTAAGCATAAGAATGGCAAAAGAGCAATTCACTAATAAAAAGTCGATACATTAATAGTGAAAGATCTATATATTAGTGATAAAATATGAGTGTATTAATAGTAGTAAAAAGTATGTCCCAAGGTTGAAATTTAAATTTCATGAGGTTGAAGCCCCTAGGATTAATGATATTCCTAATTTGGATGGAGAGAAGCGGGGGGCCATTTATGATCATGGGAGACTAAACATCGCCGATGAAAGTGCACAGATTGATTTTATGGGAAATTTTTTATGAATATATTAATGGTGAAAAATATGTAAGATGGTGGTAAAAAATATATATATATACAATAGAAGTAAAATATCAGTCTTAAATAAAATAATAGTAAAATATTAATTTATTGGTAAAAATAAATACATTTGTAGCAATATATTAGTATATAAATGGTAAGAGATCATTATTTTAGTAGTAAAATATTAGTTTTAAATAGAATAATGGTAAAAAAATCAATTTTACTAGTGAAAGATCAGTTCATGAGTAGTGAAAGATCAATTTAAATATAGTGAAATTTTAAATATATTCTACTAGAATAATAATTTAATCAATAGCTATAATGTATACTATATTATTTGGTAAAAGATCAATTTAAATATGAAGAAATATGATTATAACGATGATGAAATATTAAGCTGTGAAATAAAAGTTTAATATTGGTGGAATAACTTATTTGAAGAGATGAAGTATAGAACACATATACTTTTTAAGCATTTTTTTGTTAGTAAAATGTTGATATAGCACATGTTGTATACTATAGAAAGTGGTTGGCACGCCTCCACGTGTAAGTGAGCTATTTGGAAGTTGATTTTTAATTAATATTATTTTCAAATTTAAATTATTGTCAATTTTATTTTTGAAAATAATGTTGTTAGTATTATTATTATTTTTTTTGAAATTATAATTTTTATTACTTTAAAAATAAAAAATTTACACGAGAATAATATAAATTAAAAAATTATTAAGATAATTAACTATGGAGAGATATGCATGATGTTGACGAAATATACTATATCAATCGTAAGTAATACAAGACACTTATAAGTACTGAATTATAGTTCCCACATAGACTAATTAATAAGTCAAAAATTTTAATAAATTAAATCAGGCCTAAGTTATCAAAATAATGTAAATAAATAATTATTAGTATAAACTAAGAATTTTAGAAAAAAATATTTAAACTAAAAAAAAGTAAATCTAACAAAAATCAAATTAATTAATAAGTTTACTAAGAAATTTGGATCCATCTTTATCCAATTATAAAAATTCAATTAATCGATTTACTCTATTGAGTTATATAATTTTATTGTTAATTATTAGTTCTGGTGTCTCTAGTCAAATAATTTAAATAACAGATAATGTTTCAAGTTTAATTAATTAATTATATCTTCTAATTATTGTAGAAATTATGTATTTATCCTCACAACATATTCAATTCCTATTTATATTATTTAACCTAAAGTAGAGAATTATATCTCACTCTCAACTTGACTTGTTAGATTCTAATTAAATATGATCGATCTATTAATTAGATAAAATTAAGAACAATAGCATAAAATACACAAGGTAGTTTCTAAATCAAATAATCAATTAATTAAATAATATAAAAAATATGATTTCCTCATATCTCCCATAAAATAATATTAAAATATACTATTAATTAAAATAAATATAATTAAATTAATTAAATAATCTGATTTATACATAAAATATTAAGCTTGGAAAAACCAGAATATAAATTTATAAAATTTCAGATCCAAAATTAAACTAAAAAATAATAATATGCTCGGCTTCTGTTATCGTGCGGCACCAAATCCTTTTTGTCTTCTTGCATTTCTTCTCCCGTTCTTATCCTTCCATGTTGTGCTCTCTTTTTGTCATTCGTTCCGAGGCCCTCGTCTACATTTTTCTCTTCCCGTCGTCGTCGATGCACACGTATATATAAATTATATATAGACATCGTAAAGTTGAGACCTGAATTACTTGATACGAAAGCTAATATGGATCTGGATCAAAAAAGTTAAATTTAATCTCAATCTAAAAATTTTAAATAATTTAAATTAATAAAAATTTTATCCGAATTTAGTTAATCTGATAGTAATTTTTATCTGAAATTAATCAAACAAAAATTATCGAATCTAAAAAGAACTTGATTCAAACATGACCTATCTTCGAATAAAAATTCAATAATAATTTGATTTGACTTATCCGATCTGAAATAACCGGATTCAAATCTGACCATATCCAGATATGATTCTAAAATTATCAAAATTAAAATCAAATTTAATCTATAAAGGTAACACTTTATCTCATATAAATTGATACATAAACTTCAATAAACTATCTTATTAATAAAAATTCATGTAAATAGAAATGTGCGACCCATATAATAATAAATGAAACAAAATAATATAAAAATGCCTAAAAAATATTTGCTTTTCAATATATTGATTGAAGTGTGTATTTTAATATCATATTAGTGGCAATTAATGTGGAGATAAAAATAAGTAAAAATTAAAGTGGAGATTTATAAACTATTTTCGTATTATAAAATATAAATAAGGATCATCGATGGCATGTGATCTAATATTCCATTCAGCAACGTCTTTACGAAAATATTTGCGTCAATAATGGCTGCCCCGATTATGAGTCAGCCCAGCGATGCCGGCTGCCGACCGAGAATTCTAGGGGGGGATTTAGTACAACGGTACTCCATCTCGAATTGTCCGTTTAATATGGCCATGAGGTATCTTTATCTTAAAGCAGACAATTACGTTTTGTCTGATATTGTCGAGAAAATCTAATTTTAATTTAAAAATAATTAACTGAAGACGGTGGAAGAAGTGTGGATTGTCCTAGATACACAAAGGTTTTAACATTCCATGCAGTGGATAAACGCGTATACATTTTTTCCCTTTTCTTTCTTATTTTAATAACGAGGCTGAGACTCAACTTCTATAACCCAACAAGGCCACAAACATTAAACCTACTGTATCTTTAGCGGGGTTGGTTGATTTTACGATTTGAATTCCTAGTGGGCACGAAAGTTCAATCCTTGCGGCATATGTCGGCTTCCCTAAAAAGAGAGAATTGATAATAAATGAATTCTATGACCTTGGGATAAAATATATATATATATATTAAAACATAACGATTCTACGTAAAATATATTTGGACCGTGTGAGTCGGTGACATTTACAGATTTACTGGATGCATGTAAGTATATATAATTAAATATATTTGGTTCATTAATTTTAACCTATGAATAGTAATAGCTAAGAATTTTTAAAATGACGTTTATAATTACCATATAAATATATATAATTACTATAAAAATTAATATAATTACCATATAAATATAAATAACTACTATAAAAAATATATAATAAGTAAAGTAACTAACATAATTAACTTTAAAAAATACATGAGAGCCACAATAGTATATTATATCCCTACAGAAAATTAGTATAATATAGTGGTAGAAATAATTACCATGCAAATATAAATAACCATCACAAAATTTGACATAATCACTACAGTAGATCACACAATCATCCTAAGAAATACCATTGGAATAGTCATAATTACCATAATACATGCATAATAAGCATAATGGTTGACATAATCATTATTAAAAAAAATACACATATAAGAACTATAGTAGCACATATAATTTCTATAAAAATAGATGTCAAATATTAGTAGGGAAAAAAAATACCATATAAGAAAGGCAAAGTTAGCATATAAGTTGATATAATCATCCTAAAAAAGAAAAAAATTAGCATAGAAATAATAAAATAAACATATTATATATATATATATAATCATAATTATTATGATATAATATTTTTTATTTATTTGATAATCTAAATTAAAGATAAACTAGTCTTAAAAAAATACAAAAAAAAAAAATTTGTGTCACCTGGATGTATGCAGCTACGTAATCTTGAGTGTATCCCATACTTTATTGTGACCTAAAAATAATTTAACACATAATGTTTCCTCTTCTTTTAAACTTCCTCCCTTCAGTAAATGGTGTAAAAATATAACATCAAAATATCAAAGATGTGTTAGTTTTATTACCATAAGTTTAATTTTCCTTCAAGTAATAATTTTCAAGTCTTCATAAAAAAAAATTGCTTCTACATTTGAATTAATGACTCCATGCATAAATCATTACATAGTGAATGTGATTAAACATACCAAAGTTGATTTGATAAGAATAATCTGAACTTGAACCCAATTTTCACCTAAGAATTCAACCCAAAATAGACCCAAACATTAACCAAAACTTTATTAACCCGATAATAACCCACACCCAAACTAAATTAATCCATAATGACCCGATTTAAAAGAACCTGAACTAAATTTAACCAATATATGAACACAAACCCAATAATGACTTGCACCCAAGTTAACACGAACCAAAATTACTTGACCTATAACATACCAACTCGTACCCAAAAATAAATAAGAAATTAACTCAAATTAAAATCAAGTTCAATCCACATTTAACATTTTACTTTATATAAATTACTACATAAATAAAATAGTAAAAAATTATCATAGAAATTGCATAAACATCAATAAAATATCTTCTTAATAAATTTTTATGTAAAAGAATATAATACTAAACCCATACAACAATAAATAAAACTAAAAATAGTAAAAATTTATTTTTATTACTATTTCATTTCAAATAAGCATCGAATATATTAGATCAGATTAAATTACACTAATTGTTCTTCTTCTTCTTACTATCAGATTAAATTATACTAATTGTTGATCTTGTTCTTGTTGCTGTCATTATCATTATTATTACTATAAACATAAGCATAATAATTATAATTATATTCCTATTTATTATAGTTATTATTATAATATATATAACGAAAATAATAATAATAATTTTTTATATTTTAATAGTTATTATGATATTTATAATTATTACTAAAGTCATAACAATGCTTATAATTATATTCATAATAATCGTTTTAACTATATTTACAATAATAACTATAATAATTATAATTTGTGATTAATATTACATATATTATTATTATTATAACTGAAACAATAATGGTGAGGTTACTAATGTAAATTCCTGCACAAAGTAAACCCTAATTATTTTCAAAACCTTTTGCCTATGGAATGTCGGAAAAGGGCTCAGATATTGGTGAAGTTGTAGCTGAGGTCACTTTCACCCACCACAGAAGCAATTACATTATCTAATCCCTATGCAGAGGTTGTAGTTGATAAATTTGGTGAGGTTAACGATGCAAATTCAAACCAAAAGACTATAGAAGAATTAAAAGGTGATCTAGTGAATCCAGATATGGAAGAAACTTGTGAATAGACCACAGATTTACAGTAAATGGTTAGAGAGAAAAGTGTGCTAGGCTCAAACGAAGAAATTGTGAATTTCATGGGTAAGGATATTTATGATTAAAATGAGGGATCATAGCTGGTGCTTCCTATAAATGATTTGCTAGGTCATGTGATGTAGATTGGTGCAGCATGGAAAGACGAACTTCTACAGAATTGTGACCCTAGTTCTTTGATGAAACTCCATCATGAAATCTCTGATGTGGTAGATGCACTACAATAAACATGGTAAATATGGACGTTTAATTAGGGACGGTTTATGATACCGTCGCTTGCGATAAAAAAAATATTAAACTTAGCGACGGTTTAAAACCGTCGGTATATTTTCGACCCCAAAATAATACCCGCCTGGTCGAAAATTTTAGCCGCCCTCCGTCCCATCTGCTTTCTTCCCGCCCCATTCTTCTCGACTGCTCTCTTCTTGTGCCTATCTTCTTCCCTTCTCCCCCTTCTCGTTTGCCTTCTTCCCTTCTCCGGAGAATTAGCAAAACACGCGTCCTACTTCGGCCTTCCTTCTCCCATCGCGACCCTACTTCAGCCTGCCTTCTCCCGTCACCGGCTTGCTTCTTTCTCCCATCGCTACCCTGCTCGTGTAATTGGATTAAAACACTACCTTCTTCCTAATTTTGAGTTACAGTGGTTAGATGTACGCACTTTCTCCGTTGCTTGCACGATTTTTCTCAGTACTCTTTAATTTTTTGCTGCTCTTAATTATATAACGATTGTTATTATTTTCATTATTAGTTGAGGTATAATGATGGAGAACTCGATTTGTCCATGGCTATTTCTTAGATTCTTCTGCGAGGAGTAGTAACTTGACTCGATTAATTGACTCGATTTGTCCATCACATCATCACCGTCGCCCTTCCTCCTGGTAAGTTCTATCTTCGATACGCACCGCACGACCTATTCTTCTTCCTCCCCCAAATCCCGCCACTCATTAGTTCGTTGTTTTTCTAGCTAAACGATATCCAAAGTAAGCGGTATAATACACCTTATGTTTGCACAGGCCGACAACTTAGCACGTCCAAACCACAACAACCTTATGTAAGTGGAATTAACTTATTATTGATTTGGCCTGTGATATGGGAAAGCTATATAATTATCATAATAGATACTGATTCATTTAGCTGGAGTGTTCTGCCATCATACCCTTAGTATGGATTGATTCTAGCTTTGACTGGATTTGAGACTTTAGCTTGATTTATCAGTATAGGGACTTTAATTTTATATCTTCTCTCATATTGGGTTATGCTTGTATGTTGTGCTTGTGAAAAAAATAAGACAAAAGGTAACTGCTACTCAGTTAGGAGTTCGTTTTAATACTGATGAGGTGAAGTAGCTTGTATATAACGTCCTAAACACATTCTGAGAGTATTGCTTTGCTATGTGGCTAGTCAATTGAATTTTGTCGCGAAATATGAAGAAAATGAGGGGAGGGGACGCTTGTTCTTTAGCTAGAAACCATAATCACCCCCTAAATTTGATGGCCTATTTCCCTTGCCCAGGATATGACAGTGGATAGAAAGTTGTGGCACATGTCAAATTGGGTAGAAGAGCTTAATTAGAATTATGTTTTCTTCCCAACCTACATTGTGATGCATATCCTTTCTTAGGTTAACTGATGTAGCTATTTTTTCAATTCACTTAGAGGACCTTATTTCACTACTAAGAGAAACTCTCATGTTCCATACAAGAATAATAAACTAACGCAACTGCTCCAAGACTCACTTGATAAGGTCTCAGCTAGCAAGTTTCCTGATCAACTGCATTATTAATATCATCATATATGTGAGTTACTATTCGTATGATAACAATACTTCATGCTTTCAGGAGGACAAGCCAAGAAACTAATGTTTTTTCACGTAAGTCCTGAACCTAATGCTACTAGTGAAACTATAAGTACCCTTAAATTTGCAGAACGAGTTGCTACAATTGAACTTGGCTAGCAGGTAATTTTATTTTTCTCTACTTCCATGTACTTCATTGTGTGATTAACATCTAATATATTCATTCCTTGCACCTGTTTTGCATGATTATTCAGTTTGCTAGTTTGAAGTTAGCCTTAGCTAGGAGGGAGGGGGAATCAATCCATTCACAACAGTTGGTATTTAGCAGTCCTAAAGTATACAGAGGCAAACCTACTGGGCCTTTCCCCGGATTAGTAGTAGATAAACACAACATTAGTAGTAGATAAGCATACATTATTTTCTTGTTCGTTATCTGAATGGACTTTCCCAGGATATATGACTGTGGATAGAAAGGTGTGGTTAGGTGATGTTGTTTTTATTAGAACTGTTAGTATTTGTTTAAATTGTGACTTATGATCATGATAACAACCACATCACTTGGTTCGTTGGCCTTAGGATGTTATGTGGTTGCTATATATAATCCCTTAGGCTAAGGAGGCTGAGAGTTGCGAGAATAGATACCGCTGATTGCTGTGAGTAGGAAGTCCAAGAATAATAATGGTTATCTTAACTCTAGTGCAAAGGTGTAGTCTAGTCAAATATTCAATTAAAACAACTAGTTCTCTTATTTTCCCTGAATACAAACTCTCGTCTGATCTTCATGTATTCTTGTTCTCTGTCATATCGTCACTCTTTCTTTTTCTTGTCAAGTCTTCTGTTACAGGATTAACAAACATATATATCAATTATTAAGTTCAGTAGTGGCCGAATTGAATATAAGATGATCATCGAGTATTCAGCAATGTTTGAGAATATATATCCGAACATTTAACTCAATAAATATGGCTTCATGAATTACACAAAAATTCTAGTACTTTATAATTGACTTAATAATTAGGAATTTTATTGAAAAGGCTGTGTTTCTTATACCAAATATGAACATCAAGTATGCTAGTTTGGAGCTAACATTTGATCTCTTACTTTAACTCAAAAGTGCATATGGCTGGAAACAGGTTTTGAAGAAAAAATTTACTAGTTATATAACTGACTCCTAAGTTCAGATTTCTGATTCATGTATGCAGCCATGCTTACTAGATAGAATAAGGGGTAACAAGCCAAACCTCTTCAGCTTATCTTTGTTCTCATTTCTTGACTTTGGATCCTATGCAGTCAACATATGGAAAGGTGCTTGTGGTCGATGGTATTGTGCAATTGACGGAGAAAGATGAATGTGCTTATTAGGAGATGATAGTTCATCTTCCCCTTTGTTCTATAGAAAGCCCTAGAAATGTAATTTTTCAGAATTATCTTGAATCCATCGTGATTATAATTCTTTGTTATTTGAAGTTGATGTTAATCACTTGCAGTTCCTTCTCGCCTGTTGCCACCTTTTTTTCTTAGTTTTCCAAATTTGGCCCTACGAGAATGTTAACTTTGAAGATTGTGTCTATTTCTTGCCTCATGTCAAAATATCGATGCTCAGCCACAGAAATAGGTAGATGACATGAGAAATAGATCACACATGTATGTACCTAAACTCATCGTTGACTGAGTGCTAATAATTCCTGATATTCTATATTATTCAACCAGCAGACTTGATCCATACTTCTGCTGGTTATGTTTTTTTTTGTGTATAGGTTCTAAGAAGTTTTCGATGCTTTCTACCTCATTTTACTATGGCTTTGTTCACTAATTTTCTGCTTAGTGCAATCACTGTGCTTTCTAGTATGCTTAATGGAAAAACAAAGTTGTAGCAATGTCGTTCTGTATGAGAGTATGGTCTCTTTGATCGTAATCATTATCTCTGTTGTTTTTTGAGCTATGTTTGACTACATATTTGTGAGATTGATGAGATGGTTATAGATGTGAGTGTCTTGTCTATGATTATTCTGTCCATGGATTTTGTTAGTCTTGGAATGTACAACCACAACATAACCATCATAGGCCTGAAATTACCATGGATTCTGTTAGTCTTGGATTCTTTAGCATCTCTTTGCTGTCAACAAGAATTTTATTTGGCTTGTTAGTTGTTAGAGGCTAGCCCCAGAGAAGGAGGGAGGAGAATAGAGTAAGAGGAGAGAAAAGTTAGGATGGAAGGCAAGTAAAGTTTGATGGTGAGTCTCATATAGGAGCATTGTTTTGTGTTATAGTTACACCTGAAATTTAAAACACTGTCACCACAAAGGATCGTTCAAAAAGAAGGGAAAAAATCATATACATACAAGAATGAGTCATTTGACATTAGAAACAAGTGAACAACATTGTATGGACATGAACTGAGAAAAATTAAATAATTATATGATTATATATGATGAAAGGGTAAGGTTTCAGAATGAAAGTTCAGTAGATTATCAAAACATCAACCCAAAGTCCCAAGAAGCAAAGAACACAACACAAGGAATTGTTTCTGTCATAGTAAAGAACATACCATTCCATATATTGCAGATTAAAAGAATCTCTATTAAGAAATGTATAAGAATGGATCGTTCAAAAAGAAGGGAAAAAAATCAGATACATACAAGAATGAGTCATTTGACATCGGAAACAAGTGAAAAACATTGTATGGACATGAACCGAGAAAAATTAAATAATTATATGATTATATATGATGAATTCTATTTGAATTCTTCACTGTAGCATTGTTATTTGAATTCTATTTCTATTGTTTGGAGCTATTAATTTTAATAGACCTATTCAACATTTTTCCTTCACGTTCTCAATTAATTTTAATTAATTAGAAAGTTAGATTATACTCATTTATAATGTTGTTTAACTGTCGATATATATTTTTGTGCTACAGTGAAGTATTTGAAAATACTACATGGGACACCAACATATGTGCCATATCAACCTAGGTGTATATATATAATGGAGGCAAATACTGACTTATTTGGATACGGGCGGCTATATTTTGTAATGTATGACCTTAGGTGTTAAATTGATATATATGTACATTTCGAACAAATGTAGTCTAGACATTGATGTAGCTATGTTGTCATTTTGGACATTGTTGAACATATATTAGTATATATAACTTTCAATGAAATATTGTTAATGTAGGTTTATGATATATATATATATATAATATATATATATATATATATACCAAATGTGTATTATTAGAAAAAAGTCTGATATAAATCATTACAGGTTAATATTAATGTATTTTTTCACAGGTTATCTCATAGGAAGAGTTAAATATGAATGGATGATATTAAATATGAATAAATATTAGAGACGGTTTGTAACCGTTGGTAAAACTTAATAGCGACGGTTCAAAACCGTTGATAATATTTTTAGAGACGGTTCTTAACCGTAGGTAATACATATTAACGACAGTTAAAAACCATCGGTAATGTAGCTTTGCGACGGTTATAAACCGTCGGTAATGTAGCTTAGCGACGGTGCGAATAGCGACGGTTTATCTAACCGTCGGTAAATGTTTAGTGACGGTTTTTAACCGTCTCTAATATTTATTTAACCGTCGCTATTAAATGATTACTGTAGTGATGGCAATTATGGCCACATTAAACTCCATCGTTTGATATGTAAAGATCTTATGTTCAAGTCACCCTTCATTTTGTGCGTTGAATTTAACCCAAATAATAGAGATGAGGTTGCATATATCGTTACTTCTCCAATCTCCCTACTTTTTTGCATCACAAAATTATTACATCAACCAATCAAAATAATTTTAGCCGGTCAGCGTTTGGCCAGAAAACGTCTCAAGATTAGTAATGAGCTCAACCGTATCGCAGGGTCATCATGCGCGCTAGAATGTAGTTAGTATCAAACAAAACAGACGCAATCCAAGTATCCAACAAGATACAAGACGACCAAAGTCCTCAATGCTTAATATAGCAACTCCATGTAATTCGTCGATCACCTTCATTTCTGCCCCCGGCATGCGGTACACATCAGCAACAGAGAAGGCAAGGGGGGCAAAAGAAAAAGAACACAAAAGAAGATTCGACGTAAATTTAAATCTACACAAGGCGTGGGCCGCTGTGTGGGGGCAGGCCAGGGATGTCTATTACTACTGGTTTACCGACCTTGACGAAGTGTTTTACACTAAGTAAGCGGCTGTGATGAAAAAATTAAGATTTCAAGTAGTGCTTATTGCACCATTAGTCGGCGACGCAATCTAATTAAAATAAAACAGTCAGCCATTATATAGGGCCTCTTCTTGTGTGGTCCAGCTGACACTTTGCCCATATTAACTGTTGAAAGTAGGGTTATATTCCACTACATACCAAACATAAAAGGACACGAAAATCTGCAACCAATAACTGATTAATTAACATCAAGATGAGCCTTTCAGTATCGTCACTTATACCTATGAATAAGGACTAAATATAGAAGATCAAGAGGACGTCGTATATAATACGAAATACAGAAATAAATAAACAAAAGGGTATCCCAATAATAGTTCACGCGCAACGGTTCATGCTCCATATCTTTTCACCATTCATGCTTGACATGCCATGGAACAAGAACAAGCCCCACCGCACACCGCGCGACAACCCCATCTACCCAACCAAACAGAGCTGAAAATATAAAAGCTTGACTCTTAGAAAGTTGTCGATTCATTCCCTGTGTACAATCAATGATATTTGCGTATCTCCATCATACCAAAAGTAGATAATCACTTTAATGTCATTGACCCACAGCAGACAGCTCGGTATTTACCAACTAGATTTGAGCAAACTGATGGCGCTTCTTTTATTATTATTACTTTAATCTTTTAAGTAAACAATGGAACAAGCATAAACTTAGTCCAGATTACAGACAAACAGAATCAACATACGGGGTCCACCGTTAATAAAGCATGTAAGGCTCCACAACAAACCAAGCATCAATTCCTTGCATATATATTTTAGTTAGCTCTCTAACAAACCTTCACCTGAAAAGCATACTTTGCATATAAATACATATCCTACCAAGTTTTCTCAGTACAACCATGTGGAATTGCTTAAGAATGAAAGGAAAGATCATTAAGGTTGCGAAAATGGATGGTAAAGTTCTTGAATACAGGGCTCCGATGAAAGTAAATGAAGTGGTGTCAGAATTTATGGGTCATGGAATAGCTACCACGCTTCCAGTCTCTCAATATCTGCCTCTTACTACAGAACTCACAGGGGGTAATGTTTACTACCTAGTACCTCTTGGTCCTCTTCCAAATCGCTCCCCTAAAGTTAGCAAGAAGGCTGTCAGATTTTCAACCCCAGAGCCGGAAGTGGAAAATCCAAGAAAAAGTACCGCCATAAGAATCAAGTTGGTCATCAGTAAGCACGAGTTGAAGGAGCTGATAGAAAATGGCGCCATTCCAGTTGATAGAATAACTTCTGAGCTAGGAAAGAAAGATGATGGAAATAAAGTTTATGAAGATTCTGCCAGAAAAAGGGCATGGGAGCCTGTATTAAACAGCATACCTGAAACAGTCTAGTTTAAGCCCGCTGTCCGTTATGTAATAATTTATGAAGTAAAGCTAATTTTTAGAATCTCTTCCTCCACCGCATGCAGAAGTGCTCCCTCCCCCCTCCCCGCACCCGCACACAACACAGCAAATAAACTCTCCTCTTAGAAAAGGTGAAGATAAAGAAAAATGGTCTATTATTTCATCTTTTCTTGTAGCTGACAAGTATATACAAGCATTAAATTAAGACAACAGAGAATTATTCAAATAAACCTAAGGCAAGCACCTACGAAGGAAAAGCAGGATGAAGTCCATGTCTGGTAATCATGAAATGTACACAAGCTCCAGTTCGTACAATATAAATCATACTTGCTGAACCGCTGTTAAATTACCAAGTAACAATGAAGAACAAGACAGAAACACAAAGGTAATCCTCAGCTGAATGCAACGACAATACACGATAATAGAGACAAATGTATCAATGAGATAAAATATTATGTTTTAGTGCATAATCATTCTCCTTCTTGGGAAAACCAAAAACGGTCCATGGGTCCTGTCATGATAGGAAAAGGGGAAAACAACTACAAAGCACAAAACATTCTCCCATGCCAGCATCCACTGTCAACATTCCACTGTGGAATAAAATAGGAATAGGATGAAATACCTAATGTGCATATTTTAAGATATAATCCTAAATGTAATGATTCCTAATTATTAAGGCTATCATCTGCCAAAGTGGTTAATGTAGTAATATTGAATTTTATCGAATTATGAGCACAATCACAGAGAAGGACCAGAAATAGGCATCCCAACATGTGAGTTGTTCTAGCTGTTAACCACATGTAAAACGAAACTTTTTAAGAGAAAAGCATCGCTCCCATTTGATATTCAAAATAACTTTTCGGGAAAATTTTAGATAAGGTCATTTTTATAACTACCACAACAAATTATGATTATAATATTTTATAGATCATTTTACTTTCATGATAAACATTAAAAATCAGTATATTTACACAAATTGCCATCAACCAAAAAGGTTACTATATCACGTAGATTCAAAAAGGCAAAATAAAGACTCTTTAAAAATGAATAATGTCCACGTAAATAGCCGAAATCAAATCATTCAGATAAGAGAACAAGACAAATAAAATCTCGGGAAGAATTTTACAAGTACACTATAAGTATGATACTACATTCAATAAGTGTTAAATATGGAGATGTCCAAATATTCTGTCATAGACAACGCATATAAGAGTATATTTATCCATTATGATAATTATCAATCTTAGATAAGTTTCAATAACATCACTATATAAATTAGTAATATGTTACTAACTTATTGAATGGTATAATTATTTAATATCAAAATATAAATTTGAGAGGTTGTGTCTTTAATATGATACAATAGGAACATCATTTAACATGGATAGTATATTAGTGATCATACTTATCTGCTTTCAACTATAAATTAACATTGTATTTATATATCAATTATCTTATGTTAGAGTATTAATCTTTCTAATTTTATAAGCTACAATAATTATGGCTGAAATATTATTTTTTTAATAATATTTGTTATCCTTTAATTTAAATGGAGTTATCTTAGTTAACTAGTCGATATAAAATCTGTATGTTATAACAAAAAGATAGGATATGCAATACATGTTTAAAAAATGACCTAAATGAACCACTAAAAAAATTAATCTTAACAGTAAAGTGGAACTAAAACCTGACCTAATCTATAATTTTTCGAAAAAAATATCAGTTAAAGAATAAGCGTTTTGAGTTTTGCTACAAAAAAGGAAGAAACATTTTTCAATTTCCAATTAAGGCATAAACCTTTAGAAGTTGTTACGATGAAGGAAATTCCAGCAAGTGGCCGGAATCATATAAAATAATAATAATTATGTATTTTATACAGTATCATTTATAACTTATATAATAAAGTTTACATTTATACTTATGTGTATTAGACAATACTGACTTGAATAACTAATCTAGACTAAACTAAACCCAATTAGAATTTTAATCAGTTAAAACATTTAATCTACGTACCACGGATGAATCAAACATCTACTAAATTTATGAAAAGATCAAAGGAAACTAAACTGTTAAATCAAAGACAAGATCAAATGAAACCAAATAAAACGGTTGAAATTCCTATATATTCCAGACTTCCTAAAACGAGTTACTACCACTTAGGGGTCGTTTGGTATACTTACAATTACTTATGCAATAAATACAACTTCTAGGGAAGTTAGATATTGGGAAGTAGTTCCCTGGAAGAAATATTTATTTGTGTTTGTTATATATATATACCTCCTGAGAAGTATGATGACTTCCTTAGTTGTTTTATTTGGTTTATTTTCTTATTACTTAGAAAGTAGGCATAAAATTACATTAATATCCTTTGTTAATAAATATCAACATTTATTTTTTCTACCTATTTTTTTATATGAATAGAAACTTTATTTGCCACTTCAAAAATATAAATAATTATAACGGATAACAATAAAATATTATAAAAATATCATCAAGTAATTGAAGTAGCTCTTATATCAAAACTTATTGTAAAAAATTAATAAATGCAACGACATAAACTAGAATGATGTAATAATTCTAATACAATACTAAAAAAAATACTTATTGAATAATAATAATAATAATAAATATGACAGGAATATTTTAAACATCCAGAATCAACAAACTAATAATATATGCCCTTAGATAATCTTCATCAATATTAAAGAAATTATGGATAGTTGAGGATAATTAGGTAATGTATAACTTAGGAAGTATTATTTACTGAACCTCACCCCAGGAAGTAGCTTCCTCAACATATAGGTGGTTCAGAATTACAGGAAAAATAGTTTTTCCTTTTGACTTTTCACATCCCTTAAATCAAACAATAAGGTATTTTGTATTTCCCAGGAAGTTATACTTCCTCCCTCTACTTACTTGATACCAAACGACCTCAACCATTCTTCTCACCTTCTTCCTCTGCATTGGCCTCTGAATTCTAATTCTAATTTTTTGATTGACAACTCATCTTCATCTGATACCCATTTTTGATGGATTAACACTATTTAGGCATCTCATGTGAGAAAATTGGAACTCAAAAATGGTAAAAAAAAAAAAACATATAAAAAGATAAGAAATTGGTTGTATCGAGTTTGATCCAAGTATCATTAATGTAGCAAATTTTAGTTGATTTTGAGAAGAGCAAGCGGAGGAAGGCTCAAGCAAAAGTGGCGATGGTTAAACAAAATGGAATTTGGGTTTCAGTGGCTCAACAATGGCAGCGACTAGCGCTGGTGGGTCAAAGCCAAACTTGGATATCTGCAAGCCGGATGCTTCGATTTCATAGTGGAGTGGTGATGGTCCACCAAAATGAGGATTGGATTCTTGTTTAAGTTTTAATGGCTCATTAGCAGCAAAAGTGATAGGCCAACGAAGAAGACGAAGTTAAAAAATAAGGTTTGAAGGTTGGCAACTCAAAGATAGAGATTGGCATGTTTCAATGGTTTTCCTTTGATCTTGTTTCATATATAGTAGATGCTTGATTCATCCATAGGTAGGTAGTTTAACTGTTTTAATTTTTGAGATTCTAATCGGTTTTAATTTTAGTGTAGGTAGTTATTGAATTGAACATAAGAGACCTTGAAGCTCTAGTCGAAAAGTTTGATTTTTTTTTAATTAGTTTTGAGTTTTGTTTGTTCTAATTACTGTAAAAAAATATACCTGATGAGGTGTTTTTAATTTTAATTAGTTTTATTTTAGTTCAGATTAATAATATATTAGACAATATAGGATATGTATATAAGTATGATACATAAAGTATTATACAAATTAAAGTATATAATATAAATACAAAATAATATTATTTTATTAAATTTTAGCAAACCCCGATGATGGACGCACCAGAATTCCCTCAAATAGAGCAATCTTTTAAACGTTTATGTCTTAATTGTAAATTGAAAAATGTTTCTTCTTGGAACAAACATGAAAAGTTTCTTCCTTAAATGATAATAATCTCATTTTTTCTACTGTCTAACCGTACTTGGTTTTTACCAGCTGATCCTAGAATCATATCACCATCTCTATCTTGTAGTCTTATTTGATACTATACAATCACTGCATCAGTCCTGAATTCTAGTTCACCAAATCTTCTCCAGAGGAATGCATACAGAAGAACAATACAAATCAACAATGAAAAAACATAAGATTTGCCTTCAAGATATTTGCGGTGTTTCCCTCTCCACCCATAAGTCTAGGCCCTAAACCTGAAATAAATTGGTTCAGATAACTGTACAAACAAAATATCACTCTGGCAGTCTCCAACCCATGACGGTTGAGCTGGAAAATTTAAGGTTATCTCCACTTGCATAGAGGTAGTACAAAGCATGTGGTCTGTCGCTAAACTTTCTGAAGTAAAAGATAGATGAATTTGACTGGACTGAGATTTGATGGGTACAAGCTTCGAGAGAAGACTCAATTTCTATTACCCAGACTGATCAAGTTTAGGAATGTTATGGGATCAGTCTGATGAGAATGGAAGAAGAGAATTTACAGAAGATAATTTTTATCAATGAACAGCTGAAAATGGCAATCTCTCAGAATATTCTCCTGGACTTCAAGGGCCTGGTCCTTCCATCAATGACCCGGCTCAATTCTTCCATATCCCCTACTAGATACTTAAAAAAGAACTGAAGGAAAAAATTATGGGCTGATACAATGATAAATCTCCAATATATTGGACTTTTAGCCAACCGATACGCAAAATATCTGATACCATGTAGAAATGAAATTACATGCATATTGACCGCTACAATATGTTTTGGCTAATATACCCTTATTTACTAATATTTTATTGATATTTGCCAATATTAAATGAAATTTGCCAATGCTGTAAAGGGAGAAAAAAATCACACCGCTGCGACAGCAATCTACAAATATCCTCCGCAACATCCCAATACCTTGAGGTCTGGGACATTGCAATTGTGACTACAGTTTTATTGCCTGGACAGATCCCAAGGCTAGGTAACCAACTCTGGGAAGGGGCCCTTCCAGACCTGATAATCAGAGCCCTCACACTTGGCCCATACCAGCCTTTATTACCTTTTCCTAATATTAGTGTATTTTATTAAGGCCTATCAAAGTCGGCATTAAACCTGTTGGACTAACATCATTTAGATATGGACAATAAACGATATCATTTGCCATTGTTCCTCCACCAAGTTATCAACAGGCAGCTTTGATTTAAATGAGGATACACAGAACAATGTCACTCTGATAGTGATAGGCACAGCAGGAATATAGATGACAGAGAGAAAACTTCAGTAGTCATATTAGAGAAATCAGAGAAAATCAAGGTTATATGAGGACCTCGTATAGGGATGTAAATGGGGCAGATTTTATCCGAAACTAGACGAGTTTTATCCGATGGATACTTAAACGGATATGAATAAACGAATACGGATATGAATAAACGAATACGGATACGAATATGGAGGATGAAAAAAATATCCGTGGTACGGATACAGGTATGGAATATCCATATCCGTATCCGTATCCATACATGTATCCATATACGTACCCGTTTGCCCGATATGTAATTACCCTTTTATTTTTAATTTTAAAATAAATATAGCATAAATTAAGGTCAAAATTGTCATTTAACTTAACTCTAAATAGATTTATCCGTCAGATAACAGATTTATCCACTGGATAATATCCGTTAGCAGGTAAACAGATAATCCATTGGGTAACAGGTATCCAACAGATACGGATATGAATGTATTAGTGGATACCCGTTTGAGTATGGGTACAGATATGGGTATGGATTTTCTTATCGAGAACGGATATGTGTATGGATGTACCTGTCCCAAAACCGTCCCATTTACATCACTAACCTGGTACCTCCCAAAACTCTACCACTCAAAGCCTACCTTCCCTATATCCCTCAACCCACATATATAACAAATATTCCTAACAAACTCATAACAAAAAGGAAAGATAAATGAAATGAGAAAATATCCACAATAGATTCTAGTAACCAAAGAAAGGTGACTCTGCAACTTCTTTTCCTCAGCTAGCAACCATATTACCCCCAATGTGCCCTATCCTGATCTAATTTCCCTTATTCATTTCCTCCCCTCTTATTCCTCCTTACATAGGTACACCTCATTAAGAGTCTATCAATACTTCCTTCCCAATATTTCACCTTGTCCACAAGGTTGAAGCCAGGGAACTGCTCATTAATGATCTCAAATTCTTCCCAAGACAATTCAAAGCTTGGAAGCCCTTGCCACTAAATTAGAACCTCTAGCTCCCCCTTGGAAGAGTAACGCAATCCTTGTACAACTTTTAGTTGTACCTTCCATTCCAATTCTTCAATCAGTATCTCAAGAAGTGGATGGGGTGATGCCCAGCTCCTACAACTCGTTTCAACACAAAAACATGGAGAGTTTCTTATTAACACACTTGGCCAGAGACTTTTGCCTATAAGGCCTCAACTTCACTTACACCCACTCCCCTACCTAATACTCCACATCTCGCCTTTTCTTATCAGCCAAGGCCTTTATCCGTTGTTGTAAACATTCCAAATGCAACTTAAGTTTATCCAAAATCAGATCCCTTACTTTGAGTTCCTCGTCCACTACAGCAACCAAAGTTATCCCCTATTCATGCCTGACCAAAGGTGGTGGTTCTCTTCTATACAATATCATGAACAGCGTGGTATGGATAGCGGTGTGGCAAGAAGTATTGTACCAATACTCTGCCCAGGGCACCTAAAGCACCCATTGTTTGGGTTTCTCCTGTACAAACCACCTGAGATATGTCTCCTGGGTTCGGTGTACCACTTCAGATTGGCCATCCGTTTGAGGACGATAAGCTAAACTCTACTTCAAGGTGGTGCCTTGTAGCCTGAACATCTCTGCCCAAAAGTTGCTGAGAAAAACCTTGTCTCAATCAAAAACTACAGAACGAGGCATCTATGGAGGCAAACTATTTCCCTCATATATATGGCAGCAATGGTGTGGGTTGTAAACAAATGCTTTAGCAGGATAAAGTGAGCAAATTTGCATAATCGATCCACCACTACCAACAAGCAATTATACCCTTCGGACATAGGTAACCCCTCCACGAAATCCATTACAATGTCTTCCCACACTTGCTCAGGGATAGGAAGAGCTGGCAAAAGCCTACTGATGCCAACGTGGTTGCGTTATTATGTCGGCAAACCGCACACTCCAACACATATTGCTGAATTTGCTTCCTCATTCCTGGCCAATAAACCTCCCGAGCAATGCATTGATATGCCTTAAGTACCCCAGAGTGCCCCTAATCTTCCCACCATGAAACTCCGATAGAATCGGGGGAATATACTTGGACCCTAATAGTAGTACTATCCAACCCTTAAAAAATAGGTCCCCCTAATGCAAGTGGCACCCCTCCTATCCCTCTGAAGACAACTTTAGATTCTGTTTCAAAGGTCCTAATTGTGGATCTCTGTCAATCTCTACTGGTAACTCCTCCCAAGTCCTCATCCATGCTACTAATGGTGCCAAAACCGAACTACTGCCTTCGCCCTAGATAGGGCATCTGCACTATTGGTATTTCCAGCTCGATATTCAACGTCAAACTAATAACCTAGAGTTTGGCAACCCACTTTTGTTGCCCTTCCGGTATCACCTGTTGTTCTAGAAGGTAGTTGAGGCTTCATTGATCCATCCGTATGAGGAACCTTCTACCTGAGAGATAGTGCCACCACTTCCACACTGAGTGTACTATGGCCATTAATTCTCACTCGTAAACTAACTTGAGGCAAGCCCGTTGTCCTAACACTTGGCTATAGTAGGCGATAGGCCTTTGCTCCTGCATTAGTACAGGTCCTAGTCCTACTCCGATGACATGACAAATCGTTTTGAAAAGTTAGGGAGAGCCTCAAATGCTTGTTGGGCTTGATGATTCCCGCCACACTTATCTTTCTTGAGCTAGTTAGCTAAGGAGGCTACAATTTGACCATATCCATGAACAAACTTCCAGTAATAACCCGTAAGCCCCAAAAAATCCCTCAACTCTTTTAGATTCTTAGGAATGGGCTACTCCTTCATCACCCTTACCTTTCCTAGGTCTACTGCCACTCCCTTGGCTGAAATTATGTACCCCAAATACTCTAACTCCAATCTCCAGCTATCTAAAGGCACATTTTGTTCATTCACAAACAACTCATGTTCTCACAACAAATCAAGGACCATCCTTAAGTGTTGTTTATGCTCAACCAAGGAAGGACTAAACACTAGGATGTCATCAAAGAATACTAACATAAACTTTCTTAAGTAAGGCTTGAAGAATTATACATTAAGGCTTGAAAGGTTGTGGGGGTGTTGGTCAACCCAAACGGCATTACCTGAAATCCATAGTGGCCCTCATGGGTGCCAAACGTTGTCTTAGGTATGTCAGCCAGATGCACACGATTTAGGTGATAGCTAGAACAGAGGCATAGCTTCGAAAAAATCACTGCCCCATGAAGTTCATTCAACAATTCATCTATTACTAGAAAACTTATTCGGTACAGTAGCCTTGCTCAATGCTCTATAAATGAAATCTACGCAACACTACTAGCCAAATCCTTTTTCTTCACCGGCAAGACTGGACTAGAGAAAGGACTGTTGCTGAAGAGTATAATCCCTGCTACTAGCATCTCCCCAACCAAGCATTCAATTTCATTCTTCTAATCATAAGGGTACCTGTAGGGGCAGATGTTGATCGGGTTTGTCCCTGGTTGTAATGGAATCTACTGGTTTAGCTCTCTCATTGGTGGGAGGCCTATTGGCTTGTCCATGTGATCTAAAAATTCCTTAATCAGCACTAAAAATTCCTAAGAAACCATGGCTTGACCAGCCTCCTCCTCTTCCATTTCTCCTAAAGAACAACCCACTAGTAAGAGTCCTTGCTTCTCATTAGTCAATGTTCGCAACATTGACTTGAGCAAGACCTGAGTGCAACAGAGGTTGGGTTCTCCCTTTATAGTCACCGCCGGGGTCGACCACATAATGAACTTCATCACCAGCTTTTTCCACTTGACTTGCATCATGCTCATTTTTTCTAGCCATTACATACCCAAAATCACTTATGTGCTTCCCAGCTCTAAAGGCAGGAAATCCTCCACCACCTCAACCTCCTGCAGCCTCAATCATACCCCTATGCAAACCCCAACAGCCATGATAGAATTTCTAGTACCGAGTAGGATTCTATAAGGAGCACAAGTGTTATGGAAATGGAGAGATTCCTCATAACCTACTATGAAATGAAATTGTGGGTGGCTCCACAGTCAATCAAAACCACTACCACTTCTCCGAGGATCTGTCCTTTCAGCTTCATGGTGTGGGAGGTGTTGATTCCAACTATAGAGTTCATAGAGAGCTCGATCGCACTTTCCCTTATCCTACCCCATCTCCCCCAGCTCCAACCTCTAGTCATTCACTTCCTCTTACTCCAATTCCCCTCTGGTTTCCGCCAACATTGTTTGAAGTAGGTCATTCTTCCATACATGGCCTAAGGCGAATCTCTTTGCACACTTGAAGCATAAACCCTTCTCACGCCTTCTCGTAAGTTCTTCATCACTCAACCATCATGAAGGAAGAGGACTCCTAACTGTTGAGTCTCGCCCGACTTTTGTTGTCAAGGACCAATGGTGAATTCCGCCTTGCCAAACGAGCCCAGTGTGCCTGTTACTAGCCTGGTTAGACATCGTAGGGTTAAGTGGAGCACTAACCAGCTTTAGCTGATTCCCCATGCCTCTATATTCAGCCCGGTTTCCCTCCAGAACCACCCAGTTCTTATCTTAGACCATCTAGGCCATTTACATGAGTTTGACTAACCCATTGGACCTCATCATTTGAATTTCTACCCAATTATGTGGCTACAACCCATTGAGAAAGGTGCTCTCTAATGCCTCCATAGTTAATTGTCCTTGGAGAGAAGAGGCAAGCAACTTGAATTTCTCAACGTATGCCTCCACCATATCATCTCATCTAGAGGCCACAAATTTCTCAAAAAGTGAGCCTTCATGGTGAGTTCTGAATCAAATTAGTAGTGCTTCCTTGAAGCTAGGCCAAGAATCAAAGCATCTTTTGTCCTTAGCATATTAGAACCCTGCCAGGGTTTTTCCCTCCATATCCATGGCCACGGTTTCCAATTTATCCCACTTAATTCAGAATGAAACAGCACTCCACCTTAAAGATCCATCCATCAGGGTTTGTCCCATTGAAGAGGGAAAACTCCAACTGAAGTGGGTGTCGAGTATCAATCCTCAATTCAGGAGCACTAGGGGTTTAGGAGGAGCGTCCAAAGCACCCTTCGCCCTCTTTATGCCTCCTTGCATCTCGGATAAATGAACTTGAACCCCACTCTTGAGGTGATGATCTAACTTTCCAGCTATTTCTCCCATCCATTTTTCAATGTTGTCAATCCTCTCCCCCATCTTCATAGTCTCACTTCTATTCTCCCTCCTTTCACACTCTTGTTCCTCTTGCACTTGTGTCAATCTCTCTTCTAGCAATTTTGTCTTACTCGGAGCCATGGTCCCTTAGGATTGAAGATCAATCTAATACCAGATTAATAGGCACAAAAGGAATATAGACGACAGAGGGAGAAACTTCAATAATCGTATTATAGAAAATAGAGATAATCAAGGTTATATGAGGACCTAGTACCTCCCAAAACTCTATTATTCAAAACCTACCTTCCCTCTATCCCTAGACCCACATGTATAACCAATATTTCTAACAGACTCATAACAGAAAGGAAAGATAAAAGAAATAAGAAAATATCCATAATAAATTCCAGCAACCAAAAATAGGAGACTCGGCAACTTCTTTTCCTCAGCTGGCATATTCCCCCCTCCCCATGTGCCCTCTCCCAATCCAATTTCCCTTACTCACTTCTTCCCACCTTATTCCTCCTCACGTATGTGCACCTCATTAAGGGTCTATCATACTCATGAATTTAAAGCATTTTACACTGATTAGTACACAGATACAAATACATGTATATTCCTATTAATAATCATGGATAAAGATCATGAAAATTGGTTCATAGACATATAGATGCAAGCTTATTCCATGAAGCTCGATAATTTACATATATCTATAGCAACTATCAGCATATGTACATACCACAAGAATTGCTGTATATATGTGTCTCCTTCAGCATGTTCCAAACGTTAGAAAATTTGATATACATGTGGAGTTATTTCTGCTTCCTCTCAACCTCAAGTGCAATCTCATTGCGACGTGTGAATGGGAGTGTAAACGGTGGGTTGTACTGCAAGACAAAAAAAAAAGTATGATAGAGCATCATGCAAAAAGTTGTATTCAGGAGATCTTGTTGCTAAAGCTTTCTTTAATTTTCCTAGTCAGAAGTAATTTCCCAGGAATCCTACCTGTGCAACTTCCAAGAATGCTCCCTCTTTTACCTGGAACACTCTGTCGCCTTTTAATGCATCTCTCAACTTTGATTCCCTCTGTTTAACTTCCTCATCAGTGACAAAACCTAATTTGACATGAACATGATAAGAGATTATAAATACATGTTATGAAAGATGTCATCATTCCATGGATACAGCATGGAAGAGATGGATAGCAGCTTGCACCACATATCAAGTAAAGGTCCCAAAAAAGACTATTATGTAAAGAAGATATCACATTGGACTATAGAAGTTTGTACCTGAAAAGGCCACAACTGCCACAATCTTCCTTGGAACCTCTTTGATGCTCACAGATGCATCTTTGGGCAATGGTAGGTTGGCGCCATACTTTGAAGGCAAGACAAAAGACATCTGCCATCTCTCATGATCTGCCATCTATAAGGTCCACAGAACTACCATTAGTTCATACTACAAAGCAAAATTTATAGGAAGCAAGGAAGATCCCTCATCCCAAGTTTTGAGTACCATTAAATACTATCTAATATGCCTCACAGACTACCTTTTTTGTTATCACGGGTGTAGTCATTTCCATTATCTCTCCATCGGACACTGTTTTACGAGAGATAACAGGTGTTGTCATCTCCATTTTCTCCTTGGTCGTATTCTGAAACAAATTGATTACCAAAAATAGAATACAATCGCTCAACCACGGTATAATATGGCTCACAAAATGACCATTCTCAAATGCTTTAAACAGAGGTATGACGGACTACCTTACCGAACAGATATTCAGCTAATACATTGAAGGATTGAGAAGCTCCATTGAAATCAAAACCAGTCTTCCCAGGCATGGTTGTTTCAGCTATGAAATAGGGCTGGTCCATATCAAAGCGTCTCTTAGATAGCAAACCACGAAGTTGGAAACAAAATAAAACACTACGAAAACTATCTTCGCTAAACTTGACAAAAATAAACAAACAAAGGAAGCCTAAAGAAAGTTCATGGTCGTGGTCGGTACCTCAACTTCTCGGATTTCATACAGGTCATTTCTGTTCAACACTTCAAAATTCACCGTTTCAAGGTCCGGCACTGTAGATAACCAATCAATACAATTGTTTTTTTAAAGTCCCTATCAACTAGCAGTCACAAGCTCCAGCAAGATTGCGTGCAATTGGGCAGGAAAAGAATACCTAACATCAAAGCTTCTTCGAGATTTCGACTCTCGAACCTCTTTGGAAAAACGTACCGCGCAGACTCCATAATCAAATCAGCTAAAACTACAACCAATCATAAATTAACAAGAAATTCAAAACCTAAAATCAACAATTTGTTCATACTCGAAGAAAAATGAATAAGATTAAGATCAGCATGTACGTCTTTGAGAGAGAGAAGCGGATTGAGAAGCAAGAGCAATGACAAGAGATACACGAGTTTCAAAAGCCGATATGGTTTGCCGTCTTCGCGGCGGAGTGGGAGGAGTTCGATCAGCCGCCACTGATTGTATTCTAAGTGTTGTTTTGACAATCGAAGGGCTGGATGGATGCAAGAGTGGGTAGCTAGAAAGGACGGAGGGGTTGGTAATCAGCATTGTTTAATCGGAATTCTGAGATGAGGATAGGGCGGCGAGTTATTACAGTTATGGCGGGAGTAACGATCAATGATTAGCGACCGTTAAAAATGTGGCTTGTATTAAGCGCATTTTTTATTTTCCATCGGTGGCCAAAAAAATATCAGAAGGCAAAAATCTAATGGTGCGTCAATACGGCGGAGCGGCGACCCTACAACCCAGCAAAAGAACACTGATCATTATCTAGGCCGAAGAATTATGGCTCGTTTGGAGTTATATATAATTACTTATTTTAAAAAAATTTTAGTCTAAAATATTTTTAAATTAAGTAGTTATCATGGATAATTAATTTTAATAAGTAACTCTAAATATAAGCTTAATTATCCTGTTAGTATAGTATTGATAACTGTCCTTTTCGTAAATATTTATTTTAATTTAAAAAGTAATTATATCTCACATATTTTAATTTTTTGGATTTCAAGATATAAATAATTTATTTATTATATTAAAAGCCTGTTTGGTTTAACTTTTGATAAGTAATTTTTTATAAAAGTAATAATAAGAATTAATTTTAGATTAAAATACCTGTTTGATTTTACTTGTAAAAAATTATTAATAAAAATTACTTACTAAACGTAATAAATTAAAAGTAGATTCTACCTACTTTTTAAAATAACTTTTACAAACAATACAGTACGGTGATTTGTTAAAAAGAAAATCGTTCATAACTATCTCGTATCCGTACGTTCAAAAATTTTCCAAGTTTAGCTTTCTCTCCCGTTCGCTTCTCTCGCCCTTGCCTGGTCCTCATTTCTACTTCATCTCTGCTGCTCACCCTCCCCATTTCCACTGCTTTCTTCTACAAAATGTCGAAGATAAAAAGGTATGGGTTTTGGTCATAATAATTACTGTGTTGCGTTGACCTCTAGATACGATGAGTGAAAATCACACCTCCATTGACGATTTCCTTTCTTCCACTTCCCACCATTATTGATGGCTAAAGTAGGGCTTTTTGAGGAATCATAGTGAGTTCCCCCCATTTCCCGAAATGACTTCCGGAAGCAAGGCATCAAATGCCCACAAGCAACTTTATTCTGGAAGCACAAGTAATGCTCGAAAAAATGCCTTTGAGACCGTCAGCAAAGTCGTTGCTCAATGTACCTAGTGTGGGTTCATTCTAAGGTTTCAGGCAAACCCTTTTATACGATTTTACATAGAATTGATGTTGGGATAGTAATTGACTTGGAGCTGACAAAGACTGAGGATCCTGCCCTCTCTATTGTTGGGCGGTGCAGTCTCAGAAGCTTGCCCTACGAGCAATATCCCATCTACAGTCTTTGCCTAGTGGAGATATCAAGCTTCTATGTGATACGGTGGTTGAGAGTGTTACTACCAGTTGGGTGTGACCCCAACTGAAGCACAGATTAAGGATATTGTTCAGTGGTTGTTGACTCGACATGATGATTCTACTGGTTTGAGCACTGACAACTTGGTTGATGCCGGATACCCTGGAGCAGCCTCTCTGGGTGATGCAGTTTGTGGCATGGTTGTTGCTTATATCACTAAGAAGGATTTCCTTTTCTGGTTTAGATCACATATAGCAAAAGAGATCAAGTGGGGAGGTGCAAAGCATAATCCAGAGGACAAAGACGATGTACGAAAAATGCATCCACGCTCTTCATTTATAGCACTCTTGGCAGTAGTCAAAAGTCGGAGCTTGCCATGGGAAAATGCTGAGATGGATGTAATACACTCTTTGTAGCTTATTTTGCGGGACCCCTTCAAGGATTCTGAGATTACCAATCCTGATGCAGTTGCCCATGCTTAGCTTGGAGATCTTGAATTACAAGGAATGGAAGAGCTCAGTTTAGTTGCGAGAGAGATATGGTAAGGTTGACAGAAACTACAATGGCTCCCATATTTGTTGTTGATGTCAACGACCAAATAAATGGGTGGAATGCAAAGGTTGCTGAGTTGACCTATTTATTTGTTGAGGAAACCATAGGAAAATCCTTGGTTTTTAATATTTTTTTTACCATGCACATCATAATTTTTTTAATAAGTTTATAAATTTTATTTTACAATTTTTAGTACTTTGTAATATGCTTTTTAATATTTAATATTACATAATTTATATAATAATTATTACCAAAAGATATATATAGGAAGATACAAATTAAAGATGAAAAATAAAAAGTAAATTTATAGAAAAATAAAAACCAAACATTAAAGAGGTACAATAAGTAGTTTTTTAGTATTAATCGCTTATACAATAAAAGTAAAAACAAACATATATTTTACTTATCAAAGTACTTTTTTAAAAAGTAGATTTATAGAAGTAATTTTGATCTAAAAGTAGTTATTAAAAATAAGTAATACCAAACAAGGGCTAAATTATGTGTTGTGTCCCTAAATTTATTTATAAAGTGTGTGATAATATTGTGTTTGCTTGCAATTATCACAATAAAAAGAATTTTTTGACAAAAAATTAATTATATATTTTGTATTTTAGTCTTTCAAATTCTATCTTACAAATAACCTTTTTTATTAAATAAAAGTTTGTATATTGGTGATTATCCTTTTTTTAGTTGCTAAAAAAATTATATAAGATACTTTTTAAAAAGTTAACCCGAAAAGATTTTAAAATAAAGAATTATCTAAAAATAATATGTTGAGTGATTATCTCAATCAAAAAGGAAATAATATGCTTCATATTTTAGTCTTTCATATTATAAATAATTTTTTTATCAAATCAAGTTTTGTGCACCAATAATTCTATTATTCTTACAAGCAATTATCTTAGTCAAAAAAATAGTTATCACAACAAAATATTAATTATATTCTCCATGAATTATTCTTTTAAATTACATATTATAAATAATTTTTTATTAAATCAGGATGCATACCCCATTCATAAGTCTTTTAAAATATGAGTATATAACTAATTATATAGATCAAAAAAAGTAATTATATTATTATTATAAGTTGCAACTTGTAAGTGAATATGTCGGCTAAGAAAATAATTATTTCGGCAAAAAAAATATGTTCCATAGAGATTATATGTTATAAATAATATTTTCGACCAAAGTGTGCAATTAAATTTGCCATTACCGGAATCGTTAAAATTTAGTAGCCCCCACATGTTGATGTAAACGACGGTCTCATCAATTTCCACAGATAGATATCATGAGTGAAGGCAAACAAAGCCAGTGAGACAATTTTAATACAAATTGAACAGCATTGAGTGGCTAAGAAACAAGTTTGATTTGAGTACACAAACATCACTACGTCTGCAGTACATCAGTTGCAACGCCTAGGATGAGTTGTAGGATCACTCGATGTTGGCTTTATTTGATCTTGATCGCCCTGCAGTTTGGTCTCCTTCGGGGTTTTTATCTTTTTTGGGTGGCTGTGTGGACTTTCGAGTCTTTGTATCTTAGCTCAAACCTCGTAGCTGTGTTTGATGCCTTTGCTTAACCGTTAAACCATAAAAAAAACATCACTACGTCTTCACTCTTGAGTCAATTGGTGAACAGAAAAATCAAGCATGGTTACTAAAAGAGAATTTGTTTGAGCGGGCACCATCACTAGACTGTCAAAGGCAGCTGCTTGGTGTGCCATGTCACAACGTCCATGTAAGCTAAATTACCACCAAAGATATGGAGAGCACATTCTACGCTTACATCAACGCGTCCCAACCCGGCTTCCGTATTCTTTCTAAGTCTTCCATAACCGTCATAAGCCATTGGGATCTGAAATTAAAACTCTGAAACACCAAAATCACAGAAATAAGTCAACATAAATAGATCTGTGATTAGAATGCCATAAAAAATAGATGATATGGACGAGGGCAGAGTATGATAATGTCCTAACGTGAAAGGGGGAACGGAAGTACTCACTGGTGTGTATCGGCCCAATAATGTGACCAGCTCTTCATCGATCCCAAGTGTGTAGTATGTTCTAGGTAATACATTCATTATGTTCCAGGTAAAATGCTGAATATCATTATAAGCATTCCCCTGTAGCCCAATTAGTTGATGTGTTCCTATACTAAGTTGGAAGACAAGCGTTTGAATATTACCATCGGCTCTCATAGAGGCTTCCCTCTCCCCCCATTTGTGTGATAAACCACTTTTACTATAAAAAAATGCCTACTTAAGGAAGATAACATACATCCATGTCATTGCTCGCATTTTTAACATTCCACATAAAATTCCAATTGTGATAAAATGACATGTGAATGGGCGAATTGATTAAATAGGGGTAGATTTAGTAGGAAATTTTCAGAACGTTTGTGTACCTCATGGTAAATCACCCTTTGCCTTCGATGTCAACACCATGGACCAAGAATTCATCAACAGAGCTAACAAGGAAAACCAGGGTTTTTTAGTGCGCATGTACCTCCATAAAATTTTGCCATCTGTCTGTCAGGATTGCATATCTACCGTCCTTCATATTCTGGCGAGGAGTGGATAGAGATATGTGATTTTGATTAGTTATGGTTAAGGGTAAAATACATGATAAACTGCAAACTTCAGCTAAATACACACATCTCCAATTAGATTAACTGGACAACCAAATCTTCATGAGGAAACGTTACAAAAGACACAAAAAAGAAAAGCAAACAAAAAAAAACACTTATTATTCCTTAGAATACCTCCTTTATGCGGCTCAAATCTAGCACAACTACAAAAGTTGTTTCTTTCCAACAACCCATACAAGCTCCATCAGTCTATTGAAGTTCATTAGCCCATTATTAAACACATGAGGCATACAGTAAGTAATTCCACAGAAAGCACGCTATATTTGGATTATATGTAGAAGCAGTAAACTGATGTTAGTTAAATACACAGAATGATAGTTAGTCCCCATTAATAAATTCAGAGTTGCACATATAGGCTTGATGCCTCTAATTATTTATGGGTAAAGTGTTGGGGAAAAAGGACGGGTTGATAGCGGAAGATATTTTCCTTCCTTGTGTGATTAAAAATGGGAAATCTAAAAATATCAAAAATAGAAAAATAAAAGACACCAAATTTTTACGTGGAAAACCCTTAAAGTTGAAGGGAAAAACCACGAACCTTCCACTATGATGATGGTAGGATTACAAGTAATTCTTCTCTAGTATGAACTAGAGGCTCACTCAACTTCTTTGCCCAAAAGATGATGGATTACAAAGGATGGACTCTCTCACCAATTAAGTGGTGGAACACTCAAACTTCGCTTGAGAAAATATGAGAACTTTTCTCAAGCACCTCACTTTTGTAGTGGCTCTCACTTTCTCTCTTTATGTAGAGGATTGCTTACTTTGCTTGTGATGAACTAAGACTTCCCAAATACTCCTATTTATAGGAGTAGAAGGGGGTAACCCATAAGCCCTAGGATGACTCTTAGAATGCTCTCCCATTAATTTGAACCAATGAACCTTAGTTACTTGCACATGGTGAAATGCACTTGTCTCCTCCAAATTCCTAAGAGGTCAAAATTATTAACTATCTTTGGAACTCTACTATGCATGCATCATCCCCATTATTATTATTATTATTATTATTATTGCTTTGGGAATCCCCTAATTAAGGAGGGACCCCAACATAACGGACATCTAAAAGCACCTAAGGAATGAAAACAGAGATAATGATCAATCAGCATATTGTCAATCAATTATCTTCTTTTTCTAAGTCCTAAATACATGAAACATACTTGTTTGTGCTTTATGGAATGCTAAATGAAAATTAGCCACATGTGGACGAGTAAATTCATGACTGCAACACCAAGATCACAGGGCATTAGCAAGTGAGCCTACCAGAATATGTCTGTAACGCCTCCAATGTTGTAGCTTTACTCTAAGGGTCAACTCCAAACATTATAACATGGCCACCGACAAGCCTATATTCTTTATACATCTTGGCATATTCTCCTGCTGACTTATCATATTCAAAATTCGTAACAAGATTTGAGCCATTTTCCTTCAAATCTGATAGTGTAGAGCCAACAATTTCCTTTGCTTTGTCCAAAAAATTAACCATCTGTCAATAAATACACATGAATTGCAATTAAGCAAACTGAGGAACACAAATCCAATAGCGAACCTTATGTATATCAATGCTAGGGAGAAACCGAATTGCACACTGAATCGATAATTGGCAACATTGAGAAGGCTTAACTCCAACTTTTGGTTACTTCCTGTTGAAGCTATTAATCACAATGCTAAGAGAATTGAGGAATGAAATGGAATCAACGTCTAGAGAGGTGCAAGAGGAAGAGAGTTTATTTTGCATATTGTTATTCAATATCAAGTATGTTGAAAAAAAATTCAGCATACGATTAAAATTGAAGTAAACAGAACTGAAAAAAAGGGAAAAATAACTTACCAAAACGTTTATGTTGTGTCGTGGAAGACCACTGCCCTGAAGCAAAATTCTAGTAGGACCGAGGTGCAATCCCTTTTGAGTCTTGCCTCCAAGGTTAAACACAAATAGCTTTCTGTACGTGCACTTGAAACTGAAAGCTATGGAAATTAGAGAAACAATGCCCAAATTCTAGAGAAATTTTTTGATTGGAGGTGGCTGGAATTCGTCGGGATTTTTCTACACAAAAACTGAGCCCCCTACCCACACCTAGCCTGGACAGGAAGGGCAGGCGATGGTCGCGTGCATGTGTGGTATATAGTCTAATCCATAACCCATACAAAACCAACCCAAACTTTTATCTCAAACAGACCAATGAATGGGTGGGAATATAAACCTTCTTAAAACCAACTCTCCCACCAATGTGGGATATTACAAAAGACAATAACTACATTTTGCCATTGCCTTCTACAATCCCCCACCAATGGCAAAAGAAAAGAAAAACATAAAAAGAAACTAGGCAAAGAAGGCGTAACATTTAAGTATCAATATCATGAGGATTGAATTAATACGTGGTAAAATAAGGCAACAGACATATCTAGGGAGTGAACGAATCTTAAACTTCCTCGACTTCGATTGAGACCCCCAAAACACATGTCTTACCTTAAAATTCTATGATTTCTGCGATGATAAACAAGCACTATTAATGGTCATGCGCACATCTTGGGTACTCATGAATGCTCTAGAAATACAGTCTTAGTTTTTCATAGAAGGCAGACCACTTTCACACTCACCTAGGTGAATCTATCAAGTGTGTCTCTCAAACACTACCAAACCTGGCTATGGATCCATTAAGAGCATAAGCATGCTCATCCTCATAAATATCTAACAGTGAGTTCATCAAGTCTGTCTCACTAGGACCACCCAAAACATAGGGCTATGAACTCATTAAGAGCGTAAAGCTCAACTTATCCACAACGCACTACTAAGCACCATAGGAATGAGAATTTAGTGCAAAATAGTAATCATATAGCTTCGTTTGACCACATGTGGTATCCACCATACTTTTCTCAACTCAAAAGCTTAAGTCCCATTCCCCTCGATGACTTAAGGATGACTTTCCTAGTTAGACCCTGAGTAAGAGGATCTGCCAGATTTCTCTCTAATCTAACAAATTCTAAGAAAATCACATTGTTCTTCAACAATTCTCTCATAGAACTGTGTCTCACACGAATGTGTCTCCTCTTACTAGTGTACACACTATTCTTAGCAACACAAATTGATGCATGTGAGTCACAATGCAAAGAAATCAGTACATTAGGTTTCCTTCGTAATAACACATCGGCTAATAGGTTTCTCAACTATTCTGCCTCTTGACCAGCTAGTTCAAGGGCAATAAACTCGGACTCCATTGTATACTGAGGAATACGAGTCTTCTTAGCAAACTTCCATAATACAGCTCCTCCTCCAAGTATGAAAATATATTTAATGGTGGAACTAACCTCATCGTTATCTGAAATCCAATTAGCATCAGTAAATCCTTCTAACATAGTAGGAAATTTACTAAAATACAAACACCAATCCTTAGTACCCTTAAGGTATCTAAGTAAACAACGAAGGGCTATCCAATGATTTTTATCTGGGATGTGAATATACCTACTTAGTTGGCTCACATTATATGCAATATCATGTCTAGTACAGTTCATGAGGAACATCACACTACCTATGATTTTAGCATATTCTTCTTATGAAACACCAGAACCTTGGTTTTTATTCAAATGTATGCTAGGATCATAGGGAGTTTTCATAGGCATTTCATCTCAGTAATTAAAATTTTCTAGTATCTTATCAACATAATATGATTGACTCAAGGAAAAGCCATTCTATGTTTTTCTCATTTAATACCAATAATTACATCAGTTTCTCCTCAATCTTTCATTTCAAAATGAGAAGATAAAAATAATTTGGTCTCATCGACCATAGTCACACGTGTACTGAGAATCAACATGTCATCCACATACAAGTAGATTATCGCATATTCATGTCCAAACAATTTAGAATAAACATATGAATCAGATGCATTTACCATATACCATTGCTCACTAAGGTTTGGTCAAACTTTTTGTTCCATTGTTTAGGAGTTTGTTTAATGTCATACAATGACTTTCTCAATCTACACAAGTTATTCTCCTGACCTTGAACCTCATAGCCCTCGTGCTGCTCCGCATAGATTTTCTCTTTCAACCCACCATTCAGAAAAGATATTTTCACATCCATTTGATGAACTAAAAATCCATGGGTAGTGGCTAAGGTAACCAAAGATTGGATAGTGGCAATCTTAGTCACGGGAGAGTAAGTGTCGAAAAATTCATTGTCTTTTTTTTTTTTGCTTGTAGCCTAAACCACTAATCTAGCCTAAAACTTATCTATAGTCCTATCAGTTCTCAATGTTTTTCTAATGACCTATTTGCATCTAATTGGTTTACAACCCTTTGGCAAATCAACCAAATCCCAAGTGTGATTGGACATAACGGATTCTAACTCTTTTTTAATTGCTTCTTTCCAAAAACTAGCATCCACAGAAGTTACCACTTACTTATAGGATTTAGGATCCTCCTCAATCAAATATGCAGACACAAATTTCATATTTATCATATCAATATCATCATTTTCAAGTAGGAAAGCAATAACAAAATCATGTCCAAAGCTAGTTTCAATCCTTCGTCTTTTACTTCTCCTAGGCTCATTGACATTATCATTTTCAACATCAAGAGAGGGTGGCAAAGACAAGGGCACCAAATAAGCATTAGAAGAACTAGCAAAATCACATGTATTCTTTTTCATAAGAAACACATTCTCAAAAAATTCTACATTTCTAGATTCGTAAATAGAATAATCATTTAAACACAAAAATCTATATGCAGCACTATTTTGAGCATATCCAATAAATGCATTGAAATGTCCTGAAAATTCTAATTTTATTATTTATTATTAAATAAGATTTTATTATGAAAATTAATTAAATAATTTATTTTTATTAAAATAAAATAAAATTAATTAGGGTAAATTAATAAGAAATTTTATAAATATTTTAATTAGAGGAAATTTGGGTATTTTAACTATTTAAATATTTTAATTTAGAAATTAATTAAATAAAATAATTTATTTAAATTAATAAGGAGAAAATAGTTTTAAATTAATATTAATTTTATAAATAATTTAATTGAAGAAAATTAGAGTGATTTGCTAATTAAAAAGGAATTAATGGAAAATCTTTTAAAAATCCTAATTTAGCCTAACAATGGATTTAAATATTATTATTTTTAACTATCCCAAATATTTTAATTTATTTATTTAACCCAACCCTCCTATTTTTCTTTTTCCCTTTTTCCTTTTTCCTTTTCTTTCTTCCTTTTTCTTTCTTTTTCTTTCTTCTTCTTTTCTTTTTCTTTTTTCTCCTCGCCAAACTGGGCCAGCCCAGCGGCCCAGTCCCCCTCCCTCCTTCCTTCAATGCGCCCCAGCCCGCGCGACTAGCCTCCTTTCCTTCTCCCTCGCCGCGCCGCGTTTTTCTTCCTTTCCCACCGAAGCTCTGCATTTCATTTAAACAGCCTCACCCCACGCCCGACCGCCCAGCCGGTTCCTTCCTTTTTCTTTCTTTTCTTTCTTCCCTGGACCACCAATCCAGCTCTTTCTTCCTCCTTTCTTCTTCCCCAGCCCTTCACACCGTCCTTGTCGAGCACCTGCAACCTTTGCCGCCCAGCCTAAAATTTCGTCGCCGGTTACAGCCGTTTTGACCGGTCGTTCTCCTTCCTCTTTCTTTCCCCTAACTCGCCAACCCTTTTGACCCAAACCACTCCCCCATTCCTCTCACGATCTCCCTCTCCCCTGGCTACTTGCAGACCACGATCGAGTAGTGCGCTAGTTGTCCTCGTCGGCTGGTGCCCACTCCTGCCTACCACTCCCCCACTTTTCCTTCGACCCTAACTTCCTTTCAAGCCTATAAATACACCCCATAGCAGCGTTGAGTTGAGGTTTTGGCTCGAGTTCAAAAAATGCCTTCCTTCGTGCCACCGCCCCTCTAGACGCCATCCCTGCCGCCGTCGGCCAACTCCGCCACCCATTCCACCTACCAAGCTCTTCCTTGCACCGCCCCCTAACTAACTGTACCTTCCTCCTCCCTTGATTCCACCTGCACTAGCCACCCCGGTTGTGCAAAGTTCTCTCCCCAACCAAACCATTTTCTGCCACCGTCGCCCTTCGAACCACCATTAGCCACCTCCTCCGCCGCTTCCTTTACCTCCCAAATTATTTAGCAGACCACCATCTACCTTCCCCTACCCTTATTTTACTCTTCCTCCCTCTCCTCCTCTCTTTCTCTCCTTCTTCTCCATTCGGCCACCGTTGCCGCCGCCATGCGCTGCCACCTTTGACTGTGCCGCCACCTCCATTCTGCTCCTCTCCCTCTAGGCATTCTTAAACAGCCCAACTTTCACCTCCATTCTCCCCATCTTTTTTCCAGCATTCAACTTTTATCCTTTTCTTCTCTTTTTCCAGCCGCTGCTGTCGCGCACCACCGCCGGTGCCGCCTATTCCCGCCAGCCTAAGGTTGAACCCTAGATCCTCTCAACCCTTTTCCTTATTTTTACAAGCCCTAAATTATTTTGTTTCATTTATTCTAATATAAATCCTATTATTATTATTATTTCCATTATTAATATGTATTATTATTATTAATAATATTAATGTTCTTATTACTATTCTGTTGAGGGCCGAAGCCCTATTATACTTTTAATTCAATTTTATTATTATTAGTATTATTATTATTATTATTATTATTATTATTTATTATTATTATTATCTTTATTTTTAATATTAATATGTTTTTGTTGTTGTTGTTGTTGTTGTTGTTGTTATTATTATTATTATTATTATTATTATTATTATTCCTATTTCAAATTACTATTATTATTATTATTATTATTCCATTATTAATATTACAACTACTTTACTATTAGTTTTGCTATTACTACTACTACTACTACTACTACTATTATTATTATTATTATTATTATTATTATTATTTTCAAGTGTTATTATATATTATTATTTTATATAGGGCTGAAACCCTATTGTGCTTATTTTAAATTTTAGTAGTAGTATTATAAATATCATGTTTTATTATTATTAGGGTTATTAGTATTTTTATTATTAGTAGTATTTATTCTTACTAGTGTTATTATTATTATTTATTAAGTTATTATTATTCAATGTAGGGTGGAAATCCTACTTCTTTTTATCTTCGATCATTATCCTTACTATTATTACCATTATGGTTATTATTATGTGGTAATATTATTATGGATTTTATCATCATCATTATTATTATTATTATTACTAAATTTGGTTATTTATTTTAGTATTATTATTATTATTATTATTATTATTATTATTTTGGTAAATGGGCCAAAACCCTTATTTCACTATGTTTTTGAGTAATACCCTTTTTATTATCATTGTTACTATTTTCATTATTCTTGTTAATATTAATATTGATATTATTTTTGGTATTTTTGCTATTGTTATTGTTATTTTAGTATTTTCTCAAAAACCTAGTCTTAGAATAAGTTAGTATTTAATAGTATTTTTGGTAGGAGGGAATCTAATTCTAGTTTTTCCCTCATAATAGGTAAGACCAGTCAAAGCCCTAAGGAGGCGTAGGAGCGTGCTCCAAGACCGGTGTCATTTTAGGTAAGGGGTGCTAAGGCCATCTGTGTAATATGTGATTTTATGCTATGCATATCATGTGATATGAATTATAGTGTATTTCATGTGTATATTGTATAATTGTTATGAACGTAGCATGATTGTAGAGTTGAAGTATGTTGGTGTGAATAAACTGTGGCATGAGAATTATGTGTATAATGTGTTATTATTATGGTATGATGTGGCCTTAAGACATGCATGATAGGGTTGTAAAATAATGATGGGGAGTGTAACAATGTGGTGTTAGGGTTTTGTATGGAGTTGTGGGATGCATGGTATTAGGGTTTGCATGGCGTTGGGCTTTGCATGGAGTTAATGTTGCATGGTGGTATTAGGGTTTGCATGGTGGTATTAATGGTTGTATGGTGGTATTAATGGTTTCATGGTGGTATTAATGGTAGTGTAGTGGTATTAGGTTTTGCATGGTGGTATTAGAATTTGTATGGTGGTATTAGGGTTTGCATGGTGGTATTAATGGTTGCATGGTGGTATTAATGGTTGTATGGTGGTATTAGGGTTTGCATGGTGGAGTTAGGGTTTTGCATAGGAGTTAATGATTGCATGGGATTTAGGGTTTGTATGAAAAGTTCGAAAGGTTGCATGGGATGTGTAAAGTTTACATGGGCGTGAAATTTACGTATGAAAGGTTGATTTGGGATAGAAGGAAGGCAATGTAAGTGTTATATGGGCCTTTGTAAATTTTGGATGAAAAATAGTACGTGGAGTTATATAAGAGTCCGTAGGAGACCGAACTAGGGTTTGTGTGGGCAATTAGGGTTTGCTGTGGTTGCTTAGAATTTTTGTGTCATCATGTGTATTTGGTGATTAAAGTGTAATTATGATGGTAGAATTTTATGATTTGTGATGTGTGAAGTATAAAGAGAATGATTTGTGCATGTCCATGGTGAAAGCTTTTGAATAAGATAATTAAAACATTAATCATGTAAAGTGAAAGATTGTTAAGTCGGGCCCAAACCGATCCACCGGTGAATAATAGTGGTTAGGACATGATGTCCTATGTGTAACTGGTCCACCGGTAATAATAGTGGTCAGGCTTTGTACCTGTGTGTTTCCGGTCCACCAGCTATAATAGTGGGGGATTCCGTGCTAAAAAAAAACCAAACATATTTGTGCCAAGACATAGGAAAGACACTAAGTACTTACAGTGGAACACCATGCGAGCAAGGGTCAAACCGATCCACCGGCGAATAATAGTGGCTAGGTACTAGAGTATCCTGGAGACCGATACACAGGCTATAATAGTGGTCAGGAGCTTTATGCCCTATGTGTTTTTTCGGTCCACCAGCTATAATAGTGGGGTTCCTGTACTCACATGGATTTGATAAAAAGCATGGTGTGAATTGACTTCTGATCGGTGATTCATTAAGTAATTAATCCAGATTATATATGGGCCTTTGTACTTTTACCTGGTTGATCATATGCATTTATGATTGCATTCTTCTATTCTTCTACATGATTTATGTGCTTATGTGTGGGCCTTAGTGCTCGGTTACCTTACTCAGTACGTAGCGTACTGATCACCCTTTTCATGGGTGCTGCCCATTCCCACGAGCAGAAGGTCCTTTCTGACTTTATGTAACCGGGCGGGACATCCGGTGGAGCTGAGCGTTGAGTATATATGTGGCCAGATTCACTCTTTTTGTTATTTTATATTCTTTCTATTATTTCCTTTGTATCAGATTTATCCAATCTGATTTATTACCTTGCATTGAGTACTTTAAATGAATCTTTTATCACTTGTAAGCTATTTCTCTTTGGAATATGAATAATAATTCTTTATGCGTACTCTAATTTCTATGTTATTATCTCTTTAATTCATTTTATGAAATCTTGGTTTAATTTTTATGTTAATCTTTTTAGCCTTAGCACTTGGTACTGAAACGGTTGGAGAGAACCGATTTGGTACTAAGTGTGGCGGTAACATCCCCAGAATTCACAAGTTTTAATTTAAGTATTTCTATTTTAATTACTTCCATTTTCAAAAAAAAAGTAGTGAATTTTGGGGTGTTACATGTATAGTCAAAAGTCTTTGATCCCACGTTGGTTCTTCTAAAGTATGGTAAACCAACCTTAGCTAGACACCCCCACACTTTTAAAATTTTTAGGTTAGGTTTAAAACCTTTCCATGATTCATAGGGAGTCTTGTCTTATTTTTTACAGGGAACACTATTCAAAACATAGTATGAAGACAAAACTGCCTCCCCCCACATATGGTCAAATATACCATAACTCAATAGTATAGCATTCATCATTTTTTGTAGATTTTATTCTTTCTTTCAGCTCTACCATTTTGTTGAGGATAATAAGGGGCACTAGTTTCATGTACGACACCATGATTATCAAAAAAATCCTATATAAAACTAGTTCCATATTCACTACCCCTATCAAACCTAAGCCTCTTAATCTTTCGGTTCAATTGGTTTTCTACTTCTGCTTTATATTTTAAGAACATATCTTCAGTCACATCTTTAGACCTGATGAGAAAAACTTTAGTATATCTTAAATAATCATCAATAAATGTCACATAATGTTGTTTTTCCTCTACTCTCGGTGTTCTTAAAATCTACAAGTTTGTTTGTATTAATTCAAGCAATTCTGTTAATCTCATTGTGACTGGTTTAAAAGGCTTTTTAGCATACTTGGCTTCCACACAAACAGAACACTTCTCATAATCATTAGTATCCAACACATTAATCAAGTTCATTTGTTTTAGTTTGTCTATGGAAGCCACATTCACGTGCCCTAACCTACCATGCCACAAAGATATGGACTCAACAATATAAGTAGAAGTAAAACCAACTTCATTAATAGGAGTAGAAACAACATTCATAACAAAGAGTCCATCAGACAAGTACCCTTTACCTGTAAAGTTCCCATTTATGATCAACCCAACCTTATCAGCCTTAAAAACTAGTTTCAGACCGGCCCTATTAAGTAAACTACCCGAAACTATGTTCCTATGGAGGGAGGAGACATACAAGACATCACTCAACAACAAAGATTTTCCATAATTAAGTTTAAGAATAACCTTTCTTTTGCACAAAACTCTAGTAGTGGATGAGCTTCCCATAAAGACGTTCTCCCCATCAGTAGTGTCCTGGAACTGGTGAAATAGTTCTCTGTTGGCACATAAGTGCTTAGAAGCCCTAGTATCCAAAATCCAAACTGCCTTATTTTCAACCAGGTTTGCTTCTACAAACACAGTAGCAATAACTTCCTCTGTCTCATCAACATTAGCCTATGGAGCAAGAGGGGCACAGGGCACCACCTTTTTTATTATGAGTCTGTGGGTTCTTTCTCTTAAAACACTGATAAGCCTTTTGACCCGTCTTACCACACACATAGCAAGTCACTTGCTTCTTCTAAATCGTAGTGTCACCCTTCTTGAAGTTAGGTTGACCTTTCACTTGACCCTTTTTCTGAGTCTTTTTGCCTTTCCCCATGAATTTGTCATTTCCAGTAGCAGACTTAATGATTTTAACACTTATGGATCCAAAAGCATAAGGTACCCGGTTGTCCTTCAAACGGTTTTCCTCCTCTATCTTCATGTGACTGATCAATTCTGACAAAGTCAGATCCCTCTTATTATGCTTCAAGTGACTTCTGTAATCGTTCCAAGTTTATGGAAACTTCTCCAGTAACATATTTGCCTAGAAAGTCTCGCAAATCTTTATCCTTCTCCTAGAACATCAGCAACCAGGTTCTCATATTCGTAAACCTGCTCCATGATTGGTTTGTCATCCACCATCTAAAACTTCAGTAGGTTTCCTACAACATATTTTTTTCTTCCAACTTCATCTGAACCACATCTTTTCTTCAAGATATCCCATATTTCTTTTAAATATGGAATGTTGACAAATAGATCAAACAACTTGTTAGACATACGAGATAGTAGGTGACTTCAAACTATTTTTTATCTCTCTCATACTTTTCTCTAGCCTCTACTTTAACTTTCTTGTTAGCAACAAAAATTGGAGTGGTAGTTGGGGTCATCAGAGTTGTATCACCAGCTTTTTCCATTGGTGGATCTTGATGCAATACATACTCAATATTCATAGCTTCAAACAATATCATAAGTCTCTGTGACCACCTACGATAATTTGTCCCATTGAGGGATTCAACTTTAGACATATATGGTATCAATTTGGGAGTGCCATCAGCCATATTTAATTAAGAATAACAGTACAGACAAGCAAGATGAATGAATATCATGTAACTATATATTGTTGTGTGTTTATAATGGGCAGACCAAACAACATCGAAAACAACAGTATGTCGTCCCAAAAATAGTTGGTGAATGGTAAAAGAGTACTTGCACAGTGCAAAAAATATCCCAAGAACTAGAGATACAAATCAATAGTAGAAACCAAATCAGGTAAGGGAAATTAGTTTCATAACTAATTTGGTTTCAACAAAATTTGCAAGACCAATAGACCACTACAGTGTAAAGCAAGAAATCAGATGAAATCAAGGTAATTGAAATATTTTGAACTCTAATTTTCAGTAATTTTTAGACCCAAATAGAGGTGCCGATGCCAGTAATTTTGAAAGAATAATTCAAACAAGGCAAATGGAATATGCTACGTATACTGAAAAACTTTGCTTCAAATTGTTGAAAAAATTGCAACGTACGATTAAAATTGAAGTAAATAGAACTGAAAAACAAGGGAAAAATAACCTATCAAAACGTTTCTGTTGTGTCATGGAAGACCACTGCCCTGAAGCAAAAATTTGGTAGGACTGAGGTTCAATCCTTTTCCCGTCTCACCCCCAAGGTTAAACATAAAGAGCTTTCAATACATGCACTCGAAACCAAAAGCTATGGAAATCAAAGAAACAATGCCCAAATTCTCAAGAAATTTTTTTTATTGACGATGGCTAGAATTTGTCAGGATTTTTCTACACAAAATCTGAACCCCTAAAACCCTTATATATGGGGTATAACCACCAAAAATAACAACCATGATCCCTGAAGAATAGCCCCACTAATTGAACATTTCAAAGCATGTTCTAACTCCCCAAAAAAATTGGAACGAATAAGAAGAGATAAGATAAGAAGAAATCAGTTAAAAAAATTCCAACAAAAGAAATAGGGTCTGCAAAATCAGAGACCCACACCCAACCCAGCCCAGCCAGGACGGATGGGCGGCGGGCACGTGCATATGTAGTATATAGTCCAATCCATAACCCATACAAAATCAACCCAAACTTTTTTCTCAAACGGACCATTGAATGGGTGGGAATATAAACCTTCTCAAAACCAACTCTCCCACTAATATGGGATATTGCAAAAGGTAATAACTGCATTTTGCCATTGCCTTCTACAAAGTATTGTAAGGATTGGTGATTCTAGGGCAATTTGAATCGGGTAGGGTATGAGCCTCCCTCTCTTTGATACAACAATTTCAAATTACATTAGGGTTTCTAGAAACCATACTCGACTTTTTATTTCAGAAAAATATGAAATACTTGATTGAATAATCAGGTATTTCTATATTCTATATTATTACCACCTTGTATGCGCTAGTTATATGTTCTGACAAAAAAATTTGAACACTAATATTTTTTAATAAACTTTAATAAATAATAATATAAAATAACTATTTTATTTTTTTAGTATACTATATTATATTTTTTTAAATAAATTTCATTTTTAAAATACTTAATGATAATCTTTTTAATATGGAGTTAGTAGTATTATTTAGATATTTTCACATTAATAATTTTAAAATAGATTTAAGTTTAGTATGGTTAAAAATAATTGTCAATAATGAATACTAAAAGTTCTAAAAAACTTCTAAAAAAATTTAAAAATATATAAATCAATAGACTTTAAAAAAATTCTAAAAAAAATAGAAGCATTTTTTTAGATTTTACTTTTCATGATTTCATTTTTTAGCTTTATTTAACGTGATTAGTTTGTTTTTATAGTTTTTTTTTGTTGAAAAGCATAATTTTAAGGGAAAAACATATTGAAAAAATATTTTTAATTTTTAATTTTTTTAAAAAAATATTAAATTCATATTTTTTAATATAAAATAGAATATATATTTTTAATAAAAATATTTAAAGAATTAAAGCATGGTACACAATTCTTAGCTATTTTTTTTTATTAAAACAATAGTATAAAAGTTTAAAGCATATACAATGATAGGATCGTAAATGAATTTTTTTAACTACATTTAAAATAAAAAACTAAAATTATTTAAGATATATATTTGATACCCAACTAGAATTTCCCTTACAATCAAAACACCATAACCTTTTTTTCATAATGTTTATTTTATTTAAATGATAATAAAATATTATTTATAATAATAATAATTTGAAGAGAAAAAAATGGGTACATGGATTTTGTACCTTCGATGACTTGCTTCCCAACTATGACACACTTCCTATCTTTTATTATTTTTTATACGAATAAGAAAAATTGTTTTTGTTACGATACTCATTGAAACCTCACATAAAATCCCATTATTCATTCTCTTAGACCCTTCTTCAATTGACCATTGGATGAAATAAAAAGATGATAACATTATTACCACATATGCTATAAAAACGTAAAAGAGAAACTAAGTTTTATGTCTTGAAATTAACTTGACAAAAGCATTTGATCGAGTACACTAAGAAACCTTCTAAATATTTCATCAATCTCATTATATTGTGTACTATGTCATTTTACCCCCTATGAGATTCACTAATTACTTGATTATTCAAATTATTATCAATGGATCAGCAACTCAAAAGATTAAATCTTTTAAGGGATTAAATTAAAACATCCCATATACTTCTATTTGTATATTGTGCATAGAACTGCTCTCAGCTAATACATCAAAAGCGATAAAAAAATATATACCTTTTGAGACCCTCTATCCATTATTATGTAGAAAATTATTTTCTTACATCTCTTGTAAGCCAAATCTAATGACAGTGTTGCCAAGACTGTTAGAAACTTACTTGGAGAACTATAAAGAGCTTTAACATTTTGAGAAATCAAAAGTCCTTCCTCTCTCTACACTCATTACTATCTTAAGTTCACGATCCATTATAACAACTTGTTTTTCTAAAACATGTTTACTACTATAATGACAAAATTTTGGTTTAAATAAAACTTTATTATATCCCTTTGTTCTCATTTCGTTTTATAATTCTTAGCCCTTCATACAATTTTGAGTCATATAAAACTTTTGAGCTATTTTTGGTCATCGAACTTCTTCTAGATCATTCTAATGTGTTGATTTTTGAACTTCTTGGCTTTCCTTAGTCTATTAGTAATTTTTGAAATGATAAGTTTTGATAAATAAATAAAAGCATTATTCACATTTTGTTTCAACTTATGTCTTTTAACTTGTGTTTGTGGTCATGTTGTGAGCCCTAATAGTGCCTTTCTAACTATCTAAAATTTATAACACTTCAAGGATCATCATATTCTAATGTTCTTGAGTTAAAAATGATTTGGATATAATTTAATTATAATTTAATTTTTTCACATTTAAATTCACCATTTTTATGTATATTAAACTGTTGAAATCTAACTTGATGCACTTGATTCTTATCTAAATTATGTGAGATACAATTTAAGCCATCCACTCTTGATGTTATGAAATCATAGCCTTCAATATAGGTCATGGACGCTAACATGCTCATTCCCCTTCATTTCTATTTATCAAACTAAAAATATCTTAACTTAATAATGATTTCTCATCATCACACCTCACATGACATGTTATGCATTCTTATCTCCTTTTCCTTTCACCTAGATCATGCATCCTCCTAACCTCCTCCCCTTCCATGTGTGTGCATCCTCCTTGTAGCACCATGATTAGTTTGCAAAATATATTACAAGTACTTAAGCCTTAAGACTTGTTAGTATATTTTTTTCCCACCTTCTCCGCATATTTTCTCATGAGAGCTAAGCTAGGGAGCTCTTTTTCTTCACCAAAACTACTAACCATTAGACCTAGTAAATTTGACCTTATCCGATCGACCAACCTAAATTACCTAATCAAAAATCGGATATGGACCCAAAAAGTTAAACCTAGTCTCAACCTGAAAACTCAAAATAACCTGAATCACTTTGAACCCAACCCGATCGTGACCCGTATCCGAAAAATCTAAAATCAAAATAATCCAATCCAAAATGAACATGACTTGAACTTGACCCATACTTGGACAGAAACCTAATAATTACCTAATTCAAACTTATCTAATCCAAAATGATCTGACTCAAACCTAATCCATACCTAAACAGAATTCCAAACTTAATCAGAACTAAAGTTAAATTTGATCCACAAAGGTAATATTTTATCTCATATAAATTTATACATAAACACTAGTAAATCATCTTATTAATAAAACTTTATGTAAACACAAATATGCAACCTATATAACAACAAATGAAACAAAACTAGTAAGACTCTATTCTACTCACTTTATTTTATTATCATATTAGCATCAATCATATTAACTTACAGAAATTTCTATTATTATTATAATTATAATTATTATACACATAAAATTATAATTGCAAATATAATAATTATAATATAATTATGATAATAATGATAATAATAGTAATAATAATAAATTTATATACTGATAATAACGATTGTTATATTTATAAAGATAACAACAACAACAATAATAATTAAGTATAATAATAACAAGAATTAATATAATTGACATGATAATTATAATGATTATCACAATCATTACATTTATGTATACAATAATATTTCAAATTATATTTATAACAATAACTATTATAATAATAATAATGATGATAAAAAAAACTAGTATTATTGCATATAAGAATTTCTTATATCATTACATGTATTATGATAAAAATTACTATGATACACATAATAATAATAACCAAAATTTAATTTATTATTTATATTAAATTGAAAACAATCAATGTTAATACAAATTCTAAATTGAATTAACTTGACCTAAATCTAATACAACTCAAAGTCTATAGACCCGAATCCACCCGACCCAAATCCGATCTGACATGAAGTTTGTAGACCCAAATTGAACTAAAATCTAAAAAAATAATGTATTAGACGTAAACCTAGCTTGATATTATTATAAACTGAAATGATCCAACCCAATACAAACCCAACAATCGAATCATTGTTATCTGAATTAAACCATAACCTAAAGGGCACCCTAACCCGAACACGACCCAATTTTAACCTTTTTGCCACCTCTACCATCCGCCACTTCCTTTTCTCCTTATTTTCTTAGCTCCTCTTTACTTCTAATCAGTTGGTTTTAGTTTATATTTATTTTTAATTAAGCAAAGTGTATTAAGGCCTAAAGAATCTTGAAGGTTAACCTTGTTTTTGTTAACTTCCAAGATCATTTGAGAAAAGTAAGCTAATCTTTCATTTCCTTTGATCATGTTTTTTTTTAATGAAATATTGTGACCTTATCCTTACCTATTTTATTCAAGGTATTCAATATATAATCTTTGAGGAGGAACTATAAAGTGGGTGTTCTTAGTTGTTTCCAAGGAGTTGAGGTATTAGGTAAAATTAATCAAACTAAAAGTAATATAATCTAGTTTTCTAGCTTGAGTTTTTGTTTATTTGCATTGAAAATGACCTTTTTGGTGATTTATGAGGTTCTCGGCCTCTTTAGGTATTTTTGAGTTCTCGATGCTTTTAATGACTTTTAATTAATCTATTGGATTCATTAGGTTCTTCAATTCAAATTTGATACGTTATGTGATAGGTTTTGATCATGTATAGGAGTTATTATGAATCTTAAGAGATTAAGTATGTTTAAGACTTTTTTTTTTGCATGTTTAAGACATTTTTTTCCATGACTATTGGCTTTTGGACATTTTACTTGATGTTGGCCTTTTTAAATTATGTTCATGCTAGAATTGGATTCATTGATACATTTAGGTAGAATTATATGTGTATATATATACGTACATATGAATGTGTGCAAAACATGTTATGTTTTTTCCAATGGTTAGGCTTAGGTATGATTTTCATAAATATAAATGTGATTAATGGCATTTTTGGAAAAGAAAAAAACATATATGTGCTGCTATTTATGAGAAGTTGCATGAGTTCCATGTTATCTAGAATGCTCAAATTTATAAGTGTCTAAATGTTCATGATTTAATTCAAAGCATGCTAAAGGTCTTTTTTTTTAAGTTTATCATAATCTAGCTTGCATACCAATTTTTTATAGATGAAATCCTTGTTGTGATATGTTTTATTCGGTGTGAGTATACTTACATTATAGTTTCATGAATTTTCATAAGGTTTGCTATTTTATTTGCATTTATAAGTATATGGGTGATTACGGGTAAATTAGTTATTTCATATGTTTCTTTATTACATTAGGTAGGTTTATGGGTTTGGGTATGTCATAAATGATATAAATGAGTTGAGGTTAAATTTTCATGATTTATGAAATTTGTTTAGTATTTTAAAAGTTTTATGATAAAAAGGGCAGCATGAGTATTTTAGAAAAGATTACATTTTTATTTCATATTTATGATATATTTTGGAGTGTTTGATATATTTTTATAGTTTTGATCATTGACCATTGAATATTAACAAGTGAGTTTGAATTTAACTCTAATGTTAACTTTAACCATTAATTATGAATAACTAAAAAAAATTGAAATGGTTATGTAGGCCTAATATGTGTTGAATAGCTTTGATATGTACGATATTTCTTGAGACTTTACATATAAATTTGAGTTTGAGTAAATCACTAACTATGGGTTAGATTTGGAGGTTTTCGTTCGCTGGTAATGTTTTTGCTAGCACCTTGTATGCTAGTTTGGCATTTTTCTACTCTATAGGTATCTTATGAGCCCTATAAGGAGTAAATATATTGAAGGTTAAAGCATTGTAGTTTTATAAGTGGATATTTTGCTTTATAATAGGGATCATTATCATATCCCCTTAGAGCACTGACTTAATTATTTCGGTAAAGTGGTGTGTAAAGTATGGTGTTGTTAGTTGTGAGTTCATCACATTTCAATAGTTACCGTAAGCATATCATGTGTGAGTATCTAATTGTGAGCATATCATGTGTGATATGTGAATAGTTATCTATGGCCACATCATATATTAATCGTTACTTATAAACATAGGGTATGTGTATAGTTACCAATGTTTAAATAGTAAGTTGTGAAGCATAGGGATAACTAAAATATATTGTGGATGGTGTGTTAGCATGTTTATATGTACTTTGATTAGTATAATCATCTAATTTATCATTTTCTTCAACTTACCATGTGTTCTTGTATATCTTATGTGAGCATGCTATCACTTTTAGTAAATTATATTTACCTAGTACGCTTGTCATATTGATGTTACATTTTCCTTTTCTTTTCAGATGATAGTGTACATGGTTTCTTCAAGGATGATTTGAACTTTGTTCAATTATGAGCTAGTAGAACCAGATTAGAGGTATCTAACACACAATGACGGTGTTTATTTTGTATTCAAATATGGATAGTCTTATTTTGCATTTGTACTCACTTCTTTTATTTTATTGTAGTTTGGTTGTGGAGTTTCATCTACCTTATTGAACAACTTCCATGTATATTGGGTATTCATTTAATTATTGTCTAATATTCTTCTTATGTCATTCTAAACTATTTTGTAACCTTATATCGATCATAGATTAGGTGACAACTACACTTGATATGTACACCTAGCATATAGGCATTAGCCATAACTCTCTGCCACAAAGAGGAGGTGGTGTCCTTTTTTGTAAGGATACAAGTAGAATTAGGTTTTTTGTTATAAAACTTATATATGATTGTGTGTATTATCATGTTCTTGTAATTATGTTGTTAATTTCATGTTTTTCATGTTATGATATGATAATATAGATTATATGATGGAAAGAGAGTAAGATTGGGGGAATATGTGCTTATACAACAATTATAATGTTGTAAGCCCTAAGTAAATAAGAATAATATATATTATTGTAATGTGGATCTGATAAAGTATGGTAAAAGGGAAAAAGTATTTTTAAGATGTATGGATATGTAATAAATTGATGATTTGGAAATAATAAAATCAGACATATACTGTTTTTTGTGTGAAATAAGGGTATTTGGCTATCCTTAAGGTTATTTTAGTCAATATGAGTTTAATATAAAAAATTTAGTATTTTAATGTGATAACTGAATTAAAATATGATAAGAATATATTATGAAATTCTTGGAGTGATTATGAATGGCAAGTCTAAATAAAATGAGAAAATGGCTTAATTTGAGAATAGTAATCATAGGAGTGAGGTTGGTATCGGATTTTTAAAATATTAGAGTTAGACCTTGAATTTCGGATATATTGTTCGTATTTATATTTTAGAAGTTTATATGCAATTTTGTGATTATATAAGTCTTTTGGGGAAAAAATTATACCTAACTTGTGAAATTATAGTTTTATAGTGATTGTAATTAGTAACTCTTAAGATATAACTGTTATTACATGTGTAAAATATTGGAGTTAGACTTTGGTAGATAATAATAATAATAATACTTTATGAAGATGTACTAAATTTGGAAAATAAATGATCAATATGGAAGAAGTTATACTTATAGTATGAAATTAGGGTTTCTTAAAGAGATTATGGACATATTCCTTGATGATGGCCTTCATAAATATGTGGTTGTGCTTTACATGTTCCAGTTATGTGTTGTGTGTATGTACTTGAGTTCCACATGATTATATAACCTATTATGAATAAGATATCAATTATTTAAAGTGAAGTATCACATGAGTTGGGCCGATGTGTTTTATGGGTTCATTCCACCGAATGATAATAGTGGCTCGAGTTTGTTTTTTCTTGAGAGGTACATTAGTCTATTCTACCGTATTAATAATAGGGAGTCCCTAAAATCAATGTAAAGCAGAGTATGATTTGAGATAAAAAAAACTAATGGATAAGACATTAATCACTTAAAGTGAAATATTACATGGGTTAGGACTGAAGAGTTGTGTCTGTTCTACTATACAATAATAGTAGTTCAGGTGTGTTCTTCCCTGAAAAGTGGTTTAGACCATTCTAACGATGTAAGAATAGTGGCTAGGATCCTTAATATATGTTGGATTTGTTCTCCTGAATGATAATAGTGGTTCAGGTGTGTTATCCCTAAGAAGTGTTTTAGTTTGTTCCACCAGATTAAGAATAGTAGGGTTCCTGAACTCAACGTAAATAAAATAATATAATATGTTATATCTAATAATGAATACTGGAATTAGTATATACCTTACATTGATTTATGTATCATACATGTATATTTATTCTTTGATGTAAACTTATGTAACTCTTTGTATCCTTCTCCTCTGTATTATGCCCTTACTCTATACATAGAGTATTGATCATCATTTTTTATGGATGTTGTTCGTTCTTATGAGTAGATGACGCGGATGTCTTTGTGCACGTCAATGAGGACCCATCAGATGATTTTGTGGATTATGATGCTCTATGTGCAGATGATTGGTCTTATGTATTGAGGTTTGCGTAAAGTAATGTTATTTGGTTATTAGGCTTTACACGAATACCTATTTAGACTCTTAGTTCCATGTTATCCCTTTTGATATATTTGATATTGTACTCAGAATTAATATCCAAACTCATATTTAAGTTCATGAAGCTTCTCTTGTTTTCTATTTGTTATGTTTTATGTTCTAATTATTTTGCCTTGTTTTTAATGTAAAGATAGTATGATAAGTTAGACTTATGTCAATTACAAAGGTAATACCAACTATTTTGGTATTATGCTTCCACTAAAATAATAATAAAAATTTCAGTTATAAATTTAGGGGTATTACAAAATCCTGTACATAAAATATCATCACTCTTCCTCAACTAAGGCGTCGTAAGCAACATAATCATCCAAAGAGTCCTCAAAGATCTACACAAGCTCAATCAGACCCTATACTTATGGGAATGAGTATTACCATGAAAAGAATGATTAGTATACTATATATCGAGTAAGGTAACGATACAACTATAACTAGGTTACGTATAAAACATAAATCATATGAAAGTATAAGTGAGGACAATAACATAACGTAAGATAATATTGATTCTATAATCCCATTTTTAGTTACAATCATAATTAATTTTCTTAATACATTGAGTTTAGGGAACTTACTATTCTTAAACCAATGGAAATGTATGAAGCACCTCTTGGGGAAAAAATAAACTCGAGCCACAATTATCGTTTGGTGGAATAGATCCAACACTTCCTAGGGAAATACACTCCTAACCACAATTCTCAAACCATTAGAATAATATAAAACACCTATTAGGAAAAAATGCTATTGAGCCACTATTATCGCCCAATGGAATAGACACAACATCTCGATCTTGACTCACATAATATTTCACATTAAGTAATTAATATATTATTCATTATTGCTCATCTGAATATCATATTATAGTTTATGTTGAGTTTGGAAACCCACAATTATTAAACCAATGGAAAGGTCTGCATCACGTCTCAGGGAAATACACATCTGAGCCACTATTATCATTCGGTACAATGAGCATACAACACCTCGGGCCCGACTTACGTAATCTTTATCTTTAAGTAATTAATATCTTATTCAAGGTGGTATTTCTCAAGGTACTCATACATACCCATAGGTATACGTGAAAAGTACATAATACATATTAACATAATCATTTAAAACACATAAAACACAACTACATAAGTATTGATACACCTCTCTACGGAAAAGACCACACTCCTCCTAGGAAATCCTAATTTTCAGAAGTCAATCATAACTTCTCCTCTAGTATTTATTTTATCGCCAAATCCAATACCCATACTTGAAATAATATTATTTACAACATACCAAAAATCAAGGTCTAACTCTAATTTCTTACACATGTGATAATAAACCTACTCTTATAATTACTATTTACAATTCCCCACAAAACCTTAATTTTATAATTTAATCATAACTTTTCCCACTCCGATAAACACCAAATTTAATGCTCATCCCTAAGATTTCAGTATTAACAACATATTAAAATTTTAAGGTTAAACCATAACATTTCATATATATGATAATAATCCTACCCCTAGGGTTATTATTCCCACTTAAAACTACTTTTCTCATTTATTGGTTAAACCATTCACATTCACTCTAAACATTCCACATAATATACTTAACCTATTTTAAACCAATTATTGCATTAAAATACCCAATATTTTATTATTTTTTAATCCATATTGACCAAAATGTCCCTTAAACAACTAAGACACCCATATTTTCATAAAAGTTATACGATTCCCGATACAAATGATTTTTCAAACTCCAATATATAATATCATCATAAAAATAGATAACCAAAATTATATTTAGATATTACATATCCTGATGCATATATAAAAACTCAAGCTTTCATGATTTCCTCACTTTTTATTTCACATACAACACCATATATATCACATAACACCATTATCATGATAATACTTTCCATAAAAAAAAATTCAGAATGACATCACATAACAAATATACACATATTGCATATACAAGCCCAAACTATGGCATGCATCCTTACCAAAATAGTTTCGGTCTCAAAACACATAAGGCCTACAATTCCTCTTCCAATACCATTGGAATATCATCTAGAAGTCAAAATACACAAGATTATACTTAGGAAAAATTAATCTAGGATAAACTAAGGCAAGTGAGAGCACAATAATAAATAATATATTGGGCCAACACTATAAGAAAATGGATATATAGCGACGACATCTATAGTGATGACAACCTGTTGTTGCCACAAAATGAAATATGGCAATGACACATCGTCACTCCAAACATAGCAGCAATGATGAATAATTGGAAGGAAGTTTTCGTCACCAAAATGTATAGCGATGACATTATCGCGGCTATAAATTGAACCAAAAAAAATTTCCCCAAAAATTAATTCACTACTTTTTTTTAGAAAATTTTTATAGCAATAGCATTTGTTGTCCCTATAGGTCATTATTGCTACAACGAGAATTTCATGAAAATTTTGGATGTTCATTTTTCTAGAAAATTTAATTCAATCAATAACTTTCTAGCAATGATATGTCACCGCTATAACGCGTTATGGTGACGATAGTCATCACATGCCATGCAAGCCAAATTTTTTTGCCTTATTTTAAATCAATGATGTCGTCACTATAAATCCTATTAAATAGTCGGACCGACTCTTTTCCTCTCTATCTCTGCCATTTTCTTCTCCACTTTCTCTCTTATCTCTCGCAATTTTGACTGATATCATTGCCATTCTTTCTCAAAAATCTTGTCAATCTTGTTATTTTTTTGTGAATAAATTGTTTAAATAGGGTGTTTGTCGTATTTAATCCATTTTTTTGTTGAATTTTTTAAGGTAAAATTTTGGTCGCCATTTCACTGGTTAACTTTGCTGCCATTTTGCCTGCCAGCTCTGCCTCTCTCTCACCATCTCTTTAAGGTGCATTTTTGTTAAATTCTTGTTTTTATATACTATAGTGTGTGTATGTATAGATTTGGAGTGTGTGTGTATATGTAGTGTGTATATGTTATTATGGAATGTGTGTATATATATATTTGATAATGCATATTAATGTGTATGGATTAACGATATTGATTTGTGATAATTTGATAATGGATTGTATTAGTTTTTTATTTAAGTTTTTTTTTGTTTGTTGTATTAGTATTTAAATATATTAGATTAGATTGGATTGGATTGGATATGATGGTAATAAATTTGAATAAAATTAAATTAAATAATGTGAGCATTAGAAGTAATTAAATAAGATTTCAAAAATATTAAACTAAAAATATTAAAGATTAAGTACAAATATCTCATAGTTTTATATACATTATTTTAAAAAATAAATAATAAGATATAGATTAGGTATAATAATAACATAATATAATTTTAACTTAAAAAAGGTAATACTTGATATAAGTAAAATCAAGAAAAGTAGATACGTATAGATTAAGTATAATATATATTATTGTTATACAAAATCTATATATATTAACCTATATATGTACGTTTATTTAATTATAATTAAGGAAAGTGTATATATATATAGATTAAGTATAATAATAACATAATATAATATAATGTCTACTTAAAAAATATAATACTTTATTTAAGTATAATTAACAAAATTATATATATATATATAATATAAGTTATAAGAAAATATATAAAAAATAATCAATTGAGTATAATAGATGAATTATAAGAAAATACATTAAAAATAATAGATTAAGTAATATAATGTTTATAACTTGAAGATTTGTTGTATGATGTTTTTGTCTATATAGGGGATGTTCGAATGAAAACTATAAGGTTACATGAGAACTGAAAATTATTGTTCTCATGCCTTAGATCTAACCCCTAAACCCTAACCCTAAATGATACGTAATGAAATGAATGGTTTTTAAAATTTTCTATTTTATATAATTTGATAATGATAAATGAATGATGAATTATAAACTAAGGATATGGATGAAGGATCATACAAAGTAATTATTCAAACTAACTTTGAAAGCCTCACACACATAACTCTCAAATAATATTTAATGAAGAAACATATAGTAAACTTCACTAGATAATTCTATAAAAACCCACACAGGAAATGTATAGAGGATTCCTAAATTATCCCTCACACATATAAGATAATTTACAGACATGTCTAGTTTACAAATCACACAGATAACATAGATGTAGAACAAAGAAACTCACATAAGGTTTCAACGAGAGAAAAATCAATTTTATAACTCAATTCAACTATCCACATCAAATAATGAGTTTACATGGGATATTTATAGGATAGTATATACCTCTTCATGTAACCTCTTCAATAATAAGATAAACTAAATCTAAATAACATAAACATTAATTAAATAACTATTCATAATACTATTCATGTAAATAGTAAGCTATTATGATAATAATAATTAAATCCTAGAAAAATCTTAAAAAGATAAAATACATGATAAGATAAAAGATAAACTCTATCTAATTTCTTAATGATTAAGGAAATATATTAACTAACTAATATCCCAACATAATTATCAAATAAGTCAATAACAACCTAGCTAATAAATATGAAAATATAATGGCATATATAATGCTAATTATGATACTTTATCCATTAGTGTATAAAAATTTAGCTTGACACACATATGGTAAAACAATCATAACTTTGTGCTGGAAAACTCGAATTTGAGTTCCAATGCTTCCTTCTATTGTGATTCATAAGTCAATCTTTAAGATCTTGGAATATTTTTACATCATTAAACCCTAAACCCTAACCCTAACATTTAAACGCAAGCCCTAAACCTTAACCTAAACCCTAAACCCTAATTAAACCCTAAACTGTAAAGCATAAAGCCTCAGCCCTAAACCTAACCCTAACCTAAACCCTACACACTAAACCTAACCCTAACCTAAACCCTAAACCCTAACCTCTAAATGCAAACCCTAAACCCTGAACCCTAACCTAAACCCTAAACCCTAAACTATAAACCTAAACCTAACCCTAAGCTCTAAAGCCTAAAGCCTAAACCCTAATTAAACCCTCAACCTTACAGCATAAAGCATAAAGCCTAAAGCCTTAACCCTAACCATAACACTAACACTAACCTTAACCCTAACCTCTAAACGCAAACCCTAAACCTTAAATCCTAAACCCTAACCCCTAACCCCAAACACTAACCCTACACCCAAACCCTACCCCTTTTAAACCCAAGTAAAGAAAATTTTCATTTAGTATTAATAATAACAATAGTTCATTAGTTCTTTTACCCTTTTGCAAGTGATAGAATGTCTCACTTCCCCGTCGCGTCCTTTCCAACCTATTTTTTGATATCTTCTAACGAAAATATTAGGTACCACATGAGATGGATACGTAATGAACTAAGTTGCATGTTGGAGAGGGGGTTTTATGAGGGACCATATAAGTTTAGATCATACCATATTTTGCATACCTTGTTGTAGAGTCCACCATAGTTATGGGTGAGGGCTAGATATATAGATTTATTTGTACACAATAATTTTCCACATTCTAAGTTTATTGAGGGTCATTTTATGAGAGAATATAATCAGATTACAAAGGAGTTGATAGTGATTGATAATGAGTGGAGGTCTTAGCATAGGATGCCACCCGAGTATATACCCTGATTACCCAGTTGCCGATTACGAGTCTTTCCAAGAAGTGGGATTTCAAATGTTTCTACAAGAAGTGTTGACTCAATGGGTGATCAAGTGTATTTGAGGTGGAACTACGAGCTGATCTTTTATGCATTAGAAAACAATAATATAGTTTGTTGGTTTATGTTTTGCCTCATTAAGCTATGTGGTATTTGTAGCTTTAAACACCTTTTTATCATTTACATAAAGAAAATATATCCATGTTTTTTAACTCTATATAGTATTATTGTTATATAACTCATTCATTTTGTGTTATACCGTGTTACTTCATAATTATTATATGTATATTAATATATTTATGTATGCATAATTTAATTATGATAAGATATAGTTATGGCTGATGGCAAGATACCATGGCAGGGATGGAGGCAATGATCCCCTAGAAGGTTTACGTCAATTTATATTCAGGTGTGAGTCAGGTAATTATTATTTTTTGGTATTTTACTTAATATATTTGTTATCTTACTAATATTGATTTCCAATACATTTATTATTGCAACACCATCGACATGACCACGAAAAGGCAAAAAAAGGGGAAAGACCTCAATCTCCATTGAGATTGGGTGGAAAATGGAAAATTTTCATTCCCTATCCAATTCTATATGGTCAATGGCACACTCCACGCTACAATGTAAGAAGAAGGGAGGGAGAGAGGAAACTGGGCCGCCGAAGTGGGCAGGCCCAACGGGGAAAAGGAGAGGAAAAAGAAAAAGAAGAAAAGAAAGGAAAAGAAAAAGGGGGAAAGGAAAAATAATTAGATTGGGTATTTAGATTAATTAAAATATTGGGGACATTTAAAAATAATAATATTTAAATAAAATAATATTTAAATCCCTTTTTAAGCTAAATTAGGATTTTTAAAAGATTTTTCATAAATTCCATTTCAATTAGTAAATCACTCTAATTTTCTTCAATTAAATTATTTATAAAATTACTATTAATTTGAAACTATTTTCTCTTTCTTAATTTAAATAAAATCATTTATTTAAATAAATTCCCAAATTAAATTCTTTAATTAGTCAAAATGCCCAAATTTCCTCTAATTAAAATATTTATAAAATTTCTTATTAATTTACCCTAATAATATCCCTTTTATTTTAGTAAAAATAATTTATTAAATTAAATTTTCCAATAAAACCTTATTTAAATATAATCTTTAAAATTAGAAAATTTTGGGGCATTTCAATTAGGGTCGGGGAAAAAATATAATGACCTAAAAATTTAAATTTAGATTAGTTTAAAATATTAATTAGTCCAAATTAAAATTAGATAAAATTTTGGAATATCACAGCTATAGAGAGTTTCTACCTACATGCAGAAAATTGCTATGGATTTTAGAGTTGATTTAGTCAAAACGAGCCTTCATGCCAATGATAGGGAGTTACCTTTCCATTGGGCTAGTTTATCTTTAAGCTTTTAAATAAGGTCATGAAATTTTATTGAAGATGCAAGTGAGTATGAATTTGGGCATCCAAGGTACTTCCCTAAATCTTCTATTATTAGAAAATTAAGGAGATAGATGACCCTATCTCTCTTTAACTAAGGGACATTCGGTGAAAAAATCATCTTAGATTTTCTAGAGCTTACTAGTTTCCTTGAGCCTTGAGAGAAATCATTGACACCTAATTTTATAATTAAGATGTTGTCATTTGATTGTGTACATGGTATGAAGTCTCCTTGAAAAGTTCTAACCAACCTTTGTAAGATTGGTATGAGCCTGTTTACTATTAGCTTAGTCACAATTTTGTAGGGTGTATTGCAAAAGCTAATAGGTTTTAATGAGTTTATATTTTCAAGATTGATACGCTTGGAGAAAAGGGTGATATAAGTGTGGTTTACTCAAAATAGAAATATTTTATCATTCCATGTTGCTTTGACAAAGGAGGTACAACTTGATTTTATTGTGATCCAAAGCTTCTAAAACAAACGTTGGTGAACCCCATCATCTATCATTTATTAGAGTCTTGATTGGATCCATATTAAATATCCCTCTACAAACCAAACCTCATCATCAGAGATTATTTGTGAAGGGAGTTTTTATCTGTGGTAGAGCACCGCCCAAGCAAAGTTGGCCTTAGAGGAGAAGAATGGTAATGGTGTTTCGATCGATCAAGAAGAGGTTTTTGAATAAGTCGAATATATATATGCTAATACTTTCTTTCTCCGATATCCTATATCCTTCATCAGTGATGAGAGAGAAAATACAACTTTTCCTCCTTCCCTTGATTGTAGAGATGTAAAAAATCTCATATTTTTATCTTCAAAGAAGAGTTTGTCCATCTCAGCTTTATTGCTCCAAAATTCATCATTTTATTTTCATAAAACTATAATCCTATAATGGAATGCGTGGATAGAAATGTGACTAGATCACACATGCAATATATGTCGATGTAAGTACCTCAAGCAAAACACTTCCACCAACATTAGTTTCTCATATTGAGCCTACGCACCAATGTTATATTCTCATGTAAACATACCCCTCCGATGTAAGACTCTCACACATAGAGTGCCCATCAACATTAGCCTCTTACGCAACAGCCACCTATAATTTAAGAGTCTCTTGCAAAGACCCCAACCCTGCATGCCATGATCACATGAAACCCCTACTACCAACATGAGAATCCTACACAGCCATCATCTTCCTGTGAATCCTATGTACTCTTTGCCTTCATTATCTTTTTTTAATTATTATTATAAATATTCACTCCCATTAATTTGTTATCTATTTTCATATTTTCAATACCAATTTTTAGGGGTTATAATTATCAAATATTTTTCATGACATATCAAGTATTTTTCTAATCATGACGATATTGTAACAAGGATGCATGATACTGATACTGGTAGAAGTCATATTATGGTTTTAATCATAGAAGGATTGAAGAAATGAAATGGTAGAGAATCCAGCAGGTAATTACATATGTACATACTAGGTCTCTAAATGGTTATAAAGCATGAAATACATCTTAAAATAATTAATTTTTCTTTCAAAGTTATCGGTGTTGAAAATACTAATGGAGAATGGAAAGTAGTTGAATTTTAAACTATGTACTAGCAATTTAAATAGGAGCTCAATGTAATTTAAAAATAATGAGATACCTTTTTATTAGAGTGTTACCATACACATTAATATTTGAAAATTTGAGAAACGAGTATCATACATATTTGAAATACCACTAAACAAAACACATGTAACAAATCAAGACCTATGACTACCCCCACCTCCACACCCATACCCATGCTCTCTTGTAGTAACTCCTAATTGATGAATAATGATACCAATACAAGCTTGTTGTTACTCATAATTTGGGTGCGGTTTACCCCTCTAGTACATACGATAGATAGCTACTAATGCATCTGCAAGACGTCTATAACTATAATTTCAACATCATCATTATGCTACGACAACAAAAGTTACTCAATCATTTTTAACACATACCTAGACACTGATATACCAATCTATGTAACCGAAATCTATATCCCATGAGTCCACTACTAGGGATCTAAAAATATGTGGGTAAAGTAGGTACTCATGCTGCACGCTCTATTAGACAAGCATGTGATGATAATGAACTTCATACTTCCTTGTGTTGGGTCCTCTATATGTCTTCCCTATAGGGTCATGGGGGATCAATTGTGTAAACGTAAATTGATGAGTGACTCACTTCAGCATATACAGTTCTACAAAACTCATACAATATATATTACAGTGAAATAGTTCCATAGAACAATCACTCATCACATTTGTTACCTTGTACGAATCCCATGTCGCATGTGACAAAAAGGATTATACAAAATTCCTATAATTATTATAATAAACATTTAAGAACATTTTAAGTTGGATAAGTATACCTTTCTCACAAACATAGAATCAAAATCCCTTCTATAGTAGCCAAACATAGAACGGTTGTTGTCAAAATATCAATTACACCACCATATTTGATAATGTGGTGATCAAAAGTCCCAATCACACCTAATGTAATACCTCATTTTCATAAATCCTAATTATGAAACTGATGGTTATGTGTAATTAATTATAATAATTATTATAGGATGTTTTGTATTAATTATGCTATTATTATGTGTACTATTATGGCATATTAGATATAGATTTAATTAGGTTAAAATTTTATAGAATTTGGATTATTAGTTATAGCTCTAGTCGAAATCCTAACCTATATTTGTCTCATCAGGAGCCCTAATTTTGATAACCGGATATTTTTCATGGTTCAGCTTTCCTAAATTTTCACCCCTACTCTATTAATATTTTTTAGTCATCTACTACCCATAATCCTCGATATATAATTCCCCCCTATTTCATCCTCTCTTATGCACTCCATACCTTATCTCGTGTTTCCTCATCTTTATTCCGTTTGTGTGTGTTTACCATCACCCATTTAAGACCTCTGCACCCTTCATTTTTGTGTTTCATTCCACCAGAAAAACCAAAGGGTTAAGCATGTTCGTCTTCTCCATCCTCTCAAGCTCCCTTTAGTAAGAAAAATCCATCACCCTTGTCATTGTTTCTCCATTATCACTAAAGTTTTTTTTTAAAAAAAAAATTCACCTTAAACCTAGCAATGCCAACCACCACCAAAACCCCCCTTAGTTGTGCCCATTCCTGCCATTCTTCTCCTCCTAGATGCGACTCTCTTTACTAAAACTCTCCCCTTAGTTGTGCCCATACCCTCTATTTCCTTCCTTCTTATCAATGTCCACCCCCACCATTGCACCCCTCCCTTGGTTGTGGTAACACCCATTGAATCCAACCCCTTGGTTGTGTCCAACACCTCCTTTTCCTCCCCATTGTAATTCCCAACACCAACATTCTATCCCCTTAGGTAGTGGAAACAATTGCCTGTAATACCCCAAATTGAGCAGAGTATTATAAGGATTGATATGGCTACTTATGTTAACATTGTATACTATCGTTTTGGTGATTCCATCCTAAGAAATCCACAGTTAAGCATGCTAGCTGTGGAGCAATTTTTTTAGGATGGGTGGCCCTCCCAGGAAGTTTAAAAAAAATTCTAAAAATTTATCAGGAAGTGTGTGAGTGAGGACGAAGCACATTAAAATGACTCGTGTTGATTTGTGAGGCCATCAGATTAATCCAAAAGCGCTCCAAGGTAGCCCCAACAAAATTGTATCGACTTGAGTGTTACACCCCTAACAATGACCACAAGTGTCGTTGCCTCCCTCTTTTCTCCGAGACCTTATGTTGTTGTTCCTTTTTGTGTTGTTGCATTACCTTTTCTTGGTATTTTCTAACCCTATCTCCTAAGTTGTCTTTAGTTAATTTTGGTTATTTTTGTGTTGTAGTAGATGATGATATATGTGTTGATTAAGTTAATGAAAGAATTTTGAAGTGGTTGAGTGGAGACTATTTGGGTGAATCTTGCTTTACTTCTTTTCTTGGATAAGAAGTAATCGTACCCTTCTTCTAAATTGTAAAATCATGCGGTGACACAAAAAGGTTTTTAGGTTGCCTGGGGGTATGATCTATATATGGGGTTTTTTAAGAAATATATATGTGTTATACACTAAAAGTTTTACAATAGTTATGCAAGTGTTATGAATAAGTGTGATCGTGAAATTATGATATTAAATAAATAGCATGTATTCGAAGTAATATTTAATATGAGATATACGCATGAATATTATGTGGAATGGATAACATAAGCGTGTCTAGTGTTTTATTAGGGTTTATAATCTTACCAAGATTATGATGTAAATGTCATGTTATGTGTTTCATGATTATCATTGTGTATTATATAGGGTTAATATAAATAGCAATAAAGCATGTGCACGTAATTAAGGTTAGAATATGATAATTGTTATTTGTAGGATATAGGGTTAGAAAAGCTCCCTTACATTTACTATGATGTAAATTACCCTTCTAAATGACATGGTATGTTATAAATATGTATACACGTGTTGCATGGAATATATGACTCACTAGAAATGCATGATTAGGGTTTGTATACGTAAGTTACTAAATCTATGAAAAGTGGAAAATATAGTCAACCATTAAATCTTAAAGACTACCTTTATGCTAAAATATTATAAGATTTTAATTTTTAGCATTTTCATGACAAATTATCATAATAATAATGTTTGGTATGAAGTTTGGATAATAATGGTAAAATTAGGGTTTTGAGGGCATTTTAGCTATTTTTGATCTAATGCACCTAATGTGAATAATTGAACATATGATGGCCTTACACTTTTGATAGGTTGAACTTAGTATTGAATTTGAACTTGAATTGGATTTTTAACCTAAGGGCTGACTTGAATATTTGAAAATAAAAGAAAAATGATTATATATGGAAATGATAATTATTGCGCGATATGTGACGTCTATGATCACCTTATAAAATACTAATACTTAAAGTGGAAGACCTTGAGTTGGGAATCGTTTCTCTCTAGGGTTAGCTACTCTATAGACAAGGTAGGCGCCCTCAATTTGTGTCGGTTCACTAGTGTGTTGTTGTGCCCTAGCAAGGTGCTAGTTTACTCTATAGGTGACCGAGAGGTCCTATATGGGGTATCGATACTTAATTATTATGTGTCTTATTTTTGGAGGATACTATATCACCTGGTGCACCAGTATGATCAGAGTATTGTTATTCCTTTGGGTTGGATGGTTGGGAGGGGTACCGTGATAACATGTGCACTAGTATAGCTGGTGTACTTTTATGTCTCTAAGTCATTATTGTATACCCCTAGAGTAATTAAAATAGAAGTAACTATTGTGTAAGAATATAAATTGATTGTTTTGGGTAAGTGGATTGGTAGTTGTCTTAGTACCCAACCTTGGTATTTAGAGTTGTTTTGGAAGTATTATTTAGGTAGTTGCATATGTGGCCTACCATTAGTATTTGGATCTGATTTGATTCTACCAGTTTTTTCCATTTCATTATTACATGTTTTCCTTGATTTATCCATGTCATATTACTATATTTGTGTCTCATGTGGCCTTGCATGTTAGTGTTATGTAGTGATTCACTCAGTATAATAGTACCTACAATTTCTATTTTATGATGCCTTGTCTATTTAATGGACAATATTTACCTTGCAAGATTACTTTAAGGGTTTGGCTTGATGATTACTGGTTGTGATATGAATCTTCAAAAATTGTATTTAATTAATTTTGATAATTGTTGTAAATCATTTTATACTTATAATTGTTTGTCTTATTTTGTGAATGATTAGGAAATATTAATGCGGCACATGGAGGATGGATTTGAATGGCTGCAGCTGCTGAAGTGTTGCAGAAATGTATTTTTTATTATTATTATGTAATCCCATGTGATGCATTCGTCGGCAGAAATTGGCTAATGGAAATTAGGTTGGTTGTATAATCCGCCACCCGGTCCATGGATAATGGATTAGTTGGATTGTGGGTTAATCGACCCTTAATAACCATGATTAGCTAGAATTAATATTAGCTGATGGGAATTGATGTATAAATATTTCCTTGTATTTTAGGGGAGAGTTCGGTGTTGTTTTTGGGCTGGTCGAATTGTCCAGCACCGACCCATTCTTCGTTTGTGTATTTGGGTTGTATCGACGAGTGTTAGTGGGTTGATTGTATGGCTGCGTTGTGTATTTTTATACTGGTTTGTATGCCATATAAATAAGGCATATATGACATGTGGACAGTAGTTTTTGGCTGAAATACGAATTGATTCTTGATTCTTCTCGAGCTTTCTCTCGCGTTCTCTCTCTCTCGGCGAACCTCTCACTCGCATCTTCTTCTGCTTCTACTCTCTGTCTTCGATCACTTCTTGATCGTTCCTGTCTCTCAAATTTAGTTGCCGTTGTTAAACTGTGCTTCTGAGTTCTTAAATCTTCCTTTGGAAGTTCCTTAGGCTGATTCCGGCGAATCGAACCCTGCGCTCGATTATTTTCTTCGATCCTTTTGAGAAACCCTAACAGGTTTCCATCAGGTTGGGGTTGAGAGTTAAGAATATCCAGCGTTTTCCCCGACATCTTTTGGTCTGAATATTCTTTGATTTCTTATGTCCCATGCTATTTCTCCTTTATTATACTGTAATTCATTTGTTTGATCATTTTGTATTTTTTAAGACAGTGTTAATAAATAATCTAATCATTATTTTATTATTACATTGTAAATGTTATCTTAAGTAAAATAACATTTTAGCCTTAACACTTGGTATGAGAATAGTAGAGGAAACCAGACTTATGCTAAGTATGGCGGTAACATCCAATATTTTTGTAACTAATGCTTCACAAAAAAAAACATTTTAAGTAGTAAATTTTGGGGTGTTACACCTAACACAATTGAAATAAGTGAAAGGTTTATATGTCCAAGTCTATTATGATACATGTGTTAGAATTAGAAGTAAATGATCAACAAATGTATTATATAAATTGATATAGGAGCATTCCAAGACTTTGAAAATTAGCTGATGAATCACAATAGAACAAAGCAAGGGTAAAATTCTAAAGATAATTATTTACAATGCACTATCAATATCATTGAAAATTTCATCAAATCAGGAGTTTAATACGGTTTTTAGATTTCAAATAAGACTTCTCTACACAAAGTTATGACCATTTTATCGTATGAGTATCAAGCTAAATTTTTACACGTGAATGGATAAAGTGTGTTGTAATTATTATTATGGATGCCATTATCTTATATTTATTAATTAGATTGTTGTTTACTAATTTGATAATTTTTTAAGATATTAGTTAATTAATTAGTTTTCTTAATCATTCAAAAATTAGATAGAATTTATCTTTTGTCTTATAATGTGATTTATATTATTAATATTTTGTTAGTATTTAAATATTATTATCTTAGGATTTAGTAGGTTATTGTTTATGTGAATAGTATCACAAATAGTGATGTACTCATTAGAATTTTTTTTATCATATTTAGATTTAGTTAGTAAAGAGGTTATATGAGGAGGTAGATGTTAGCATATAGATACCTCATGTAAACTCATATTATTTTCATATGGTGGAATTTGAGTTTTGGTAAAAACATGTTATCCGAGTGAGTTCTTCTCTACTTTGTCAATTTCCTGTGAAATACAATTTAAAAATCCTCTATACCTTTCATGTGCGCTCTTATATAGAGACACTTAGTGAAGTTTACTGTGCGTTTATTCATTAGAGATCCATCAAGAGTTATCTATATGAAGCTATTAAAGCTAGTTTAAAGACTCACTTAGTGTGATCCATCATCAACATCCTTAGTTTAGAAACTATAATTTATTTATTATTATAAAATCACATAAAATAGGGCATTTATGAAATTATCTATTCCATCATGCATCATAGATGATAGCCATAGAATTATCTACAATAGAGTTGCACATATGGATATTTGAGTAGCTTTCTATTTAGATGTTATACCAAGATTTCTATATAAGAAGAGAAAGTATAATCATTCCTCATGCATAGTCTTTCACAACTACAAGATCCTAGAGAAATAGAAGCCAATGTGGGCTAACTCAATTGGATAACTTATCCACAAATAATGGCATACCTTGGTAACCATTTTGATGTACACAAGGTATAAAGCATTAATAACTACATTCCCTTTAATCACTACCTTTGAATCCTCCTCCTTCATATAAAATAGGCCAACCAATATGTATATACTTGGGAATAAGTTTCATCTGTATCACTCGTATATAATTGATGGCCATCATCATTGAGTCATAATATATGTTGCACATTTAAAAGGGTGATGATCATGTCACCCCCCAATATATGAAAGTTGTTAGTTTTTGGCTTCCATATCTTTACAAAAGAGGATATGAGAACCCGGTCCACATAATAAAAAATTTAGGTCATTAGATGCTCCAATCTAGTACCATAAAATTTAAGTAAAACAATAATCATTAATGGTACTCATCCAATTACTAAACTACTCCGGTCTAGTGTGCCCCTTAAAACTTCACAATCCTAACCAATAAAATATACAAATATAAAAAAATACATGATAGTTAACAAAGAAAATAATGAATAAAGTGATACATTTTTTAAAATACAGTTCCAAACCATATATCCAATGTGATAAGACCACTAAAGCTTAGGCTAAAACTAAGGTCCCTTGGACCTCTAGAACATGGGTTGACCAAGTAGCAAACATCCCTCAGACATATGTTGTAACACCTTGACTTTTACTACTAAAAAAAAATTCATTTTTACATCAAAAGTAAATAAGTAAAATATTTGGGATCACCATCTTAATTGACATAAGTCTGGCTTACGCAACCATCCTTACATCAATAACAAAGCTAAAATATTTAAAGTAATGCAAATAAATTATAAACAAAAGAAACATTTATAATATAATAATGATTTTGGAGTTTAACTCCGAGTTACAATACACAAAATACAAAAGAATGGGATACCGTGGATCAAGAGTCCAAAAGGGTATATGATTAAATTCATCTACCAGATAACATTACTCTTCACCCAACCCCTAATACAGTTGAAATCACTCATCCCCGCACAAGGTATCATAGGCAACACAATCATCAAGCGGATCTTCTGAGACATGCATATGAGAATTAGGGTCTCCTACTAGTGGGAATGAGCAACACCCATAAAATGGGTAGGTCAGTACGCTACGTACTGAGTAAGGGAATAATACTACCAAACAGGGATATAAATATCACATGCTTTCACATCAGATAATAAGTGAATAACCAAATAAATAAAATATCTCATAAGATAAAAAATGGTCTAGATCTCTTTATTAAGTATAATCCATTTTTATTCTTTTATACACATTGAGTGCAGGAATCCTACTATTCTTAAATCAGTGGAATGCTCTGAAGCACCTTCTCAGGGACAACACACCTAAGCCAATATTATCATCTAATAGAAAAGATATGAAAACATCACCTTCTCAAGGCAACATGCTCTCGAGCCACTATTCTCTCTAGTGGAATGGGACATATACATACAAATAATACCTTTGTCCTAACTCACGTACTCTTCCATTTTAAATCATTCATATCTTTTTCATAGATTATACTGTTATATTTTCATTTCACGATGAGTAGAGGCCCCACTATTCTTAATCCAGTAGAATGGACTAAAGCATCTTCTCAGAGTAAAATGCTCCCAAGCCACTATGCTTTTCTGTGGAACGGAGATTAAAAACATCATTTTCTCAGGGAAAAATGCTCCCGAGCCACTATTCTCCATAGTGGAATGAAAACACACACACACACACACATAAATAAATAAATAGATTACCTTGGCCTTACTCACGTGCTCTTCCACTTTAAGTAATTAGTGTCTTATTCAAGGTTAATTCTTAGGCAATGAACATATTAAAACAAATATACATATAGTATAGGTCCAAGTCCTTAAGCCCTTTTCAAACCCTAATTATACTCCCTTTAGCAATCATTATCCCATATTTATTAGTCATCCATCTATTACAATAATTCACTCTCGAATATCATCATTATTATCGTACCCATAATGCACGATCTAGTTCCCATACACATACATTAATAACCCTATCCTAATATATTGCTCACAAAAATCTCCAAAACCCTAATTCCATGAATTTGTCATAACACCTCCTATGAAATTCACATGATTACCAATTCTAATAGATACCTCATAAGGCCAATCATTAACAACATATTCATAATCTAAATAACCTCTAGCTTTTACACATGGAATAATGATATTATCATTATAAGATATTATGCCCAAATTAACCATTAATTCATTTAAGAACCCTAAAACAACAATAATACTTTCAAGCATTCTTCATGATATCACTATCATATTTTAATCCACCTAACAAATAGAATACCAAAATTACCTTATTACCCTATAATGACTAATTTACCCTTAAACATAAATAATAACCTTTATTTTATAAAATTCTTACATCTTTCATACACATTATTTTCCAAATCCACCAATTATCATTATATCTCATAAAGTTCTATGTCTACTTATCAAACTCATTTAGCCTATATTTCATATCATAAGGTACATTTCTCACAAGTATGTCATTATCACCACAAAATCATAATGGTAACTCTTACCCATTTTTACTCTTTTTTCAATAACATAATATCCACACTATTAAAATACCATCATAGATTATCATAATCAATATATATTAAAGCATGTATCAATAATAACATGAAACACCCATAACCATACAAGCAATAACACAAAACTCTAAACATGAAATAGTATCCTTAACAACTAGGATACTAGCTTTAAGCACGCAAATTCTCGATTTTCTCCTCCGAAGTTACCAAAATACTACCTACGAAAAAAAAACAAAATCCATGGTTAGACTTGAAGAATGTAACCGAAGGAGAAATTAAGGTAAGAAGGGTAAACATGAAAATAACTGTAATCAAATGAAAGATTGAGTTGTGTGGATGTGTAGTGGAGCTAAGGTAAAAAATTGGTTGTGTTTGGACAAGGTTTGGGGGTGAAAATAGGGGTGTATAACCGAAAAATAGGAGCTGCACGATTGTATTGCAGGTAGTGCACACCCAGGCCTAGAGGAAGAATCACACATGGTCAGGCGGTGTCAAGTGGCATGGTTGTGCTCGATCAATAAGCAAATAGGTCACAAGTTGAACATATGTGTATGGACGTGTGTTTGGGTTGTTCGCGGGCATGTGAGGGTGCATGGACAAGTTGTGTTGGGTTGCACAGACATGCGATAAAATTTTTTAGTGTTGCACGACCATGCTTGAGATCGTGTGTAGGCCGTGCGCTTTGTAAAAATGTAAAATATGAGAGAAAGAAGAAAGAAAAAGAGGCGGTGGTTGGCCATGATGGCCGACGATGGTGCTAGGGAAGGTTGGGGTGACCTTGGGTGGTTGGCCCACTGGCGTTAGGAGGTGCAGGGTGGCGCACTATGGTGATGGTGGTGGAAGGGGTGGCTCCATCGTGTAAAACAGGGCATGAACGCATGGGAAGAAGAAAAGAAGAAGAGAAAGAGAAGCTTGTGGGGTGGTTTTGGACATAAAATGGTAGGGTGAAGGTAAAACAAAGAGGGAAAAAGGAGAGTGTGTATTGTGTGTGTATTATGGGAAAAGGAAAGCGACAGAAGAGGGAGGCGTGCGATCAATGGTGTAGGGTGGTGTAGAGGAAAAGATGGTTGAGTGTTGGGAATGATGGCAAATGATGCGGATGGTTGTGTGTGTGTGTGTGTTGTGTAAGGATAAGAAAAAGAAGAAGAAGAAGAAGAGGCAGGGTGTAGGGTGTGTGAAAGTTGTAGATCGGTAGGGATAAGAGGAGTAGAAGGAGAAGGAGAGAAAGAAGAAAGGAAGTGGGGCGATGGATGATGGATATCTGCAAGAGCTGATGGTGTAAGTGGGGAGGGTGCAAGTTACAATTTTTTTTTTCAAATATTGCGACTTGGTTTGATGAGAGAAAGGAGAAGAAAGAAAAGAAAAAGGAAAAGATAAAGGGTTAGAGGATTAATTTAGATGGTTTTATATTAGCCAAAAGTAATTAGGATTAGCGATAATTTTTATCGGGTTTTAATTTTGGTCTACGAATTACGATTTATCTGAGTTAAAGTTTTATATTCTGTTAAGGTTTTAGGATTAAGAAATTGAGTTAAGGTTAAAACAAGACTTTCTCAGGATTATAATAAAATTAGGGTGCTAAGGACACGAGATTAGGCTAAGCAAATTTTTGGGGTAGTACATATGCCTCGCTTATTTGGTCTTACATCATCATCCTCATTATCATCACCATCATCATCCTCATTATCATTACCACCATTGTTGCCTTCATCTTTATGGGTTGAGGATGGAAAACCTCTAAAGATGACCGACCCCTATTATCGTTTGTCTGTGATGTTATCTAGAACTACCTTAAATGACCATGTTAGGTAGAGATGATAATTGTCCACCATGATTCGATGATGATGGAATAATTGCCTCAACAATAAATGATGGACAACCTGCGTAGTCCACGAATGTCGGTATTGTAGGCGACCCATAATCAGAATTAGTTTGTTATGGAACTTCATCTTAGACTTACTCTGGAGTTTGTTCATGTGATGACCTTGTAATTTGTTTATTGTGTCGTATTCCACTAATAGAAGATTTTGTAATATTTGTTAAACTCATCAAAGTCGGTTGTGATCCTTGTTCAGTTTCATTTCCATATAGTGTTATAGTGGTGACTCCACGACCCTCAGTTCTATATGATGCCTTTCTTTGTTTGTGGCTTATTTGAATTTCAATGACAAATATATTTCAATCATAATCATGATTATATCAATACCATGCCAACAATAAGCCGATATGTGCATGTACATAAATATACTTAACTTTATGATCATATCAAATAAATCACAATTGTGGAGTCAATGTATTTACTCTTTATAGTCAGTAAAACCCAACTAGCCAAGTCTGTGATTCCCCATGTTCAAAGTCACTAAATAGAACTCTATTTGCAATTTTACCAAATACTAATTCTTACACATTTTAAATTAATTGTAAGAAAATGTTCCATTTCTATATCTATCAATATCCAATCTAGATCTACTAGTCTCCAATCAAGCTTGAGATCTTCTAGACCTACCACTCTTCGAATCAAAACAAGATAGATCTACCCATCCTCATATTACAAGGCCTTAGCTCCGTGAGATGCTTCTGCTGTGAGGGCACTGCTACGTGAGCTTACGTCAGTTTGTGTTGAGAACAAAAATTGAGTACAAACCAAATTCAATAAAAATTAGAAAAATAACGCAGTTGTTACCTAGCATAAGTATTGATCGGTAGATCTACGCGAGAAGAGTTGAACTTTGAAAAGTTATGCTAAGAAGGAGATGGATGAGGGCCAGTGGCAATAAAGAAATAGGTAAATCTAAAAGAAAGAGGGATGGGGGCGGTTAGAGAGACAGAGAAGATGGGTAAGGGTGAAGGTGGCGACAGAGATATCGGAAATATAGGAAGTAGTCATGGTTCTAGATCTTGTAGCTTGTACTTTGAGAGGTGATGATGCCTAGAATTATAAATGAGTTGACCTAGAGTGGGTTTGGACTCCACTCATTTAATAAATAAGTATAAAAATAAGGTTTGAGTTTAACTCCTTTATAAGGAGGCTAAGCTTTAAACAAGCAGAGTAAAGAAGGTCCACAAACTTTTATAGTAAACTAACTGAGTTCGTAATTTTTTTCTCTATAAATGAGTTTGAATTTAATTTTTTTATGCTCAAGTTCATCTAATTTATTAAATAAGCCTAAACGAGCCAAACCGAGCTAAAAAAACAAATCGAAAGCCGGCTCTATTTGATTATGGTTCTAACGTTGCGCGATACATTGGTATCAATGTATTATCAATAAAAACAAGAATAACTTCCTTTTCTTTGGACGTTCAACTCCGCTTCGAATTTGGGCCCAGCGTATAAGCGAAATAGAAGCCCGACCGTTCACACTCTCGCCGATAGGGTACTACCATAATCAAATCCTCGATTTTACGGGTAGCTATTGGGTATGCGCTATAGCGATAGCCGTAGATATATTTTTCCTTATTTTCTTTATTTTATTCCAAGAAAATGAGGTAATCAACAAAAACCCAACATAAGGAGACTTACACAATTAACCTTTTCCATTTAATGCACGAACCCTCTACTAGGTTATGGGTATGCTATACCTATACTTAGATATATTTTCATTATTTTCCTTATTATTATTCAATATATTTTAATATAAATAAATAACATGAAAATCAAATAATATAAATGAAGCCTCTTATTGCAAGAGCATTTTTTCATTTTATTCGATTTAGCTTTCATTTGTTAGTTCTGCAATTGCCCAGGTACTATCGTCTTTTTCACTTTCTGATGATATTTATTCCTTTTTTCAGCTCTTTAGCCGGGCATTTCTTGATGCGTTTGGGCTGTTTTCTTTTGACCAAACATCATATTCAAGCTATAATGTGTTAGATTATTGTCGTAATTTGAATTTCTTCTGTGCAGTGGAGGCATTTCCCCTTGATTATTCGTTGCATCTGTTTCATGAGGTTATTTTTTTAATCCTTTTTTGGTGATTTAGATGTGTTGAAATTCTTAACTCAATTTCTTTTTGTTTATGTTTTAGTTGGTGTAATTATGATTCCTCATTCTCTTGTTCTGCGTCATTTTCAATTTTGTGGAGAAATGGCATTCATAGTGATTTTAGCTCAGATGTTTGGCGTTTGTTTCTGATTTTTCATATGTTTCGAGGCAGGTCTTGCAGCCAGGGCTTCGAGTGATGTGAATATTTGCCGTTTCTCGGTTCATCTGTTTGGTACTATTGTCCGACATTAGGTTTTTCATCGTTTAAAAATGGCTATTCCTGGGTCAATGTGTGTTACTGACGCTGGGAACTCAATTAGTGCGTTGACTGTTCTTGCCGGAGGACTTTCATCAGACTGTTGGTTGGGTAGAACTACTGCGGTCAAGTTGTTCGATGGAAGGTATGGTTCTTCGGCGGCTGGGCATAGGATTGCATGTCTGCCTAAGTTCAAATGCTCGGCTAATTCTAGGAGTGCGAGTCCAAATAATAGTACAGATCCTTTCCTTAGTCTACATCCTGAAATTTCAATGCTTAGAGGTGGTGATGGGAACAGCCCGATGAATGGTTCGAGGAATGATGCTTCCACAGGAAATGTCACCCACAGCTTGACAGAATTATCTGGCTCTACCAATTATAATGAAGCAAAGATCAAAGTAATTGGGGTCGGTGGTGGTGGTTCAAATGCTGTTAATCGGATGATTGAGAGTGCTATGAAGGGTGTGGAATTTTGGATTGTCAACACTGATATTCAAGCCATGAGAATGTCACCTGTGTTCCCTGAAAATCGTTTGCAAATTGGTCAAGAGCTGACTCGGGGTCTGGGTGCTGGTGGTAACCCAGAAATTGGCATGAATGCTGCTAAAGAAAGTAAAGAAGCAGTTGAAGAGGCACTTTATGGCTCCGACATGGTCTTTGTGACGGTATGCTCAGCATTATTTATTTTAATTTCATTGCCTGCTGTTCCCTGTAGTCTCATCGCTGCATCTTGGCCTGTTTTCCCTTATTTTGTGCACAAAAACTTATTACCTTTAGAATGAGATGTCTCCGCCACTAATCTCCAGTGCTCACCTCTTTCAAATGTTCTATATTTTATTCCATGAGAGATAAGGAAAATTATAAGCATCCGTTTTGTAAATCACTAGGCCATCTTTAACTTATCTGGAAGTTATACATCTGTAAGCATACAAGTTAAAAGGTGTACAAACTTTGCTACATAAGTATGTTTTCATCCAAGTAGAATAACTGCAGTTATTCTCAAGCCACAGAAAGCCAACTGGTTGAGATTAATTGTGGGATTACAGACAAATATAATGCTTAAATGAGCTTGATATTGTTTATTTTGTTTAGTTGGGATCCTTTTCTTGGAAGATTGGACAGCCTATCTCATAATTTTGAGGTAGCTTACCAACCTATATAGAGTACTGAGGTGCATCAAAGTTCAAATTCTCATGTGTTTTTGCTTGTTTGTTTCTTTTTCCTTTTTTGATCCATATTTCAGGCCCTTTTTGGCTTTAGGGGTTAGGTCCCATTTGTGAGGCGGCATTGTCTGTAGCTTCTAAAACCTCTCCAACCTTTAATTTGAGCTGGACTCAGTTATAGGTCGCTTGGTGTTTGGAGGCAATACCAACTTAGAAACATAGCTTCCATTGCTGGTGTGTATATACATCAACCACTACTCTTAGAGAGGGAGAGGGAGAACTAAATCATGTTAATTGAAATTTTGACAACATGGAATACATCTTAACTATGGTCTATGACCATATGGTGTACATGTTACCCATCACATGAATATTTTATCATCCTATCAAAGTAATAAATACAAAGACCTTGTATAGATAGATAGATAGAAGTGTGTGGGTGGGTTGGATGTGAGAGAGAAAACTGAATCAATATAGTTACTTGCAAGTTGAAACTTTGACAACCATATGGAATGCATTATTTCATCTGCAACAAAAATATGGACAGTATATGGGGGGAGGTTGTTTCAGGATTTCAGGGATGCTTCTTCCTAGATATTCTTATAGTCTCAGGTTTTAGATTTTTTTCTCCTTCTTCCTTTTATGTTTTCCCCCCTTTCTGGTCTGGATAGCTTTGTAGTTGGTTTCCACGTATCATTACTCTTAAAATTTTCCTGCAGGCTGGAATGGGTGGTGGCACTGGAACTGGTGGGGCACCTATAATTGCAGGGATTGCAAAGTCAATGGGCATTTTAACAGTAGGCATTGTCACAACACCCTTCTCTTTTGAGGGGAGGAGGAGGACAGTTCAGGCCCAAGAGGGAATTGCAGCTCTCAGAGAAAATGTTGACACATTGATTGTCATTCCCAATGACAAGTTATTGACTGCTGTTTCACAGTCTACACCTGTAACGGATGCGTTCAACCTTGCTGATGATATTCTTCGACAGGGTGTTCGTGGTATATCGGATATCATCACGGTAGGAGATCATTGGTTCTATATTATTTTTGTCCTATTTTCTCCTTTCTTAGGATGTTCTAGTTAGGGAAAGCTTTACTTATTTGCTACTAATTCATAAGTGTCATTTATATGAATTTGAGACCGTGCCATATAAAACCTTTGAAAATATGTCATACTTGTGCTGTATTGCAGATACCTGGACTTGTAAATGTGGACTTTGCAGATGTAAGAGCTATCATGGCTGATGCCGGTTCTTCATTAATGGGGATAGGGACTGCCACTGGTAAATCTTCACTAGACTTGCTTTATTAGTGTATTTCTGCCCTTATTATTATTATTATTATTATTTTAACAGTTTTCATAATTCTGTTGCCTTTAAGGTATATATTAGCCCCACTCTGATGTCCATTAATTTTCCTTGTTTTTGGAATTGATTATCCAACTTACGTGCAATGAAAACTTGAGGTGGCAATTTGAGATATATTCTTATTTAGGGACAGCTAGATATACAGACTCTATTATGAAGCATGGTCTATGAGGGTGATTATGACGAGAAAAGATATCTGAAAATTTGGAAAAATTATAAATTGGCATTACTCTGGGACAAAGTAGGCAGTAGCTAGCGATAATTGCTAATGCGTGCAAAATACCAGTTCCTATGAGTGTGTTCATGTCTTTGAGTAAACTTTATATTGTGCATAATAATTTGTCAGGTTTGATGGCATGAAGTGTTAAATTATTTTTACGGCATGGTGTTGGAAAGTTGTTGTATATGGCCATTGGCTATTGTGATTGGCTGTTTTTCTTAACTTAGAAAGTAGGTTTACTAAATCAGTATGAACTTCACAATTGATGTTGGCACTTTTTCCCAAACCAAGTCTACAAACATAATGTGTTTGAGAAAGGAGATGAATCTTACATAAATGGAAAGGGATGCTTGAGAAAATAGTTTGCCTTAATAAACCATGAAATCTATAACTGGTTGGGCTTTGTAGTCAGATAAGGTTGTAGAGTTGGATCTAGGTACTTACTTTATGAGCTGATTTCTTTGAATTATGCATCACACATCAAGCAACTGTTGTTGCTCATTAAGAGAGGGAATGACTGCTGACCAGACCAATAAATGATGCAGGTTTTAGTGGTTAGGTAAAAGGTGTACTCATGAAAGGTCACATTATCTTTGGAGTGCTTACCTCTGTGCCCTCAACCTGTTGGGTTTTCTTTTGTGAGGCTCTGCTTGTGTTAATATTGATAAAGGACTTCACCATTAACCTAATGGAGGTAAAAAGATAGTTGGCTAAGTAACCCACAATTTTTGCCTTAGTGTTGTGTAGCATCAGCATGCTTCATTGCTTTTCATATGCGCCAAAAACTTACAAGGATGGTTTTGCCAAGTGAAAATTGCATTCTTTTGATTTCGTGGGTGGGTGCAATCATGCTATGAAAATGACAGCTTGATAGGTACTGAGCTGCTTTAGTAAACTTTTCAGAAAATTAGTAGCAAATAAGATGATTAGAAGGGTTGTGTTTGATTGAGAAACAGAGAATAAATGGACACAACCAGGCTTTGAGGACCTGTGACCTCTGCACTGAATTTCCCACTTAATTCCCTGCCTCTATCTCTGCCCCTCTCTTCACTTATATAGGCGGGTAACAACCCCCTGGCATATGACTCAGCATAACAGACTTTGGTGACTCACCCAATCTAATACTATTAATTCAAAATCAACAAACCAGTAGCTGATACTAATAAAAATTCAATTCTCACCACTTCTCGCATATGTACACCTGACCAAGGGCCTATCAATACCAGCCCTATACAGTTTCACCTTGTCCTCAAGTTGAGGATGAGGAAATAACTCAACAATGAATATGAGTTTTCCTGAGGCCATCCTCCCTTCTGTGGTGAATGTCAATAGTAAGCAAGTGTGCCAACTGCAGCTAGAGCCCCTGTCCATGTATCTGCAATAGAAACTCTGACAATATGTGTGGAAGCCCTCATATCATCTGAAGGTGAAGGTTCTTGCTTGACTGCCCCATCCCTAAGAACCTCCTTATCCTTGGTTAATGCAACCAATATTTTCCATAGAAGCTAGCCAGAGCTAGTGTGTGTACATGCTTATGCTGGTAATCAGTGTAATATTGAGTGACCCAGATAGAAGGATACACTGTAATGATCCCAACTAACCCACCTGAGCTGAAATTTAACCAAGCTGGAACAGTGCGCTCTATATACATCACAACAGTTACCAAATATCCTTGCTGCCTCATTTTCATCTTCTGTATATCAAAACAACCTTTTAATTCTACAATAGTCTTATAGATCTCAATCTGCTGCTCAATTCTTCCTTTCCTTGCTTCATCGCCTCGCTTCTATTGCAGCTTCGTTGGGTACCCTTGATTTATTCTCCTCCACTGACACCATAGGCACCAAACTGTCCTCTTTTCTTCTCTCCTTTTGGACTGCTGCTGTCCTGAGCCTTTCTTTCTACCTTGTTTACCATTTTATCAGGAGGTTTAGCTGGTGAAAGATCCATATTGAGAGCTGTGGTTGCCCATCCCTTCACCCAGAAATCCAGAATAATGTTGGATATAAGGACTTGTGTCATTGTCTTTGAGTCAGTGATTATCTCAAAAGCAAGTTCCAATATCTCAACATCTATATGTTCAAGCAATTAAAGTCCTGCCACACAGCAAAATTATCCATCATCTCCAATAATAATGACATTCCAGAAAACCACAATAATTTTGGACATTTTGTCAAACACCCTACATGCACCATAATAATACATGAACAGTACATTATGCAATATACATGATCCTCTCGACACCTATTTACAAACCTGATGGAAAGCAGCCTTGCTATCACGAATTTACCCCTAGCCAACACCCATAATATCATGAGAGTACAGGGCAGCTAGCATACTTGAAGGAAGCCTTAGTTGCACAAGACATGTTAAGTTGAACAGTATTGTAGCTTCATCATAGGAGTAACTAATATACTTACTAAAATTGGCATTTGGTACCTAAATAGTTTTAGTGGACATTTCATCGAACACTTTCCATGCACAGTCCTCAAACACCAATGTCAACAGAGTCTTGTATGCATACAATTAAATGTCGGTCTCGATACACAATATCAGCCGATATTTATCTGATTTGGGGTCAGCCGATACACGATGGTTTTAGATTTTTATATATTTATCGGCGATATATTAGTTATCGACCGATATTTTACTGATATTTACCGATATTTGCTAATAGTTATTGTAAAAAAAAAAAATTCATGCCGTGACAATCCTGATATATAAAATATTGTTCACGACACCCCGATACCATGATCTCAACTGCAAATGTGACCGCGGATGCGGTTTTATTGCTTGCCTGTATAATCCAAGAAATCTTACTGCCAAAGAAGGTTTTAAGAGGGTAAGGATGAGTTGGGCAGTAATCACATACTTTGATCTTGCATCAAATCTTTTTCTTCTCATGATCAGAAAATAGCACACTTGGTTCTTCCACTTTAGCTTTACAACTTTGTAGAGTGTTGCCCAGGATGAGTAATTGCAACCCACTGTTTTTAGTCATGTGCAATGTACCAAAATTTTCATTGCCTAGGACACTTAAACTCTTGTCTTTCCTTTGTGGCCTGGGATACTGGTGACTCGTGAGCCTTAATTTGTAGCTGCGTCACTGGCTCATCAAGGTGGGCGATAAAAATGCCGGCGCCAAGCCATGTCTGGTTTCTTGCATGAGTTGATTCAATTGAGGCTTGTATTTCTGGTGAGATAGTAAAGTGCCAATGAATTTAGGTTTAGAAGAAAATTGACCTGGCTGGCTAATTGTGTACCGGGACCTGCTTTGACCTACTTTATTTTCTATCCTTGGGGCTGATACTCGTTTATTAAGTTTTCTAAGCCCAATAATATTAGCACCCCGTTCTTCTTCCATCTTCGGCGTTACAGGCTTACAGCAGTTTCCAATTTCCTCAGCTCGACTACAGAATTATGGTTGGATGAACGCTTGCTAATTGCATACACAGCCAGCAAGCCTTCCTCTAGGCTCTAGACTGGTGAATTTTCTTCCTCACTTCATCCCTCTATTTCTTCACCTACCTGGACAACAGGCTCCTTTCCAGTTCATATGATCTCTATCCACCTATCTACTTTAGCAGTGCACCAATCCAGACTTCTACACAATCTATCCTCCTCCTCAGCACTCAGTTGTTCCTCATCATGTGAATCTGCTATAGCCATAACTTCTTAGGATCGTAAAGCTTTTATACCAATTAATAGGTACTAAGCTGCTTTAGTAAATTTTTCGAAAATTAATAGCAAATATGATGATTAAAAGGGTTGTTGTTTGATTGAGAAACAGAAAGAAAATGGATACTACCAGGTTTCAAGGACCTGGGTCCACTTAATTCTCTGCCTCTATCTCTTTCCCCCCTCTTCACTTAATATAAGGTGGGTAACAGCTCCCTGGCATATGACTTAGCATAACAGACTTTGGTAACTCACCAAATCTAATAATACTCTCCCTTACTGACTAATAATTCAAAATTAACTAACTGGTAGCTAATAATAATAATAATAATAACTGACTGCTACTAATTAACTGAAATACTCCCGGCAGCTATGACTAAGCAGGTGCCTTTACCCAGCAATTCAATTCTCACCCCTTCTCACATGTGTACACCTGACCAAGGGCCTATCACAGCTGTAGTTCCAACTTCCAAGTGCATAGTGTTTGCAATATGATATGACAAATAGCATGTTGTGTGTGTCCAACTTGATATTTTGTATGCCTATTAGAAGACTTATTTTACAGAGTTTGAATCGAAAGCCATAATGCAGAACATGTCGTCAATTATCTGTCTAGAGTAATGACTTTAAGCCAAGGAGTAGGAAATGTCCTTATTTAAGAATGATAAGCTTAGAGATCTATTAAACATTAAGAAAAAGGCCCTTGCATGATATCTCCTCTTCTCTATGTTAGGGGCTGATTTTTGATGCCCTTTGGGCATTATTTTGACAGCTATTGTTTTTGCTTTAGTCACAAGTCAGTTATTATAAGTACTCCCTCTGTTGCACACTATAAGACCCATAGTTTTTTCAAATTTGTTTCACTATATAAATCCTTTTACGAAAAGTATGGAGCATTCAATGTTTTATTACCCATTTTACCCTTCTATTCTCATTGGTTATTACTAATGAAGTTAGAGGATTGATTAGAGTTAGGTATCAAAGTTTATAAAATTTATTACTTTTTAATACGTATGCTAGAATTTACTAGCTATTTGATAAATTTAGATAGGCTATTACTTAGGAGAATATTTTATTAGAACTTTACGAGGTTATTGATTATTTTATTCATCTAAAGGGTGTAGTCCATATGTTGTGTTCTTATATAAATAAGGCCTTAAGACTATGTTAATAAGACAAGTTGGGAATTAATCAAGAGTTTAATTTCCTGACTCTCTTTTCTCTATGGTTGTCTAACAAACCTTCTCCCTAATGGTCACCATTCACCAACCACCATCACCGCCTGGAGGTCCATCTCCTTCACCTCAACCACCACATCCAACCTCCAATTCAACCTAAATTCAGTCTTGCAATGGCTTTTGAGTGCAGAATTCAATAGAAATGCTCTGGGAGAACTAAAAGGTTCAAGGCTGCTAACCCGAATAGCAATCTGGATGATCAGATAAATCAGGCTGACATTGGTGCGACTAGATCCCAAATTCAGCAACCCTACATTCTACTTTCTTTTTCAGACGAACATGAAAAATAAAGAATTTTTATATGATACATGAATTTCTTTAACAGAAAATATTGCTTCATACATTAATTCACTGGCTATCATAGATAATAGAATGATATTTTTAGTTAGTCTAGACTCTAGATTCCACAATTTGTAAGATGTATATTTATTTCAAGATCTGGTTTACATTTCTTTCTTATGTAACGGTTTTCTTTTGGCATGCATCGTTTCACAGGTAAGACGCGGGCAAGAGATGCTGCGTTGAATGCGATTCAATCACCCTTATTAGATATTGGTATAGAGAGGGCTACTGGAATTGTATGGAACATTACTGGTGGGAGTGATTTAACTTTATTTGAGGTACTTTTTCTTTCTCATTGGCTTACTGATGTCATATTTAATGGATTTCTTATGATTCCCCCCATCTTCTACAGCTACTTGTGTTTTGAGCCATGGCTACTAAGAGTATTTCTTTCTGGCCTATTTCAAGAATTCACCAAATAGTCTGAATTGAAGGTGACAGCTCTTTGAAAACCTCCTTTCCCCAGTATCAGGCAGGAGTTGCCAATGCTGCAATCTTGACTATAACATAAGGATGAGTAGTCAACTGTCAATGAAAAACAACTATCACGATCTTATGAGAATTCCTATTCTTAAATCATAACAATAAGTTGCTGGTGTTCAGCATGCTTAAAATTTAAGTGTTTTGTATGTTTGTATAATTCGTACAATTTTTCCTGTTTCTCCGATGTCTTCTATCCCCAATTTGTTGTAGCTGATTCTGATTTGGAAATCTGGACTTGTGGCAGGTGAATGCTGCAGCAGAGGTCATATATGATCTAGTTGATCCCAGTGCAAACTTAATATTTGGAGCTGTTATTGACCCATCACTTAGCGGTCAGGTGAGATATTGTTGTGTGATCTTATTACGTTCTGCAGAAGTTCTATCTAATACAAGCCTGGTTAAATTGCTTCTCCCCACATTTTCTGAAAAGCAACTTTGTTTTCAACTTCCCCTCATGAAATATTATTTTTTAACAGAAAAAAGATAAGGGTCCATGATTTAGTGTGAATAAATTCTTAAATTGTCGTCATGATTGCATATTTTTTGTCCTTTTTCACTGTAAAAGAATTGTGAATCAAGCAGTCTCCTACAGTTGCATTTTTATTGTAATCTGATAAACAACTAGAACCGAACATGCCATAATACACAACAGCATTGTTTGCATTTATACCACCTTCTTGCAAAAGAAGACAGTTGAAGGCTTGCTGCTATCCTAGGACTTTGGTTACAAACATTATGAAGACAAAATTTGACACGAAGTCTTGTAAAAGGCTTGAGGTAAACACATATTTTGCAGGCTTAAGATTCAGAATTGCCACGCAGTTGTCTTTGGCTCATTGTTATTGTGGGTTGAGTTGAAAATTTCACTTCATCCTTTTTGTTTCCTGTGTGTGCTGAGTTGGAAATCCCTACATGAGTGGGGATGTGCCCAGATTAAGGCTTTTTTTTTGTCTGAGAAGTGGGTATGGAACTGTTATATTTTGTTTGGAAAAGGGAGGGGGGGGTGGTTGGAGTGGTTGTAAATTTGAAACCCCGGTTCTTTTGAGAAGAAGCATGGAGTATCGAGAATGGCATAGCGTTATTATTTCTGGTCGACTTAGTAACATTAGGTTCCAGCCAGATCGGTCTACTCTGCTTTTCGACTAACAAAATATGCTGCAATAATCGGATGGCGTGGTTGAATACTGGAATATGCTGCAATTATGGTGATTACTTTTAAATATTTTTGTTTGGCTGGTGCTGTTGAGCTATTTAATTATTCATTTAACTCACTTTGCTTTTGCAGGTCAGTATAACTCTTATTGCTACTGGTTTCAAGCGTCAAGAAAATAGTGAAAACAGACCACTCCAGGTAAAGCATGACTACCGTAACCTAGGTAAAAAAGCCAAGTTTGAGAGAGAGGGGGGGGGGGGTTGTGAGTAGACAACGAGAAACCTACGGCAGGCAAAGTATGTTTGTTGCTGATATGCCGCTTTATGTTGCTTGCATAAAATTGCAGGTCGGTCAGCTAGCACAGTCGGAGGCCACAACCCAAGGGTTTAGCCGACGGCCATCCTTGAGTGAGGGTAGTACAGTGGAGATCCCAGAGTTTCTGAGGAAGAAAGGGCGGTCACGCTACCCTCGGGCATAATGTCATGGACTGTTCATGTCAGCCTAGCAGATGTACACCAGCTGTATTACCTCGACCCGAATGCATTGAGTGATCCTTTCTATGTAGATCGTGAACAATGACTTTGTAGTTAGAAAGAAGTACATGCCCCCGTCCCTTTGATTATTTTCCGCTCGTAAATATTTGCGATATCAATCAATGTTTCAGATATAAACTCTTTTTCAATAAAATAATTGGTGGTTCTGTATATATTGTGTCATCTCACGGTACTTTTTTTTTATTTAATTTTTTAATTTTCATCAGTATCTCATACTTGTGCTCTTGGCTGTAGTTTTAGTTTAAATGAGACAGGAATTCCACTGTAGAGAGATTATAATATATATTTATATATATATTATAAATATAATCTTCTTGTTTTGATATAAATTTAAAAAATTAAAAAATTATTATCTTATTATTATTGGTGATATTGTTATTATTATTCTAATTAATTTTATATTATTTCCAAAAAAAATTGTTTATTAGATCTAAATTCCTTTGATAAAAAAGTAAGATGAAAAGAATACAAAAGTTATTGAAATTAGCTTTTGTAAGAAATAAAAAATTTGTTTGTTACGTAGTTGAGATAATTGGCGAAGAAGGAATAATTAATTATGTAATATTCTAATAAATAACTTTTTTTCACATTTTGTTTGTTACTTTTAATTAATTAAAAAATAAATTTTTGAAGATGAAAGAAACAAAGGATCTAAAAATAGAAACACCAGAATCGTTTGTGTTACATTTTGTCTGGTACCAACTACCAACAATAGATATTTAACCTTTTTGCTCTGCGTAACTTTTGTAAAAAAGTTCGTCGAACGTCTTTGCGCAATATATACCATCGGTTGAATCCAGAGTGAGCAGCAAATGGAGGTTCTCGAACAGGTGAACCCACTGCACTTGGATTCTTCTTTCGGGTTTTCTCAATTTCGTTCGCCTGGGATCTTGACTTTACCTCATCCATCTCCGCCGCCCAAGGAGTCGTTGAGACAGTCGTGGCCTGATTCATGCCGGACCAGATTCGAAGCCCTTAGCGTCCAATGGATTCCCCCCATCAATCTCACAATCAATCCGTAGTAGCTTCAGTCAGAATCGCCTCTATATCCGTCAGATCGTCTAAACCAGAAATTTCTTTGCCCAAGGTCGTAGGCGTCGCCGCACTCTAGATTTGGAGGCCTACGTCGTTCCGATTTTCCCATCGATAGGGTAAATTTGTGGTACCGCGAATGCAGAGCTATTTCATCCGAAACAGATTACGTCCGTCTTATCTAACTCTTTTGTTTCACTACACGGCATCCTCCTCACCACATTAATGGTTGCTTCGGACGTGGAAGCCCACGTACAACTTCTTTTGGTGCGATGGATTTTCTGTTCTATTTTAACTTTTAGACCCGTCATCCATGGACAGTGTTACAAAAGCAATTTTTTATTTTATTTTTAATAAATATAATATATATTTTTATTTACTTTAGAATTATATAATGAAATTTTAAAAATTAAAAATTTAAGTATCGAAGCATTCAATTTTTAAATAATAAAATCAGAATTCAAATATAAAGCACCTATGATTAAAACATGTTTAATTTTTATTTTTCAATAAGAAGAACATAATTGAAAGAAGAAAAAATTCATTAAAATATTACTTAAGAAATAAATAATGGTATATTAAATTAATTTTTGGTTAATTAATAGTGTATTTAGTAATTATTGATAGATTGCATTATATTTATACATTTTATAATAAGTAAAATACATTATTTATTTGAAGATATTATTAATTTAATAGATAACTTCCTTATTTAAAATCAAAATCAATTTTTGCACCTTTATTATATTTTTAAAAAAATTACGTTTATGTTTTAATTGAAATAAATTTCAAACATTTACTCTTAATTTACAATTATCTCGTAGGTAATTTACAAACTAGTTTCAAGTGACTTATAAATTTTTAGGCATGGAATACGACGGACGGTCCTTCAAATACTTGGAATCGAAAAATCGAATTCATGGCCCGTGTTATGTTATGTTTGCTCTAACCCGTTTAGTTACCCGATCTCTCCTGAAAGCTACGCACCTGCCTGCCTACAAGTCTACAGCTACTTACTTAGAAGGGCTGATTATTGACACAGTGCCCGTACCGTACGCACCGATCGAAGTTACTACTAGCCAGCCTACAAGCTTTGTTTCGAAGTATGTGCAGACCTCCCAACTTGGCCCTCTCTTGTCGTTTCTGCCGGTCAACAGTCTGTGGTCAATATAGTTTTACAGAACTTGTGGCGTGGTTAGATCTACGAACCTTCTCTGGTTCAAACGCTACGAGAAGATATCGTCCACAAGTTCAAAGGCTTCCGAGTTCCGACTTCAACAAGCGTCATAGGATGGACAACCAAGGAAACGATAGGAAGGCAGTGAAAGTATATAACTTAAAATATAAATATAATAATATTATTTATTTATAATGTGAGGATAAAAAAGTAAATGACAACTCAGTATGTAGAATTTACTCAGGTCTGCCTAATTAAATCATCCTTTAAAAAAAATACATATCAATTGAAGTTAGTAGGAAGTAGAATTTAAGTTTGACTTGTACTTCCTACTAACCAAATAAATCAATTTTTATTATTTTATGGGAAGTACTAGTTTCTTTGTCTACGTATTTTCAATCAAAAGACTCCTAAATATAGGCTAACCCTTAAAAGCCTATGTCTTTATTGATCTAATCGTTCTTTAATTCATTATTAATCTATCTAATAATAAAAATAAAATATCCACCATTTGCCATTATTTTTCCGTCCTATAAATACTTATTTTAAAATTACCTTTTTATTATTTAAATTAGTAATATTTTACACAGTATTGATAATCACAACGTTGTGGTAAATAATAGTATACAAAACTTTTATTTCTTTATTTTTTTCTTTAAAGTACAATTAAAGTATTGAAAAAATATAAGATAACATCCAATTCATTTTAAGTGAAAAGTAATTTTTAGATGAAAAAAGATAATGACTTGATAGATATTATCAATTATATATAACTAATTCTATTTCAACATGTTATTTAGAAGTGAGAATTTGACATAATAAGACATGTTACGAATTTGTTTTTCAAGCATTCACTAAGGTACTGTTAATATTACTACATATGTGCTAATTCTATTTTTTTTATATTCTTTTACTTGTAAAAGGTATTAAAAATATTCAACTATTGTATATACCTACCTCGACCCAACCCGATGCTGGCCAAAAACCAATCTCAGCAAAAAAAAATAATTGTGAGGGTCATGATCTAACTCGGACTAAGTCCGCCTCCAATGTAATTCGAATCCGTCTAATAATCAGGTCTCCATTGCACAAAGTTGACAGGAGGAGGGATGGAGTGTCTTAGCCCACGACCAAACCATGAAATTGTTAGGGCGGATTTTAGGAACCTTTCTAACAAATAAATACGGTTTTCATAAATCTTGCTTTGAAAAAATTAGAAAATAAAAAGATATAAATAATGTGTACAAAAGTCGAGGATATGGAATAATAGGACGAGTCAGAATGTTGGATATTAATAAAATGTATATTAACTTGTTGAAAAAGGGACACATAAAGTCTATGTATGCTTATTATAATAGTAGTTTTTTTTTTTAAATAAAAAAATCTTGAAATGATTATTAATTGGTGCGGGATCAGCTGAAATTACATTTTCCCACTTTAATATAGTGACGTCGACGTTGGTAAACAAGCTTCTATATACCAGCTTAACACGCCCACACATGCACGGTCCTAAACCAACGTGGTGATGGAATTACCAAATTATGCTTCCCCTGGAAAAGAAACGACACATGAAATAAATGTAAGGAAAAATTTTCCACCTAGCTTTTGCTCATGGTGTGTGTGTTAGAGAAGGCACCACAAAACAAATGGTGGTGGTGAAGAGAGTACGCATCAAGAGAAAATATCTATTTTCGCTCACCCCACAAAATCCTATTTAACTAATAGAGAAAGAAAGGAATCTACTAATCTAATTATATTATATTATATATAAAAGGTCCATAAAATCAAATTGGCTATCAGATATTTTTGGAAACATTTGATTAATTTCACTATAATATTCATAAGAAATACCATAAGTTCGAAAATATATAATAATGTAATTATAACATGCATAATATAGTACCATACATTCCATAATATAATACAATGCATTCAAAATATCGTATAATACATCCCAAATGCTATACATTACAGAATCATATATTGAATATACAATATAATATGTTAAATAAAATTAGCATACACTGCTCCAATTATAATACATCAATACACTTATTGACGAGTTCTAATAATCCGATCAAAAAGTTTAATTGAATATCCACACCAGTCACAACCCAATATTTCTGGATCAAATTTTTAGATTATATATAAATATTTGCATGTTGTGCATAAATTCAATCTTTAATCGAACAAATGATATGCATGCGTCCCTCTGTTATTCGTACCATCACTCTTGATATCCTTCTTTTTCCATTAGCTTTTATATAAATGTTGCCGCCACTTATCATATTTGACCATTATTCTAATTAATACTTTAATCGATGATATATATATATAATATATATCTTGTCATGTAATTATATTAGGATATATTTGACCAAATGTTTCACGCTTCTTTAACTATTTTTTAACCAAAATTTTTAAGATTTTATATTATTTTTAAATTTACATAAAATAAAACAGATTATAACCGATAATTATCATTCATTTAAATATATATTTAATTTAGCGAGACAGGTTCACCTAATATATTTTTGATTGCAATGCCATACACATATCCCTCTTCAAAACTTAAACGAGCCGTTGAATATCATTGCCTAAAAAAATCTTAAAAAATTAAATAATAATATTAATCAGAGGACACCAAAAATTTCCAAAATCAACACCAACCTCACAATCTTAATTTCCAAAACGCACTCCTCCTTTCCTCTGAATGCCTGCCCTCTTTCTGTGTTACCAAACTGACCCTATTGCTGTGGGTATTGCATTAAACAAAAGTACAAAACCAAGTAACCACACAATTTGAAATCCAATCTTTAACAAGACACGTACTCTTGGCATTTACCATACAACCTAGTTTTGTATGACGTGTATACCAACACCCCACTCATTTCCTATGTTCATTTATTCACACACATTCCCCCCCCCCCACACACACACATATTTAGATCCTCCAACATACTTGATTCATTCCAAAGCCCAAAATTGAAGTTGTAGTTGGGCAAGGAAAAAAGGCAGGAACAAGTAGCTAGCTAGAATATATAGAGAGTTGCCGTTTTCTTAAATCCAATTTGCGTGCCCAAATAATGCAACAGGAAGAAGAGCCCAGCATAATTATGCAGAATGATCACCGGAAGTTTGTGCTACATAATGAGCAGCGGGCAAGAAGCAGTACTGCTGCAAATCATACTTACACAGTAGCATCAAACCAGCAGCAGAAGACGGAATCGGAAACTAAACAGGTACAAACTTCAAATGCCCATGCTCAAAATCAATGCGTAAGTCAACAACCTAACGGAGAAAATGAAGCTGCTGCTGCTGATAGTATTATTATCCATAATAATAATAATACCAGTGAAGAAAAACCAACTTGTTTTTGCCATGCTGAGTTGCAGCAGCGGCCGCCATGCTCATGCAGCAGTTGGCAGCGAACAAGATGACAATTATAATCATGGGTTAAGTGGGAGTGGATAGGACTTGAAGTAGTAGACATAGTTTGATTGAAGTAGGTACCAGGTAAGGCTTTTTATAATTGGGTATACATGGGGACATGGGGACAAGAAGAGTTACTAAAAGATTGGATTGATTGTTCAGCATTTGACTCATCTTTAGTGCCTAATGGTATAATGTCAGCCCGTGCGGCTTTGGTTCAACAAGGAATTAGAAGAGGTAATAATCCACGTAGATTGAGATTAGAGAATAGCTATTAAATAAATCTGATATACATGTAATATTATTGCATGCTTGATTATTTTGGAGATCTTTTCCTCTTCTATATTATCTCCTTCTAGATCTCCTCCTCCTCCTTCCTGCGGTGGTGGGTGATGTTCAGTCCGCTGTTGCTCATTAATTATGAGGTGATAAATATTACATTTGTTGGATAAATAATACTTTGTGTATACATATATATATATATATATTTAAGAAAAAATGTTTAGGCATTTCATAAATCAACAAGCAACGACTAGAGCGACTCGTATGAATCTTCTGTTCACATTTTTACTGCATGAGATCACGCACACACATATTTATAGTTTAAGCAGCGGAACGATAATAGCCACTTAGAAAATAGGAGGCGGCTAAGAGTGATAAGATTAGTCCCTGATTTGATGAAGATGTTAATTTAGAAAGTATATTTATTAAAATTAACATAAATATCAGGTGGTGGGGGGGGATAACATCTGGGACTGAAACTCTTCCTCAAATAAGCCCTAAACATAATACATAACTACTATAATTTTTGTTTTTATTTTATTTTCTCTTAAAGTTGAGCCTTAATTACGGTCACTAAATATATATAATATGGTGACTATTCTGGGATGATTTTTACCCAGGATCGGCCATGGACGTGGAGGTAAGAACCAACCATCTTCTGATGCCCTTGAATTAAGAGGGAGGGGGGTCTTTACGTATCTACATGCACAAATATAAGTCCGTTTGGAAGAATGGAAGAAGATTTACATGTACTTAATGTACGGTGTACCAGTAGGCAGACGTAGTATTGAACTCATATATTTATATATATATATATTGAATGCTTTACCACACTCTTTTAAACGGCGTGAAATTACAGTTAGTAAAAAACATTCCTAAGTTGGTAATCTCATAGATTGGATGAATCAAGTGGGAGTTTCTAATTGGCGCAAAACGACAGGCCGTAGAAAGAAAGGAAAAAAGAACAGCGCAGAAAAGTTGGAACAGGTTCCATAAGGTAAGGGCCCCCCGGCCCCCGGGTATGCTGGTTTTGTCGATGCAGATCAATAACGAAGCGATCGAGCTACCGGCTACCGCAAATGATGTTACTTTGACGTGACTCATCAATCGTTCAGCTCCAAAATCTGATTTTCTGAAATGCGTTTTTTCCCTTAGGCTTGCTTTTATCATTGAAATTTCTGGGTCTGACCCACCACCATTCACGGGAGATAGATAATGGTAGCAAGCAGAATAATGGAAGAGCAGGCACGCAAGTTGAAAAAAGAAAGTACAGGAATCGGATCCTTTTCCGACAGCATTTAGCAAGCAAATATATTCTCATGGCTATTGGAACTCTTATCTACCACGTATTTGCTTCCTGCTATTATCTTTGGATCCTTTACCATTCAGAAGAGGCTCCGTTCTGTTCCGTTCCCGTTTTTTTTTTTTTTTCTTCATGGAACTCCCAATTAGATTGATCGAATTCGAGAACAATTACCTGGAGTACTCTTTTTTCTACGTTCCCAGAAATTGAGGAATCTTTCTTCTGGTCAATTCAATCTGGGCAGCAAAAGTGAATTTTTTTTCAAGAGGAAAAGGCAAAATCAGATGTTACAAGAAGAAACTAAAAGAGCGAATCAGCTACTTTAACATACAAAAACTGAATCCTCCTTTAAGATCGAAGTCCCAATAACGGCCTCTAACTTTCATGGAAGGAGGAATTTCATAGACATGGGCACCATAATCCGCCACTTGATTGGTCTTTTTATGAGCATGATACACTCTACAGCTCTTATACGACACCATAAGGTGTTTGTAAGCCTCAACAATAGGTGTCATCCTATGAAAACCTCCTCCATTCGTATTTAGTAGCTTCACCGCAACAACAATGGAGTCACTACTGACTTCAATCTTCTTGCATCCTCTATTAGAAGCTTTTGTAAACCATAAAAGACACCAAATAACTCTACTATAAGAATATAGCCATGACCCACATTAGCAGCAAAACAAAAAGATCCAACCGTCCAAATGATCACTGGCTACACCTCCCGCAACAATAGTTTCTAGATTAGACAAGGAACTCCCATCAACATTAATTTTTATTACGTCTCAAAGCTTGTAAATTGTTCCTAACTTTAAATTGTTACAAGGAATTTAAATGTTTCCATGCTCTAAACTCTTCATGGACGAAGTCATGGATCCGGATTGGAGCAATGTGAACCACTTGCTATTTGTTACAAAACACTCACTTGTTTCATAGATAAGATAGATACCAACGGGTGATAATGAACCATAAAGCCCAAGAAGGCTCTCCATTGGGAGGCGAACAGTCTTTGTCAAGATTGCCCCACATCCAATCCTCCAACGATTCCTTGAAAAAAATCCTCGTAGTCATTCAGACTAATGAGGTTTAACCTAATTCTCTAGGCATAAGGGTCGTCATTTAGCACATGCAATGTCGAGTCGCACTCTATTCTCATTCATTAGAATCCTATTGTGAATTGCAAGCCAAGCAAAACATTTATTTCTTTGTTGAGCTTTCAAAGTCCAGACTTATTTCCACTTTGAAGGAGAAGTAGTACGAATAAGATCATAGGTTGTTTTAGAGGAGAAACAACCATCACGAGAAAGCTCTTACATCTAAATATATTCAACTCTGCAACTGGGATTAGTGAACACCATTATAATTTCAGTAAGCCTTTTAGCTAGCAGAAAGTGGTGAAAATTCAACCACTTTCAATTCCTCCATCTGTGATAAAATCATGAATCGTTTTGTGCTCCTCCTCCAAAGGAATTGGTGCTAAAGCATAATCAAAAGGGGGAAGGGGGTTTCCCCACCCACCAATCCATCCAAAAATGGGTTTGACAACCCGATCTAATCATTCATCTTATGTCTTGCCGGAAAAAAAGAATAATGCTCAAAATATCACGTCACAAGTTTGGAAGCTTGATTAATCAAACCACAATCCAATAAGGATGAGTGATGAAGATATTTCTTGTAGAGCAGCTTTACCCAGAGGACATGTTTGTTGGATAAAAGATCCCATTCCAATTGGATGATTAAAGCATGATTAGTAGAGTTTAAACACTTGAGAACCAAGCCTCCTATTTCTTTGTTGCTACAAATGAGATCCCATTTAGCCGGATGAACTTTCTTCTGATGATTGCAGCTACCCTATAAGAAGCTTTTGTTGAGCTCTATGAAACTCATATACAAACCAATGTCCTAAAATGACTCACAGAATTTGAGGAAATTGTCCAGGTACCATGGCGCAACAAGCACCAATTTATGATCACAAATGTACTAGACATTTTGTTGATAATCAAGATTTGTCTGTCTAAGATGTTGCCAAAATGCTAAAGCTACTAATAGCATGAATACGTAGGCCTAAAAAACTAAGGTGATAAGTTTCAAGATAAAAGAAGATAGACCAAATCATAATACTAAATAATAAAAGACAATTACATACCTAAAATACAAGTAAATCTAAAATATTAGCTTGGGCTCCTAGTCCCTCTTACCTTAGGTATACGAGAAATATAAAAGCGACTGGTTGGTTCCCTTGGGGCCTCATTATGCTTGCGGCACATGATTTTATGTCATGATCCTTGTAGGTGTTTTGTTTTCCTTTCATTGCAATTGCTTCCTCCGTTGCTTGTTTTTGGCTGTTTTAACTTATTTCTATCTATCTAGTTTCTTTCTTCTTAGGGTGTTACACATTGAGGTCTTTTTTATATTGCAAGGTGATCATGTTCCGGAGTCTAGAACGTAGGTCTTTGCTTGTGCTATGCTTGGGTGTATCGGCTTGCTGCCATGTTACCTTATGCTTTGTCATGATCAGTGAGCCTTCCAAATCCTTCATTTCCGAACTCTTTCTACAAGTCGGAGGAAAACAGTCCATGATAGATAATGATGTTGTATTGTAAAATACTTAATAATCCTTCTAAACCCTTCTTAAACCAAGGGAAGCAGTACTTAATAAATAAATACACAATAATGTTGTGTTATAAAATACTTACTTGTTAATATAAAATAATTACTTGTCAAAAAAAGAAAAAAAGAAAAGAAAAGAGGCGTTTACCTGTTTACTGGGCCGTAACTGCTTTTAAGGTGTAATGGAACATAGATAACATTATTCTTCCTGACAGAAAATTACAACCTCTAAGCGATCCGTGTGGGAGCTCCTCATTTGAGACAATTCCTTTGACAGTGACCGCTCGGGTTACTATGTAGATACTTATTACAGTCTTTCGACTTGATGGAAAATAGAAATAATACGACTATTAGTTCAACCAAAAGTCTTTCTGCCTAAGACCAAACTTATTTTTTGAACTACCACTACGAGTAAAAGAAACAACATTGTGAGCTAATTTGTTTCCCCTTACCAAAACCAGTTTATCTATAATATATATATATATATTTAACTTTACTAACTAATTAAAAATAAATAAAAATATTTCAAATAACTTGTAAACTTACGACTAAAATTTTCACTAGCTTTGCCAGACATTATAAAAATACTTCACTGATAGAGGCAGCAGAAGAAATACTAAGACCATATTCGTCAGTCAGGGCCATTTTTCTTGGCCTGAGTTTTAATATAGTAAGTCAGCTCATCAATCTCATCCTTAAGAGTTCATTGAAGTGCTTATCAAAGCCATTGAAGCAGGCCCAAGAAGCCTTATCAAGCCTATTGAAATCAATCTTAATAGAACTATCAACCAGCGGTTCATTTCTTCCCTTTCTCACCACGTCAAGAAGTTGCGTTTCTCATCCTCTTCGAGTTTGAACGACTGCCGCGAGAGGCTGAAGGGGCCACCAACGGTAGCAGGAAATAATGGGGAAGCACAACAAAGATGCAGAAAAGGAATACAGCTATCTATCTATGGCAATAAACAATGACAATGAAGCGAGCAAAGAGCATCACACAAGGGTGAGGCCGTGAGGGGTTTGGGAGAAAACGCTGGTGAGTGAGGAATGTGGTTCGATTATTAGCAATTAGTAAACAATAAAGAAAGTCCTTGATGCCTTGATGGTGGTGTAACCTCCGGTGATGATAGTCGTGCGACAAAACAATGGGTTTAGTGGTAGGGTGCGCCAATACTGGCTTGCCACGGTCAGCAACATTCTGGTGGTGAATCCAAGGAGAGGTCAAAATTGGCGCTTGTAGCCGTTAAAGTTACATACCAAATTGCAAATCTCTACCCTTAAGAATCAAAACATTATCTTAACTCAAACCTAATTAATAAGATAAATACATAATAATATAAAGGTAAATGACTTGTCAAACGACAATAAAAGGCGGACTAAAATCTAATATTAACTGAAAATTCTAGTTGTCCGAAGCCTGCATAGAAAATATAGACACAGGTACTTCTGGAAAGATCCCGACTTCTAGTGTAGTAGAACCTGGACAACATTGTCATCCCATGCCCTGCTATGAGTTGGAGGGAAAAAAATGAGCCGAAAATTTCCCATGTTCGGCTACTATGAAATTCATGCAACAGAATATGAAAGGTCCACTATACCTACATGAGGAGAACAACCAGCATACACAGAAGCTCTCTATAAATTAATCGAAATTTCGAAATGATATTAGGGTTGATATTACAATAACATACGGCTGCCAAACCTGATATAAAAATCACCATTTTCACTATGATCAGAACTCATAAGAATTCACACATCAACAACAGAACCTTGAAACTTCAAAATGAATTAGGATCTCGATGCCAGCTCCCATATCTTGATGCTTCCATCATCACTTGCAGAGGCAAGTAGCTGCCGATTCTGCCATCACCACAGAATTGAAACGAAAAAGATTTAGGAATCTTCTTGACTAATGAATGAAGATGCTGAAAGTGACAATCCAACAGCACAGCCGAAATCAGGATTCAGTATTCACATGATACATATTCAAACAATATCAGCAAGGTTAACTATTGGCACATGACCACGCCCGCCATCTCTATCACCAGTAGTACAGGGACATCCAGTCCCTCTACTTCACCGCCATCTTGCCTTTAACAGTGGTGAAACCCAGGAGAGGGAGGAAAACATGCGAGCTTTGGCTCATTAATAGCTCCAAGATGGTGCACAGATTTTAGGGATAAAACTCAAGCAGATTCAAATGAAGCCATGAAGCTTAAAGAATAGAGGAAATGGTCTAGCATTGACTGTTATGAATCATCCTAAACCACCGGTAATATTTACATATAATAGGAGGAGGTATCGAACAGATCAGCAGAAAGGTCATTAAGGGTAGTAAAGTCTTTTTATTAAGTCTTTTTTAGTAGCTTTATTAGTAGTAAAAGTTTATTTTTTTAGCTTTAGTGAAAAATAAAGGTTAAGAGAGATTTAAGGAATGGATATGTCAAATATCTCTCTAAAAGATATTCAGGAGAGATTTAAGGAGGTGGTTATGGGGAATATCTTCCTTAAAGCTATAGGATAAATAGAGGGGGGTGGGGCTGGAAAGGAGCATCGAAAATCAGAGAGAAAAATTTGGGAGAGCCTTCCTACCTCTCGAAAGTAGGAAAACTTTGTAATTGATTAAAATTCTATTGATTCCATTACAATATTATTGAAATTCAGTCAGGCCCTAGTCGGTTGTGTTTGCTTAATTTCAATTCACAGCATTGACATCCCACCCCATCTCTCTTAACAAGCCATCAGGGTGGAGTTCCATTTGAAGACATGCAAAGAGTTTATTGTAAATAAAATAAATATAAGTGTCACACTACCAATTTTGCAAAGAAGCCAGGATGACGATAATGGAAAAGGAAAGCGCAGGAACACAGAAAGATGACATTTACATTCAGGTATAAATATTTTCAAACTATAGTTTTGAGTTGGTCAAGTAGCATAACACACTTATTATTTGGAGGTTGGTGTTTCTTTTGGTTGGTTTTTGGTGGGATCTATTAAAGGATATGAAGCGATAACACATGCAAGTAAAAGAAACAAAAATGATTGGACTTGGAGTGCTAGTGCACTTCAAAATATTTTGTGAAAAGAAGGGTAGTAGTCGTCAAATCTGCTTGGATTGAGGTAAATGATAAATCTAGGTTGATTTAATTAGGCAAGTTAATATAGATTATGTAAATAAAGGTAAGTGAAACTCTTATTGCTTAGGTATTTATTAGATTAACCTAGATGAATATATTATAACCTTATTTGGACTGAGGTGAATAGAGCTTCAAATATAAAATAACATTTATGACGTTCTATTTCGTTAAGATAGTCCAGAATCAGCACAATAAAGAAGAGAAAACTGTATAAACAACAACATTCAATCAAATGTTTTCACCTACTTTTATCACCAAATTAGTGGTTAACAAATTCACAGTCAACTTAAAATAGTAACCTAACTTCATTGAGGTTCACCCCGAAAATTACATTGACAAACAGACTGAGCTAAAACATTAATCTAAATTCACCCCGACCCAAACATTGGCTGAACTGCACTTCGCAAACCACTGCCTCTTTCTTTTGTAATTGCTCTTACTCATCTCTCGGAACTCACCCGCCTTTCCTTGGTGCTCTCTTTTCCCTTCGCTTTGTCATTCAACTTTCTCCTAGTTCTCTTTTCTCTTTCTTACCCTCCCTCCTCCCTTCTCCTTGTCTGACCCTTCCTCTCTCGAATATCAATCATCAATCTGAGTGCATCGAAGCAAGATGCACCAGCAGATGGATGAGTGGCATGCCTCACCTGAGGAATCTGGAGCCAGAAAATTGAAGGCGGGAAGAATTTCTAGGTTGTCTCTTCGAAACTTTTCCAAAACCGTTTCTGGCAAGTTTCAGTCCCAAGACATTTGTGGTACATAGTACGCCCCCTATGACGTATCTGTGTGACAGAGCACACCTGGCCTCTAAAAGCCCAAAGGCTTTCCACCATGGTACTAGCAGAAGAATGGGCACATAGTACGTCACCTATGACACATCTGTAGTTCTGTACATAATATGTTCAGAAAGAAAAATGGATACTAGCAGAAGAACTCACCATGGGACTCCATTGAACAGAATTCACATCCATATCATGAGCCTTTTCCTTCCTTAGAAGCAACTTGTACATAGGCCCATCCACCTGCGAGCATGTGAGAAAAAGAGCAGAAGAATCAGACTGAATCTAAACAAATCATTTTTTGACCATTCACACAAGAGTTATGAGGTCCTTGATGATCTCATTTGAACAATGTGATTCAATTTGCACTCCTAAATTCATGGTCATTGATCAAAAATAATGTCGATCAAGAGACAAAACATGCACCAAATCCAATATCTGAATTTCAAAGTTTATGCATAATTCTACCACACCAGTGTTCAGTACTGCATCAGAACCATATGCTCCATTCAGAATTTTAGATGGGCTTGTCTATTACCATAACAAAAGACTTAAATATGTTGCACATTGCCACCACAACCACCCCTCAACCCACTCACTCACACCCCATCACCATAAAGGAGACTCAATTGACTATATGGCCCTTGAAAGGTGTTAAGGTGTGACACAATGGTCATCATCATCTAGCATTCCCTTATCTTCTCCCTGGATACCACAATGCAGTTTGTATCAAGAACATAAAATATACTCCACACATATACTTTTATTTTTACACTGAGTCCCATCTCATAAGTAGGCAACTCCATGATCTGACAGTGCAGTAAATCTGATTGTGAATGACCGTCAACAAGCTATCCCTCTATCAGAATGAATAAAATGTTACAAATAAAGGACAGCAGCAGCAGCAGCAGCACAGTAATTGAAAATTAAATGAAAGAATGCCAAAAGCATGCCTTTGAACAAAGACAAGAAAGCTTCAAGCTCAAAGCGGTCCTCTTCGAGATTCAGTAAGCCTGATTGGGAACTTCTGGCTACAGCCCTCAGGTTTTGGCACATCTTACAGAATTTTTTACTCAAAATTCATCAGATTTATAGTCTTTGCTGAATTAAAATACTATGAAATGGCTAACAATGACTATAATTTCAAAGATGCAAGAAGCCCCATAGTCCCATCCCAGCACATAAAGATGGCCATAACCTGAGTCACAATTTTCGTTACAAATATTACAATTTGCTTCAAATCCTGTTATCCGTAACACTTTTGCATAGAATTCTATTTTCCTCAACAATTTAGCATCAAAATTCTATTGCTACCCAAGAAAGCAAAGAAAACACATGAGTTTAACTTACAAGCCAGAAAACTACTCCATAGACATCATAGCCATTGCCAAAAAAGCAGGTATGCAAAAGAAGATACCATTGATTGAATTCAGCTCAGATAAAAGGGTCCATTCAAACAAGCTTTCATGAAACAACTAGAAAAATCATAAGATGCATTGCAAAGAGAGAAAAGATTTATACCGAACCATCTTTGTCTTCAATAAACATACATATGGTATCATCTGCAGCTCCAGTGGTGATTATATCATCCCTGTAAATATGCAAATTACAATCAGAAACAAAATGAGAACAAGTACGAGGGGGAGGAGAAGCAAATATATGAATAATAATTAGAATTTCATGTTTATCACCACATGGAACAAAAAATATGGTTTTATCCAATGCTGAAGTTTTACATCATTTGGAAAGGAAGAAATAGAACTGAAAACAAACCACTGATAGGGTTAAAGATCATTGGCTGAAGATATACAAGTGTGCAAATATGGGAAAGTGGCATTTTTCAGGTTTAGCTAGCAACAAAAAAAAATTCCTTAAAAGAGTGCAAAACAATTTGCAAATCCATGTCACATCTAATCTTTCGTGCGTGTAAAATGCATCATTGCCTTTGAACAACTGCTCCCCACCCCCAAAAAAAAAAAGAAAAAGAAAAACACAAACTCTGAACCTAGCATGGGCATTTTGTTTCCATCAATCAAAGTAAAGAGTTTTGACAAGGAAGATGACAATGTCAATAGGTTCAACATAATCCATGTTTTCCTAAATCCTGACCCCAGTCAAGCTGTTCCAAGGTAACCAAAATATATGACCTACAGCACTTTATTACTGGCTTATAACTCATAAACTGATTACAGACATTTCCCAGATGGCTAGCAGAGACATTAACTTAAGCTTCTAGGGCCACTTTTCTTCTTGGCCAGTATTATTTATGCTAATAGGTCTGTTATCTAGTTAACTCACATTTAGGGGTGTTCATGGGGCGTTTTGGATATCAGATCAAAATTTTCTGATATAAGACGAAAAGTTTATGATATCTGACAAAAAGTTTTGAATATCCGAAACTTCAAATCAGATCATAAATAATCCATTGAATACTTAAAAAATTTTAATAAGATCACAAAAATGAGAAATATCAAATATTAGATCAATGGATAATAAAGCGCTCTGTTTCGAAACAATATAATCTAAGAAGCAAAAATGATAATACCATGAGATAATAATTTGATGTGAGTTTTAAATTGAATTACATCAAACTAATAATTCCACATATCTAATAATAGTTAAATCATTAACAAAAATAGAAATTAGAAAACATAAAATTCCCCAACAATAAAGAAAATAAAATAAAGTACAATTCATACAGTACTTGTGAAATATCCATCTTGATCAAATTCTCCTCCATTGTTTTTTCACTCTTCAAAATATATCATTGGAGGAACTAAATTATTCTCCAATTCTATAATAGAATATTCCCACAATAAATTGTAATTTATATCTATGAGTATATAAAAATAATTAATTTTTAAAACACATATATGTATGTATTTGTCAAATTGAATAAATAACTTTTGACCGCATTGAATATTATTATTTATATTTGTCAGATTGGTTATCCAATTTGTCTAACTTTTTGGTCACAGAATCAGTGTTCCGAGAAACTATCGATTTTTTTATAGGATCGATACGGATATTAAATCAAATAAATAACCCTACTCATATTTGAAGCCTCATTTGGTAAATGTGATCAAGAAATATGCATATGTTGAATAACAAGGGCTATTCGGCCAACAAAAATGCAAAAACAAAAAAAAAAAACATAAGTTAATTTCATTGCTAATTTCATAAGGTATATTAAATAATATGTCCTCCTTTCCTGAATAAAAAGAAATGCAAACAAAATAAAGCCAGAGCAATGCTAATTTCATTGCTCACTTGAAACAGATGCAGAAATGAAAGTCATGCAATTTTAGAACTATTTAAAAACAAACACATATAGCCATTGCAATTTCCATCATGCTTGATGACCATCCTACCTTGACCAATGGACTGAAAATATGGTTCGATCATGATAGCCTGAAATAGTGCAAAGATGTTTCCTGTCGTAGCAAACACAAGCAGATATCTCATCATTTTGCTAAAAAGCTTAACATTTATTGCATTGTTAACATGTATCAAATTCACAAAACTAACTGCATAAGCAGATTAAGACACAAGTTATAAATGAAATGACAGAACTCATTTTTCTATCCCAAGATTGTTTATATCAATCAGAGGGTTGTTAATGACTTAATTCATGAATATTTCATGAAATAACTGACATGCCCATAAAACGTTTAACTCACATTAATTAACTAAATGACCCGTATATAAAGCATAAGTCGCAAAGTTTATAATACAAATAATATAACATGCTATAAGCCACACTAACCTCAAAGTTTTGGGATTACCACATAATCATAACAAGCCTGTGTGCAGCCCCGCCAAGGGGTGGGGGGCAGAGGCTTCTGCTGGGGGAATTATCAGAGAGAAAAATTCATTTCATTCATACATGGCTATCTGTTTTGGTAAATGTTTTTTAAAAAAAATGGCATGATTACAAGATTATAAGTTTCCATAGTTTCAGAGCTTTCTTTTGGTGAAGGATAGGCCTCATTACTATACTCCACCCCATCACAGAGCCCGTATCTTGAATCCAATAGCTTGTTGAAAAGCAAGCCCACGTACACGTGGATATACCTCTTTCCTTGGGTCTAAGATTTTTATTCAGATATTATTTATTTTTATTTGTCGTTAAATATCTTATTAGTCTTATTCATTACGTATTTAGTAATTATTATATTTTACTATTTACCTAGGTTTATCTATTAGTCGTTTAGTCAATAAATAATAGGGACCTATGTAAATTATTTTTTAGAGTTGAACAATAGTTTTGTATGGTTTTGAGAAAAACCAAAGGCTAAAGTGTAGCATTGCATCAATTTCCATAAACAAGATCAATCACAGATGCAGCATCATTCTTTGCTCAAAGTTTAAAATCTGTAAACTGTACATATTATTGGTTCTTGAATGACACCTAAATATCACATACATTAGGCTTTCTAGGTCAGATATTTCTTACCATGGTGCACAGTCATCACTGACGTGGAAGTTATCCATTCCCCATATTTTTATGGTAAGATCATCACTGCAGAGTCAATAATCCATCATCATTAGCTGTAAGTTTGGACCAAATATATCAACAACACCTATCAGAAACATAAGCTTCAGCATACCTACAAGAAACCATCTTGTCCCCACTAGGATTGAAAGACAATGCCCATACTGTTGACATATGTCCACTGAGAAGCACACAGCAGAAGAGAAGAATTAAAATTTCCGTAAGTGTATATGCAACATGTCATCTCTAGATTTAGACGAGATCTACTACAAATGCAAGAATGCAACAAAAAAAAATAAAAATAAATAAATAACACAACACCACATTCCATTATCATTAGACTTGTGTTTGTTATGGTAGAAATAGAATCAACAGGGCAACTCTCTCCACTTTGGCAATGCCATCAAATTAAAAGATTCTTAACACAGAAAGTGAGCAACGAATGCTCACATAAAATCCTACCAACCCTTCAACTTCTTTGCCGCTTCAGACTGTAACTGAAAAATCTTTCAAGTTTCAATAAGATAGATCCTTACAGCGTTTGCAGTAGTCTACACAAATGTATGAATCTAACATGTAATACATTCTGGTTAAGTTCTAATCAACACAGCTGCCATAAGACTGGAGAAAGGAACTGTCTGAGAGTTAATTGTTATTTTGGTCCCCCAAGAATAGAGATTTATACAGAATGGTCCTTGTAAAAACTTTGTCCAAATTGGTTATTCCGGATCAATTTTTTCCCTATAAAGATACCTCTGACTCGTTAGATCAAGTTAATTTTCTCATGGCTTCCTTTATTTACTCACTCCCTTAATTATTCTCTTTCTACCCTTAATTGCTCCTGTAAATAAAATTTCCACAACTTTTCCCACTTTTCCCAATCTTCACTTGCTTGAAATAGTAATGAAAGTGAATAGGAGAGATGGAGAGTGATTAAGGAGACACGAAAAGAAAATATGGATCAATTTAACTTGATTTTGGCAGTAAAAGGAACTATTTAGAAGAAAAAAATAATCTAAAAGGACAAATTTAGATAAAATAAATTAATATAGGACTATTCTACAATCCTAAAGGAACCAAAATGGCATCGGTTATATCTTCATTTGAGATAGGAGAATCCATAGCACCAGCTAATGTACTTCCAAAAGCCCCAGTGGCCTAGTTACCAAACAAGTGAAAAGCGGCAGCAATTTGATGTATTTCAACATCACACAGATGACAACATAATGTGTTGCATTCAACTGAAACATTCACATATGTGTAAATAAAATGGAGGGTAGCCTCAAAGGCAAAAGTGATCATTCACAAAGCTTCTTATGTTTACTTCTGTAAGCAAGGAACAACCTATTATAACTGTTCTCTATCACCGATATTGTAACAAGATCAATTCAGTTCTCTTAAACAAAGAATATGGTAGCATAAGAGTTAACCCGGAAACAAAAAAGGATCACCTATGAAAATTTAAAAGTTTTAAAATCACGCATGCAAATTTACATATATAAATAAATGTGTTTGTTGTGTTTCAATAAAAAGAATTAAATAAAGTCAAATTACTCCTAAAAAGAATAAAAAATACCATATAAGTGAATGATGTCGGGGAATACTCATTATAGCTTTACTCATACAATTAAATACTGGTCCCAATATGCAATATCAGCCGATATTTATCAGAATTTAGGTCATCCGATACATAAAATTTGCGATACGCGACGGTTTCAGAATTTTACGTATTTATCAATGATATACCGGTTATCGACCGATATTTTATGGTATTTTACCAATATTTGATAATATATATTGTGAAAAAAATAAAAAAATTACGCCATGACAACCGCAACATATAAAATATCGTTTGCAACACTCTAATACCGCAACAATGCGACCACAATCGCGACTGCGGTTTTATTGCATGACTAGATCCCATTAAACATGTCAGGAAGGAGGATGTATTCGTTTATTGGCATATACAGGAGAGACTCAACAACAAATTTATCATTCCCGAAACCTTTTTAAACCAATAAAGGTATCTTAGATTGAGATGCCCTTCCTAGCACCACAATATCCTCTGTGCCATCAACAAAACCAGGGATACAAGCAATTTTACATCATTATAGCATCAATCATAGAATCCAGCAAAACTACAAAAGTTGCATTTTTCCACATTACAGCAGTTATCATAGCGGCCAAGTACTCAGCAACAAAGACGTGCTTCAAATGGGCAAAACTTCATATTTAATTTATGCAATAAAGTGAAATAACTCCTCTTATCCTCCTACAAAATGCTTGGATCATTGCAGGTAATATAGCAAAATTTTAAGAGTGAGTACAAAAAGATCTCACAAGAGAGATATGTACAGCCCATTGACAGGCAAGGAAGGAAATCCCAAAACACTTTCCATAAGCTTCCTTCAATGATCTCAATGGTTGTAGTCTTGAGAAGTGGACAAAAATAAGGGGTTTCATGGAACACCTTGGTTTTCAATGGAGAAAAACCTCGCATGGATTGGTCATTCTAAACTACTCAATTCACAGTGAAGAAGATTGAACGAAAAATAATGTACACTTAGGTAATACATTATCCACTTTTAACTGAGTGTTGAATATAAAAGGAGTTCTAAAGTCATGAGTCATCATCAGCATGTAAATGGAGGGCATAGCCATCATCACTGGAGGTATGAAGCAACCTGACAGATCTGGAGTAAGCTTCAGTTACCAAGCAATGATATGGATTAGGGAAACCAAAGAAATATGAAATCCCATTACCTTACACCAAAGGAACATTTTCGAGGGTTAAGGGTACTGATTAATTAAACCAAACATTTTTAGACTAATATAAAAAACAACCCATCTCCAATATTTTTTCCCAACACCATTTCCTCCTTTTTTTTAAAAAAAACGTAACTTAAAAATAACTATAGACCACCTCCAGGATTCTGTCTACGTATCTCAAAGTTCATAACCCAAAGATCTGCATCGAAGAATGTCCAACCAACCATAACCATTACAAGAATCAGATATCACCTTTTGAGTACTTTTTACATCTTTTAAGGAGCAAACAGCTGATGAGACTGTATGGGAACCAATGGACCTCAAATACTTCAAGGTTCATTAAGCAATATTAGCTAGCTCATTTTGTGTAACTACTCGTGTTGGAAATAATCACTTATCTTTTTTATCCAAAAGAGAGCTTAATCTAAAGGCGCCCAGAAAGGGAAATCTCGGAAATCCATAGACATCAACTGCCAACAGTTTGAAAAGAATCTAAATCAGTGTTTGAAAAGGCCTAAGTTACACCTAGGTGATAATGGTCCTGGAGCCTAGGCCCTAGGCAAAGGCGCATGCCTAGACAAAGTGAGGGTGAGGCGCCAATATTACCAATCTAATACTGCTTCTGATCCTTCTAAAATACATAATCTTATCTCTTTAAATTCATGTCTATTGGTCTTCCCACGACCCATTTCCCCTCCCTTTCTTTCTCAACAAGAGATTTGGTTATTGTATTTATAAAAATAAAGTCCCAAAATAGCTAATCAAAGTTTCTTTCTCTACAATAAATGCATTTCTTTCTCATTCAAAATTATGCCCTATGACCTTTTTTCCCTCCTCCCCACCTTTTCCTTCCCAATTGATTGCAAGTTTTTTTAAATGAAATTCAAACCTAAAAGTAGCTAATTTTTAGTAAGGTGTGCGCCTTAGAGCCTTGTGCACCTCAGTGCCTAGTGTGCCTTAGATGTGTTTTGCTAATGTCGCCTCAGATAAAAAAAGACGCAAACCTTTGCGCCTTGTGCCTTAGGCATGCCTTTTCAAACACTGATCTAAATAGATAATGGATGCAAGATAGTTTCAAATGAGGAGCTCCTACAAGGAAATATGTAATCGACAACTTTTCTAGATAACTAAAATAAAAATCTAACTATTTCACTAATTGAACTAGAAATATATGTTACATTACCACAAAACAATGAGTTAATAAAAACTATGAAACAAAAAAGATGATCTCATAAGCTTAGTCAAGAAAATTAGGAACTGTTCTATCCCTACATGAAATGATGACAAAAAAACAAATCAAGGAAACAAATGCAAGGAGGACATACTTATTAGCATCATTTAGAGTTTGTACACAATGCCAATCATCATCACCATCATCCGCCCAGATCTGCACAAATGAAGTCAAAAGATCACACTCTACACAGCTAGTTCCCACAATTGATTCAGAATATCATCTTAGAAAGAATGATATACAACAAAGTAACCAGTAAAGAGAATCAATTAAGATATATAAACAATACCTTAATTGTGTTATCATAGCTACAAGAAAACAAGACATCTACATGCGGATGCCATAGGACCATTTTAACATCCTGAGTATGCCCTTGCAGCACAGCCACACAATCAAACTCGTTTCCGGGCTCCATTTCCCAGATCCAAACAGATTTATCTCGACTACATGTTGCAAGCAAAGAACCAGATGCATTCCAAGACACACTTTTAATTTCATTTTCATGCCCCTGCACATACAAATAGCCAAATTTTTAGCACACAAAAGATACACCAGAGAGTAGTGTTCGCACTCCTCCGCTGACAAGAAACCATATGGTAAGAATTGGTCTCATTAATTACATTAAAACATAATGTTTACGCACAAACATACATCTATAAACTGCACAAAATAACAAGCAGTGTATACCTCCAAGGTGGATATACATTCAAAGTCGCCTCCAATATTTTCCCAAATTGCTGTAGTAGCATCAAAACTTGCTGTCGCTAACATCTTTCCGGATGGGGACCAGGCACAAGAACGAACCGTCCTTGTATGTGTTTCATCTAAAACCGCCTGTGTAATCAAATTGCATGCAATTCAGTCTAGACAAAAAATGGGGTAAAACAAGGCATAGCTCGCCTAATAACCGGCTCCGAGTGGATGGCATGTGTTTCTTCTAAAACTGCATAATCAAACTGCAGGCAATTCAGTCTACCTCTAGACAAAATATCCGGTAAAACAAGACAGCTCTCCTAATTTTACTTTTATTCAGCTATCCAGTTTTGGATGGGTTGTGTTTGCACGATGAGAAGAAGCTCGAAGATGCATATTACCATTGTGTCATATAGAGATCCATTCAACCGCACCATGTCCATAATTTTATTCCTAAAGTCAGCAATGATATCAACGTTGGAAACTTGGGACTAAGTACCAAGCAATACACTAAGCAGCAGTTTAAGTTCAGACTTAACGAAAGGATGAAACTCAGATGGAACATGGATTAGTTTTCCAAATTCATCGGCTTGAGAAAGAGGTTAGAACATGATTTTGAAAAAATACCGTAGAGTGAAAAGAACCGGAGGGAGACTGTTCCCAGATTCGAACAGTTTTGTCACCACTACATGACGCAAGAACAGCAACAGAACCGTTGGATGTATAGCTAGTCGGGTTCCAAGCAAGGCTCCATACTCGATCGGTGTGACCTTCAAGTTTCTGTAGTTCTCTCAGTTCCGTATTCTCTTCTACAAAATCAGTCATCGCTCAATAGAAGCCGATGCTTACGGGAGTTGCTGTGAATTTTCTGTTCATGCACTGCGGTATATCATCTATAAATTAGCGAGCAGAGAGCCGGCCAATCGGCGAAAGCGGAAAGCTCGGATTTTCGCCTCTATATGGATTTGTCTGGAGCTATGGAAGAGAAAATGCATTAGCAAACAGCTTTTTTGTTTGTATATGTAGGGTTTGGTTTGGTTGCAGAAGTGATGAATCTGATGATGCAAAGCATGCGGCAACACATCAGCAATTTTAGGTGAAAACTAAAGATCCGAACCAGAAACAGCGGTAGTGTATTAATTAAAAATAAATAAATTTCATCATGTCGATCCTTCTTCTTCTTCTTCATTTCAGATATTAATTAATTTAAAAATATATAAATTTCAGATCTGAAGTTATTTTAAGTTTAAATCCCTGAAATCAATTTCAAAATAGACATTTTATATTTGAAATTATTTTCAGATTTTTAATTAATTTTGAACTTAAATTGATACAATTTTTTTTTTAAGAGATGATAAAGGATCAATATCTATCTTTAGATTGATTTTTCGTTAGCATCTTGTTCAAGTTTCACTACCATTAAACTTATAATTTATCTTTATAGTTATTTTTTTTATCATTGTAATTTAATAATAATTCATTATTTTTATACTAATATATCACTAATGTTGAAGCGATATTTCACCAATATTAAATTGATCTTTTATCACAGATATAAATATATTTCATTAAGATTGTAAATGAGTCAAGTAAAATCTAATACCTCACACTCGAACTTTACTCGTTTAACAAAATAAACTAGTTAAATCGAATCTTTTAACAAATCAAATTTATAAATGAATTAAGTCGAATTTTTTTAAATTCGAACTCAACTTATTTAATTAAATGATAAGTTGAACCACTCACCAATACTTCACATATCATTCACCATATTTGTATTAAAAATTTTAAGCTCAATTTAAATAATTTTTAGCCATTATTATATTGGTACTTGACTATTCTTATGCTACAATCAAGTCTTTATAAAATTATTTCACTTATCTTTTTCTATTGTAATTACTTTAAATATAACAATGCTTGTACATAATATGATATTTCACTATAACTCTTTGTGTATACATACATACATACATATATATATATATAATATTTTTACAGTTGTCATCCTGAAATTACACTAAAATTCAACATACCTTTCACCATTATTTCCTATAAATTTTTCAACATTGATATCAAATTTGTTAGTATAGATCTAATTAAAATTCACCAAATCTTCCTATATCTTTCACCACAAACAAAATGTAAAATTGATCACATCTTGCACTATTATTTTTCTATAACTTTTCAACATTGACGTAATGAAATTTTACTATTTCAGTTCATATCTTTCACCATAGATGCCTATATATATCACCAATTTAGTTCATATCTTTCACTAGTGACACACAAACACAATCTATATATATATATATAATGAAATTTCAGCATAAAGAAGACCGAACAAGAAATTCATTATAAGAAAATTGAAGATGATGAAATTTCAGCATTATTAAACAACAAATATAAAGTTGGTTAACAAAAATTGAAGAATAAAAAATCACAAGAAAAAAGTCAATAAAGATCAAATTTTGTCGAGGAGGATTGGATAATAGTATAAAAAAATGTAGGAAAAACAAGAGGAGAAGGAGAAAAGGGGACATAGACAACGAAGATGATTTATACTCGCATTCGTTTCTTGTTTAGGTATGAATTATTTTATTTTATTTTTCAATTTTGATGGTGTGACAATTGGTCATGCGATGCACTCCATCAACCATACAATATAATTTGCAATGGAGGTTCATGATGTTTTACGAGGCAATGATGGTTTAGATTGTGCAGTGGGTGGGCACATGTGTGATTGAGGGGGCTTATTATCATCCGGGTTGGTTCTTTGAATTAAAAAAAAATTGATGAATTATAATTATTATCTTATTATTGTTATTAATAATATTATTATAATTATTATTACTAATTTTATATTATATTAACAATTATCACATTCTAGTTTATTTGATCTAATATGATCCAAACTTATCTAATCTATCTGTTGGCTTCTAGCATGTTATAAGTTTATTGTAACTTTTTAATAGTATTTTTCTATATTTTGTAGGATTATATTTAATCTAGTAAGTTTATTTTCAAAATATAGCAAAAAATACCAACTCTAACAACAACTTTGCAAGGTATACTTTATTATATCCTCCTCGATATCATGTCATAGGAATATAGTATCACTGTGGTTCTTTATTTGTAGTTTGGAATCTGTGGCGCTAAATTGTGGGGAATGAATTTGAACTTTAATGTTGAATTGATGTAAGAATGAAAAAATAGAAAATAAGTGGGAAAAATAAACTAAACCCTAATAAAACAATGGAAAATGGATGGATAAAAATCATATAAATCAAATTCAAAAGCGTGTTCATTTGGTTAGTCGGCATAAGCTCTATATGTCTAAAGATAGATGAGGGATTGGACCCTTCAATATAAACATGCCCAATCAAGCTTTATTGATGAAGCTTTTTGTAACACTCTAAAATTCTTAGCGAAAAAATATTTTAAAACAATAGATTTATGAAAGCGAAAACCAAAACATAGGTGTTACCATTATTCTCAGCACAATTCCAATTACTATTCTACTCCTATGCCAATGGTAGAGATAAAATAGTTTACAAGTAAATCACAAATTAGAGATAACAAGTGGAAGTAACATACATACATACATACAGACACAAGTAACATACAAGTAAAATAGTGTATATGTTAGCGGACATCAACTCCCAAGATACAACAAAATGGAGCAAATGATATAAGAGTTCAAAATATCTAGAATACAAAATATTTCAAAGACACTATCAGAAAACTCCTACTCTACAACCCTACTCATATACATGATATCACTCATGTCCTGACACCTCATCATATAAAGCAACATCATCCCCATCTGTTACCTACATATAAAGCAACGTCGTCCTCTTCTGGTACCTGCAACAAATCACTTACGATTGCATTATCAGTACGCTGATGTACTAAGTAAACAACATCTCTCTTATAGAGACAATATGTAACACATAGAGCATGATATAAAGCGGTAAATCATACTATACATACAAACATGTGATCATATATTACTCAAAATCAACTCATAAAATAACCTCATTCATACTCATGCTTAGGAATATAAATGAGTTGAGTCGGCTCACTGACTATTTATCTCAACTTATTAAAAGCTAAGCTTGAAAGTTTTTGCTCAGAACAATTATAACTTATGCTCATGAGCTCAACTCGGCTTATTAAAAGTTTGATTTTGCTCATTTGTTTAGTTAAATGAGCATACCCTAAGTCTGAAGGTGTTCTACTCGCCTCGACTCATTTACAGCCCTATTCATACTTTCTACAATCCATACTTGTCACATACCATATCTTATTCTCATACTTAGATAAATGGACTACCTACCACTGGCTAAACAAATATTAATGATTATCACAACACAAATCTAGTGAAGGTGGACTAAACCCACTAGTTGACCCAATATAGATAGCCAACACAACTCAAGTAAGGTAGATTAAAACCACCAACTAATTCAATATAGATATCCAACACAAGTCAATTAGTAAGGTAGACTAAAACCACAAGTTGATTCAATGTAGATAGTCAGCACAACTCAAATAATAAGGTGGACTAAAGTTACTAGTTGACCCAGTATAGTTAGCTAGCACAACTCAAATAATAAGGTGGATTAAAACCATCAACTAATTTAATATAAATAGCCAACACACTAGAAATAATAAAGTGGATAAAAGCCATCATTTAATCTACAAAAGGAAGTTACCACACAATTTTACTACCTTCTACTTTAATCACGAATGTCCTATTCAATGCTAACACTTAAAATCACGCCATACATACACACTTAAGCCAAATATTTTCATTTTAATTATTATTTAAGAATATCTAAGGCAAAATAAGAAATCAATCCTAAATTCAACCCTCAAAAAGTTCAGTAAAAATACTAAGCAAACAAGTCGATTGATCCCACAAGCTAGTGGGTCGATATGAAAAACATATCAGAAGAAAACAATGCAAAATAGGTGAACTAATAATCTGGTATAGTAACACTAATTTACCATTGTTATCAATTGACTGGTCATAAGCCTAAATAGCTAACTAATACCACAACAAAATAATACTCCAATTTTTAGTAAACTAGTTAGTTAAAAATTGTGGGCTAATAACTAGTGGACTAGTCTTGCCACAAACTAGTTGGTTGGTTCTACTAGGCCAAACAAATTTCGAAACTTTTCATTCTTTCAAACTTAATCCAAACGCACCTATGTCTCATGAAAATTTCTATAAATTAAACATAACGTTAATGTAAATCTCAGATTTTTACTACCGAAAAATTTTGTTTTATAGTAGAAGCATATAAGTAAAATATTTGGGTTTACTACTGTAATTAATATAAGTATAGTTTGTTCAACCATCCTTGCATTAATTGTAAGGTTAAAATCATTTACAGTAAAAAAAGAAACTTAGGAATAGGATAAACATTTATAGTACAATGTGAGTTTGGAGGTTAACTCTAAATTATAATAACAAAATACAAAGTAAGGAATATCATGGGTCAAAGAGTCCAAACAAGTATCCAGGTAAATACATCAATCGTATAACATAACTCCTCAACCCAAACACCCAATACAGATAGCAGGTCACTCATCCTCACATAGTGCATCAAAAGCAGCATAGTCATTTAGCGGATTTTTTGAGACCTACACATAAGAATCAGGGTCTCCTGCTCGTGAAAATGAGCAACACTCATGAAGAGGGTGGAATGTATACTACGTACTAAGTAAGGTAATAATACTATCGAATCGGGGATACAGATAACACATGCATTTCCAACTGATGAGTACACATTTGAACTAATGAAAAGCCTCATAAGATAAAAAATATTGATCCATGCCTCTTTATTAGATATAACCATTTTCATTCTTTTATATACGTTGAGTTCAGGAACCCCACTATTCTTAAACCAGTGGAATGGTTTGAAGCACCTTCTCAGGGATAACACATCTGAGCCACTATTATCATTCAGTATAACAAAATTGAAAACAACACCTTCTCCAGGTAAAATACTCTCGAGCCGCTATTATCCTCCGGTGGAATGGATATAAAAATATCACCTTGGTCTTGACTCACATACTCTTCTACTTTAATTCATTAGTGTCTTATCCATAGGTTATATAGTTATATTTTCATTCATTATGATAAGGGGGCCACTATTCTTATTTAGGTGGAATAGACTGAAACACCTTCTCAAGGACAACACACCTAAGCCACTATTATACTCTGGTTAAAGGGATATAAAAATATCATCTTCTTATGGAAAAATGCTCCTGAGCCACTATTATCCTCCGATGGAACAAATATACAAAAACATCATCTTCTCGGATAAAATGCTCCTGAGCTACTATTATCCTCCGGTGGAATGAGTATATAAAAACATCATCTTCTCTGGGCAAACTACTCCCAAGCAACGACTATCCTTCAGTAGAATGGATATAAAATATCACCTTGTCTCTACTCATGTGATCTTTCACTTTAAATGATTATTATCTTATTCATGATCGATTTACAAGTACCAAATACATTACGATAAGTAAGTACATAACAAAATTCAAAAGGTCAATCTCCGGAGTCAAGATCCTTAATTTCCCATAAGATTACACTCCTAGCATAACTTCTCTTATATTGATCATTCAACCACTAAATATAGTATATCCTTCTCAAATATTATCATTGTTAACATACCCAAAATTCATGGTCTAACACCCACATCTCACACATACAATAATAATCATATCCCAAACATTACTATTCATAGAGCTCCCAAAATCCTAATTTCAAGATTAGTCATAACTCTTCCCATAAGGCTCAGATGATTACCCAAATTCAATACACATCCTTAAATTACCAACATTGACAACATATCCAAAATTTGTAGCCTTAGTTAAAGTTTTTACACATGGGATAATAATATTACCATTTAAGGCTATTATGCCCTAATTAAAGCATTATCTCATTTTGAGAAACCCACAACATTCAGTAATTGCTCCAAAAACTTTTCCTGATATTCTTATCATAATTAATACACCTAACACATCAAAATATCAATATTCCCATATTAATTCATATTACTATTCCATAAGTTATATTTTTTTTCATAAATACAACTTAGCGTATTAAGATTATATCAACACACCTTTCCCCATAGTTTTAAAAACTGGACCGGTCATCGAACCGGTATCATAACTGGTTCACTGGTTTAGTGGTCGAACCAGTGGTTTGGACTGGTCGAACCAGTAGTACATTTTAAGTCAAAAAATATGAAATACATAGAAAATTAAACTATACATGAATTAGACCGGCTCCCAACCGGTTTTTTGACCGGTTCACTGGTTTTCACTGGTCCGACCGGTTTTCACTGGTTCTGAGATCTTAAAAACTGGCACATGAAATTTGACCGGTGACCCGACCCGACCAGTTCGCCGGTTCACAGGTCGGACCGGCCGGTTCGGTCCGGTTTTTAATACTAGGCCTTTCCCATTCTCACATCCTTTATGTCATATACATCCACATTATCGCAATATATCACTAGCAACATGCATTCCATCATATAACAAAATATCATGATAATACATATAACCATGCAAGCATTTAACACAAAACCCTAAAATATCGATTAGTATCCTTACCAACAAGGACACCGAGCTCTAAGTACAAAAATCCTAGACTTCCTCCTCCGATATCACAGGAATATCATCTATGAAAATTAAGATAATACACGATTAGGATCAAAGAGTATAATCGAGAGAGAAATTAAGGTAAAAGCGTGTAAAAATGGAAATAACTAGAGTCAAAGGGAAGCTTGAGTTTTATGGAAGTGTGGTGGAGCTATGTTGAAAATTTGGTGGTGTTTAGATAAGGTTTGGGGGTAAAAAAGATGGTGCACGACCGAGATGGAAAGGTTGCACGGGTGTGTGGCAAGCGGTGCACACCTAGGCTATGAGCTAGGATCATGCATGAGTAGGGTGTGCGAAGAGGCACGGTCGTGCTCGAGCAACTGATTGTACTGACAATATCGAATAGGTGCACATAGGCGTGCATTAGGTTGTGCGCAAGACGTACAATGGTGTATGGGCAAACCGTTTTGGTTTGCTTTGTAACACCCTCAAAATTCACTATTGAAAAATTTTGTTAATTAAAAGGAAATTAACGAAAGCAGATAAATAAACCGTGAACTTTGGGGATATTACCGCCACACTTAGTACCAGACCGGTTCACTCCTACCGTTCCAATACCAAGTGCTAAGGCTAAAAGAGTAAAACACAATTTACGGGAAACTCAAGCATATATAAATCAGAGTAGCGCAGTAAATAATTTATCAGAGTAAAATCCACCAGTGATGGTTACAAAACAACAAATATATTGAATTTATGAATTTTAAAGGGACATTAAAATCCTAACAATTCCGGACAGTTCCTTGCGCTCAATCTTGATGCCCACTTGAAAGCACTGAACATGATTTGCAAGGGGCACTGCCCATTGAATAGGCAGGGGCCCCACGAAGGGAACCCTTCAGTACTACAGTATTAAGTAACCCTTTAAAAACACACTTAAAAACAGGCACGTAATGTAACACATGAAATACTACCATATTCGTACATAACATTAGGTATAAACATGATATTCAGATTCATATATTCACACATCCAACAAGTCAATCAGATATTAATAGCGTATCCGTAACCTTCACTTTCATACATTCACATACTTATCAACTCAATCAAATATTAATAGGCCATAATTATCAATCGATAATTTTCGGGCCTTAAGGCCATTAGTCCATCATTAATCGATCATCTCAATGACTAGTATTTTTTCATAATTTATTCACATCCAAAATAATTTTTATTGAGCTCGGGACCCCAACTATTTTGGCCGGTGGATCGAAATATATATGTATATCATCCAGGGTAAAACATCCTGGGCCACCATTATAATCTGGTGGATCAATACTCATGAACATCATCTAGGGCAAAACATCTTGGGCCACTATTATTTCCGGTGGATCGGTACTCGTCATATAAATCAACTGGTCCCAGCTCATTAATCTTTCCCTTTTTATTCAGCACAACAATTCCATTTATTTGCCTCGATAGGGAGATCAAGAACCCGAGACACAAAGGTACACCGGTCGCACTGGTGCATAAAAGCTACTCAGTACCCTTCAACTGCCAACCCAGGGACGCAAAGGTACCCTGGTCGTACTGGTGCATAAAGCTAACTCAGTACCCTACCGACAAGGACACCTAATCCTTAAGTATACATACCCCCTAACTAGGTCCATAGAGCTAGATAGAGTAGATATAGAGCCTGGATGGGGCACAAAGGCACTCCAGCAAATACCATATAATCGTGGGCTAAACCACGTCTTTAGGGTAGCGACCCCTAAAGAACCATCATCCCAGATCTCGAGGTCTTTCACTTTAAGTATTAGTGTCTTAATTAATGGTGATCACAAAAGCACAACAATCAGTTAATTGTCCAATTTTAATTGTTCAGATATCATCAGAAATTTCTTATTCAAATGGTCGTCCAAGGTAACACAGAAGAATCATTAAGGCCATCCTAATCTCATCTAATTTCGAATTAGAATTTGTTCTTGTGATTCTTACTAATCATCAAATACCCTATCTCGCTAATCAGTGTTATTTGAGTCATATCACAAATTCCACAATCACAATGACATATTAGGTACAAAATACTCATTTACCCCTTACTTATAAAATTATTAAGACATCCCTTCCTTACTTAACAAATTACCATATTACCCTTCCTCCTTATCCTAATTACCAAATTAACCCTTTATTTAGTTAATTACACAATTACCGTCCTCTATTGTTAATGACCAACTACCCTTCTCCATTATCAAATGTAGCAAATTACCCCTGGTCATTTAAATTACCAAATTGCCCTTCTTAATTGTTATGATTACCAAACTACCCTACTCCATTATTAATATTACCAAGATACCCTCTAGTCGGTTAATTACCAAATTACCCCTCACATTTATCATATTTACCATTTTACCCTTCTCCATTATTAAATTATCAAGTTACCCTTTAGTTATTTAAATTATTATTTTACCCTTCTCAATTATTATAATTACCAATTTCCACTTTTACCCCTTTGATTTACAAAATTACCGTTTTACCCCTTTACCTTCAAATTTACCATTTTACCCCTTAACTCCCAAAAATTACCACATCGCCCTTTTACTTATAAAATTTCCATTTATCATTAATTATGAAATTGCTATATTACCTCTTTTAATTTCCAAATTATCATTCTGCCCGTTAATCACAAAATTACTACTTTACCCTTTAATTATAAAATTACAATTTTACCCTTACCAAATTGCCCCTTTTATTACAAAATTACAAAATTTCCCTTTTATTACAAAATTACCAAATTTTCCCATTTATTCACAAAATTACCATTTTA